>JAPPVO010000031.1:8097526-8264367 GCA_030407325.1 Camellia japonica | reverse complement strand
TGGTGCGAGGACAAAAGATGTGGGAAAGTCTCATTCTAAGTGCAGTAGTTCTTCGTCTCCTACTTTTGAGGAACGAGTTGGGAATCACTTGGACAAGGATGTTATGGTGCTCAGTGGATCTTGAAAAATCTAGAAACCTCCTAGATGTTGATTTGTGATTATGTATCAATTTTAAGCAGAATATAACAATCCCAATCAAACAATCAAGACAAAGAGACACAACGATTTTACGTGGAAAAACCACAATTGGACACCTCCAATTGTGATAAAAAAACCACGGGCAACAGCCACAAGAACAATCCACTAAGAAGATTTAAAGGAATTACACAGGTATACTCTCAATTATCTAGCGAATCCACAACGCCTAATTGAACCAACCTCTATGTGCCTCTTCCAACCCCATCTTCACCACGGAATTGTCTTTCTGATGAGCCACTCCAGAATCCACCGAAGCTTCAGGCTCGAATTCTTCAGAATCCACCGAAGAACAATTCTCTCTTTTGTTTAACAAACAAAACCTTTGATGTACTCTCTTTTAAACCATGAGTTGAATACTCAATAAAAACATCAAAGAAAACTAACAAAATATCCCCAGATATAAACCTTAAGAACCACAAAGAAGATCTGGAGGAAAAATTAATGAGTAGTCTAGTTTTGGGAGAAAACCAACTACTTATGGAAAATCCAAAGTAATCCTGTTTTTGGAAGAAAACCAACTTCTTAAAGGACTCCAAAGTAATCCTAGTTTTGGAAGAAAATCAACTTCTTAGAGAAATCCAAAGTAATCCTAGTTTGACCCAACATGTGAATTTAAAAAGTTACAACCTTGGGTTTGATCCATGGAATTTGACAACAAAGAGTCCTAACAGATCTGGTGATTTTAATCACTGCAATGGAGATTCTGGTGCTTTTGTTATTTTTGATGAGGGCATTAGCTATATTAGTGGGGATGACCAACAATTGGCAGGGAAAACCTCGAGCTACAAGGAGGAGCTCCATGAGAGTGAAACTACACCCGAAAAGATCAGAACAGATTCTGAAAAACCTCGAGCTACAAGGAGGAGCTCCATGAGAGTGTTGATGAGTTGTGGGTTTTGTTCTGCTTCGTCTTCTTTGTCCATGATATTAGGGTTGATAGGTTGTTGGGTTGTGGTTTTTGCTCTTCTTCTGGATCAATGATATTAGGGTTCGTCATGGAGTGTGTTTTTAGTTTACTAGAATTGCCAAAAACAGAACTGGAGGGTGTGGTGTGGATGATATTAGGGTTCATGGGTTGGGGATGTGGTGGTGGTGGTTCTTGTTTTTGGTGATTGAATCCACTAAGAACAGAACCAAAGGGTGTGGGATTGCCATTAGGATTGATGGGTTGTGGTTGTTTTAGGTGATTCAATCCACCAAGAAGAGGGTTGATGATAGGTTGTGAGTGTGCAAAGGAAGTTCTGTAAACTTGATCTAGTTCCTCAAAACCATTGTTTCTTCTCCCGAAAGTGTTACAATTGTTCTGTTCAAAAACCATAAAAGCTGAGACAGGTATGGGGTATTCTGGTGGGGTAACATACTTGGTGGCGGTGGCAGAAGCGGATGTGGTGGCAGGAGTGTAGCAACTTCTCACCACAGCCCACAAATCCCAATTTTCATCCATTTTCAGTGATGAAGAATAGAGTGGGGATTTCCTTCAACTTCACTGAGCAATGAACTATGTGTGCCTTTCCTATGATTGCATGTGTGTGTATAAGACGAGAGAGAAGAGGAGGTGGGTGAGAGGAAAACTCATCTAGTTTGTTTACTACTTATTTATGGTAATCAAAACCTATATGGATCAATCATAGCCAAAAACAAAAAAAATCTTCGTGGATTCACTCTTTCTATAGAGAGAAAGAAAGGATGGATTGGGGTGTTGAATTTGAATCCTAGCTTACGAAAAAAATGCTATATATAAATGGATTTCTTAGCTTACTAAAATTTTCTATCACTGCTACTTTTGTATTTAGTAGTAAGAAAACAAGAATGGAACTTTCAAGTAGTATGATTTTGAGAATATATCGTTCATTTTGTTTGAGATAAATTTGATTTTTTTACATAAATGATTTGTTCGATAAACTATATATAAAATGAACCGTTTGAATCACCAAAATTGAACTTATGAGCTATTAAGGTGTATATAATATACAGAAGAAGACTACTCTTCTAGAAAAAATAAAAAATTACTCTATGTATTTATTTTGTTATATATGTAATGTGATTATGTTCAATATGGTTGTCATGATTGAGGTAGAAGTCTAGCTGATACTAGTGTAGTGATGATTCAGAGAATTATAGCTACCAAGTGTTTTTAGGAAAAACAGTATCTAAGATTTGAATTTGAAAAATTGTCTGTCATTTAAAAAAAAAAAGAAAAAGATTTATAATCAATTTTACGACTATGTCAATCAAAGATTCTTTCTTATTTTATGTTGTCTATTAAAAGACAATAAATAAATAAATAAAAATTCATTTTCTTCTTGACAAATAAATCATTCCATGACCATATTCTAAAATCTTGGAATTACCTAATTCAGTCTCTTCATATACACTTCATCTATAAAAAAAAATCTTTTCATATACACAAGCCATACATATCCTATCTAAAATAAAAATAAAAAACAAGCCACACATATAAATATAATTTATTTAAAATTTTCAATAATGTAGGCTTATATATATATTTTAAATAATCATGTTTTGTTTTGCGATACATTCATTTATCAAATATAAATGGACTCATTATATTAATAATTGTGAGTACATATTAGGGGCTAATTTGGAAACATGGTTAAAAGTCCATTTTTGTTTTTTTAACTTATTTTGAGTTATATCATCTTTCTACTTTTTTATACATTTTTTTTAAAAAAGAGTCAAAAAAAAAGTTCAATTTTAAACCAATTTTTCAAGACAACCCTGATAATAGACAAATGGTTGTTTTAAAAAGTTGGTTAAAAGTTAATTTTTTTGCTCTTTTGATAAAAAACGTATAAAAAAATAGAGAGATGATATGATACAAAATAGATTAAAAACTAAAAATTAACATTTAACCATATTCCCAAATTCGCCCACATATTGGAAGGAAATTGTAACGCCTTCAAAATAATACATAGAAACCCACATTATAGGCATACATAGACATAAGTAAACAGAACTTAATTCCATTCATCAGAGTATTCCTTACAAATATATTACATGTTGACAACAAGAGTAAATGCCCAACGGCTTACAACTTTCCAAGCCAATACTTGGTTACACAAAAGAGAGTACTAACTCAAAGCACATTAAGCCCTTGGCTTGAATTTACATGTAATATCAAAATAACAAAAATAATTCAAGAGTCTTTAACTCCTAAGACCTTCTAAGCTACGTCCTTAGAGGTAGCATATCACTTGAACCTAAAAATGATGTCCCATATAGGGTGAGCCACAGCCCAGCAAAGATATACTAAACCAGATATGAACAATGACTAAAACAATAGCATTTGATAGATGGTTAACTCTTATAAACCAACTTACAACCTAATCCAACTCCATGACACAAAGTCCACGTTTCATTTCATATTTCTTTACTTATACAAAACATTTCATAAACATGGTTCAGAACCTGGCCAAACAACTAATTGGGAATACATCCCACCTCAAAGCACTTCCTTTATTCACAATTTAAAGGAATTTACAACTCATCTTAAAACACTTCTATACTTCAATTTAATACACACATTTGCTGTATTAATACTTCAAATGATACACATATTTGCTGTATCAATGGAGTCCATCCCCTATCTCCTCCCAAATAACATCCGGTTTAGGAGTCCATCCCCTATCTTCCCCTAAACCGTGGAGTACATCCCCTATCTCCTCCCACACAAAACAATGTATATAAGCAATTATCATATATACGATCAATCAATATACATATTCGATGTATTATTCCAACCGCCATATTCAATGACATATTCAATGTGATTAGTTTCAGTTTTCCCTAAACAACATACAGTGTATACAACAATCAAGATTATCCTCCACCGATAGTCCAAAGCAGTTATCTTTAAACAGATAATAAATTTATCAACAGATAAAATATCAACAAATTCATAGGTGAGTGATTAAATTATCCAACTACATCATTGAATCCCATAATTTCCCAATTCCATGAGTTTCAACTCAATAACACAAATTCCCAAATTAATTATTCAAATTAAGTATCCAATATAATTAGGGTGTTTTCCCTATTTCTCAACATTGGCTCTAAGGCTCATTCCCATCATTTCAACCACAATAAATTCCATTTTTCATACTCTCACATACATATGGAGTTTAACTTTTAAAACCCCCAAATTATAATCCCAAATCAAACCCTAACTTCCCAAAACCTCCCAACATCACCAACTAATCAAAATGACCAAAATTAAAGACAAAGCTCATAAGATGGAGTAGGATATCCCTACCTCGAAGTGAAGAGACCAAAGGAGAAGATGGTGAAAAACCAAAGTGCTTCAAATCCAAGATTCTTCAGATTAAAAGGAAGCCCTCAACACCCTCTACCTTTCTTACAAAGAACTTAGGGTAGAAACACCCAAGAACTAGATCAATCCCTAGAGAGAAGGTGTTTAGAGAGAGAGAGGACGGATCTAGGGTTTGAAAGAAAAAGAGGATGAAAAAGTAAAGTGTTTACTCGCTACTGTCTATTGATATACGTATGACCCGCTCGAGCGGAGAATAGGACGCTCGAGCGTCAAACACCAAAACTAGACCGCTCGAGTCAAGACACAACTGTAAAACTCCACCCGCTCGAGCGCAAAGAAAACCCGCTCGAGTTAGATTACACTCTTCCAGTATTTTTACAGACATCGAACACCCGCTCGAGTGCAAGGATACCCGCTCGAGCGCGAGCTGCTCGAGCGCAAGAAGACTCGCTCGAGCGTGAAAAACACTCTTGCAGTATTTCTGCAGACGCACAAAATGCTGAAAGTGTGCAAACTCCGCTCGAGTGTAATAAGACCCGCTCGAGCGGATCACTAGAAATCTGGGCAACAAGAATTGGGACAAAAGCTCAACCAACCTGTTCGAAACACGCCCAAGACATTTCTAAACTCCAATCCAAAGCATTAAAGGACGGAAATGGAATACAGATTACAACCACTATCAACGGAACCGAGTCCGGAATACAGTAAATAAGGAAGAAAAAACCGGGATCGCTATAAAAATATGGTACAAGTAGTATAATTGAAAGAATTTTGTTGCTATGCTTTTACATCAATCATGAATTGCACTCATTGGCGGCACCTTTAACATTACTACACGTGGAGTATGCCATGTGTCAATTTCTATTTGTGTCCACGTGGTTGTCTATAAATGATGTGGCATGGTGAGTCAGCAGAGATTGTCACATGGAGAATTGCTACATAGACAAAGGCCAAGTGGCAGACAAAAGAGAGGAGAATGTGGCTTAGTTGTTCAGTTCGTATAAATTATGAGCACTTGTCCTTAAAATAAGCTCTACTTAGACCTATTTATTATTACACACCACAACCAACTAATTTAATTCCAAGTTGTCGGTGTTGAAATAATAATTTATTCCAGGCTTCTTTTATTTTATTCATAATTTAATTTCCCTCAAAAGTTATACTAAATTTCCCAAAGGATTCCATCTGATCACTATAACCACCCCATTACCAAATTTAAATTTTTTTAAATAAATAAATAAGCAAAGTGCTTTTGACACAAATAATCTAATGTCAAACAACTCATTTTACTTGCAATCTATATTGAACTTAACTTGATTAATAATGTCTGTTTTTGTTTTCCAAATGAAACATAGGTCAATGCAATTGTTAAAAAATTTGGATTAATTTTTAACAAAGTATAACATAAAGGTAATTGGATTTTCTATTTGAAGTTGGTGAAAAAAAAGTATAAAATTGACATACATAAAGGAGGAGAACTGTCGTAAAATTTTTCATCAAACTCCTCTTAAATATGAATATTTATTAACCAAAACATTTTTTCTTTTCATTTTATGGTACATTGCAAACTAAAATATGAGATGAAATGATAATATATACATTATTATATTATGAAACACATTCCAATTGACACAATGAAATTATGTAACTCTTTTTTTTTTATTTTAATATTACAATTATTCTCTGCCTACAATTATCAAAGTCAAATAATTTCGAAAATTTTGCTTAAAATTATTCTTTGCTTACAATTATCCAAGTCAAACAATTTGAAAAACTTTCATGTTTGCATATGTCAAGAGATTAGTAAAAGTGACCAGCCTCCAGTTAAAGAGCAGTCTACGAAGGATAAGATATTTGTAATTTTAATCCTAATTTATTATTTTTCGACACTCAAATCCATAACAATAAGTTAATGATGGACCAAGTCGTTATTTTCATATTCTTTATAATAATAATAATAATTTATATCCTATCTAAAAAAACATAATAATAATAATTTATAAAATTGATAAATATTTTTAGAGTATCATGTAACATTATTTACGAGATATTTTAGGTAAATAAGAAACCGTAATGCATACTAAGTGAGTCATTCCCTTCGTAAATTTTTCACTACAAAATTAATTTAAAATAATATTTAAATAATATAATATGATATTTTGAAATTACTAAATAATTATCTATATATCATACGGTTTAGAGGTGAATGAATTGACCATATTGCTCATCAAGAAATAACCAGCTTCTAAACTTGGTCGGTGGGAATCAGTGCCTGTTGGATCAAGGAACTTTAGAACTCTAAAAAAAAAATTGGCAAAGGAAAATGAATTGGAGCTCTAATTAGAGCTACCACTAATGATGTGGCAGTGGGACCCACTGCCACAGTATGTATTGTGTGTTTTTTTTTTTTTTACTTTGCCACCTCATTAGTGGTGGGTTTAGAGCCACTAAATTAGTGGTCTCTAGCACCACCGATTTGCAAATTCACACAAGAAAAAGTAAAATGTGACCAATCAATTAACTAATTGACAAACTTCTTCTCAAGAATTTATAAGAATTTGTGTTATTAATGAGTGTTCTAAATTTTTTTTAATAAAATTTAAAATAATTATATAGTTTTTACTTCACATAACATTATGAAGAATGTTAATTGAATTTTTTTTTTATTCTAATCTACTCTAAATGAAGAATAATGCTATATGCACCAATTAGTGTACCAACTAACGTACCAATTGATGATGTGACATAATTTAAGAGATTTTTGGTATTTATAATGTAATTAATGAGTGGGATCAATAATAATGTCATAACTAGTGTTAATATACTAGTTAGTACACTAATTGGTGCATGTAGCACCACCGCTAAATGAAAGGAAAATAGAATGATTTTAAAATAACATCTTTCTTTCACGAGATAAAAGTGACTCTGATTAGAATAATCTCTTTAAAGTTCAAATTTCAAATACTCTTTATATTTTATGCCCAAATCATTTGCTTTACAAACATTTCTATATTTTAATATTTGATTATTTTAAATGACACTCCCCTTCCCATCTTATATAAATTAACAAAGCAACAAAAACAAAACCACAATTCATTTTAATAAGAAGAACACTTTTTCTAAATTAAAAAAGAAATGAAAACTCCATAATTTTCATTTATTTGTGAAAAAATGGTGATAAAATAATCCAGAAAATGGTAGAGGCCTTGGGATTTAGTTCAACTATAGATTAAAATCACTTTTGTTAAGTCAGTAGCCCCACAGCCATGCCACTTGCCTTGATAAATGTATACATTCTAGGACTAGGAGGCTAAATTAAGGTTTGCTGTAATTTGAATAAAGTGTTTATGATTTTTTTTTAAAAATAATTTTGTTTATAACTTTCTAAAAGCATTATGTACTAAATTATTTATATAGTTTTGTAGTAAAAACAAGGAAAATTTACCCATTAATAAATCTCATATGGGGAATGTTAATTCATTTAGTTTTAAGAGTTTTCTTATAAACCAATTAGTCTTTTTTTGTTTTGGAAGTTGTATTCATTTGATTTGGTGATATTTAAGTTTAAGTGAATGCCCTTAATGATTCATTTTTTTAATTTTCTGATTCGTTTTTGGGATGAGAATAGAAATGTGAGATGTGAAATATTCTTTTTGAAGGGATTGGTGGCCGAACATGAAAATCTACATTTTTGTTAGTGTAGTTTTCTGGTGTTAGATTGGAGTGTTATATTAGAGTGCTACGTTTGAAAAAAATACATTAAGCAATTATTGTGTTACATTGATTAGAGTGTTACGTTTGAAAAAAAATACACTAAAGAGTTTTTTTGGAATGTTACGTTGTTACGTTTGGAAAAAGTATACTAAAGAATTTTTGTGAAATGTTACGTTGTTACTTTTAAAAAAAGTATACTAAGGAGTTTTTTAGTATGTTACATTGGAGTGTTAAGTTTGAGAAAAGTACCATAAGGAGTTTTTTAATGTGTTATATTAGAGTGTTATATTTGAAAAAAATATACTAAGAAGTGTTTTTTTTGAAATATTATGTTTAATAATTTCAACATTATGACAAAACTCACATTTATTCCTCAACATATAACACATGCGTTTATATTTGACCCTTTATGTAATTCACACTAGAATGACACATTTGGTCCATAAGAAAAAGAAATGATCAAATAGTTCATAAAATTATTATTTAAGATTTATTAGTATTTCATGCTAAAAATAATTTAAATAAATTTAAAATTGACAAGTGTGATGCTTTTAACTTTTATTTATATATTATGATATTTTTTCCTTTTAAATTATATTATGAGCTGTTAGTTTAAAATAAATAAGGCAACATGCCCGTCTTAACTATGGTTTAAAACAAACTAAACCATCCTAATCTATGATTAAGGCTTAAGTAAAAAGTGTCACTTGACCACAAGAATACAATTAAAAACAAAAAGAAAAATTTGTACAAGACACTTTTTATTGATTAATTATTATTTTTTTATATTTTCAAAACACTTTTTATACAAATTTTAATATTAAGAATATTCGTTACAAGTCTATAGAATCAATTGCAGAACCAATCACATAAAATAAACTTGGCTAACCGTGCTCCATCTTTAAATTTATAGTTTCATTCATATTTCTCCACTTATATTTTATATGGTTGATTTTGTGATTAATTTTGTCTTTGTAGATTTATAGGGAATAAAAATAGGATTACCTTTCTTATGTATAAATTTGTTTAAATTAATTCATTCAATTATAAAAATTATATGAATACATGTCTTTTAAAAGTGATCCGGTAAAAAAAAATGATACATTTTTATATTTGAAGAAATCAAAATGAATAAGCTCATGAATGAGTAGAATAAGTTAATATATTCAAATAGTTGAGGGGTCTTGCCGTGATTAACTTTATAAAATAACTTCTCAAACGTTGGGCTAATACGTTACCTCGTAATGGGCGGGGGAGAGCCCATTTTAAATCTCTCTCTCTCCCTCTCTCTCTCTCTCTATATATATATATATATATTTTACTAAAAAGGAATCCAAAAAGGGTCCAAACATTTCTCTAAAAATAAATAAATAAAACAATGTTACAAGTTTTAAATAATTTATTAAATCTCTTATATGGGTGTGAAACTTATATAAATTCACACATTCACCTATGTGAATCTCACATAATTTAAGAGATTTGATAAAATATTTAATAAATTATTTAAGATTCATAGCATAATTTAATAAATAAATCAATTTGATTGAATGAATCTTCTGCAGAGACAACAAGAGAGAGAGAGAGAGTGAAGAAAAAGCTATGAAAATGGGGAGTCTGAAGTTGAAACAGAGAGACTCTACTCTAAATATACTATGAAAAATGTTTGGTGGCCCGAATTTGTATAGCTCGAATGGCTCGAATGTATCAAAATGATGTCATTTTACACTCAAAACAACGTCGTTTTGAGTGTTTCGAGCCATTCGAACCATTCGAGCCTTGAACTTTCAGCTACCTATCATTGTTGATATACTATACATACATCAACAAAAAAAAAAAAAACGAAGAGAATACTATAAAAAAACCCACAACATGTAAAAAAAGTTTATGATTTTCTCGCTGTATTTGGCATTACATATTAATATTTTTGACCTCCAACTCACATAGCTTCTTGAGCCTCTTTTCCCTCACCATTTTTTATTTATTTTTTGTTTTGTTTTCCTTTCCCTCACATGCACTCCTCTTTCTCTCTCTCTCTCTCTCATAGACATATACATTTACATATATATGTATATAAATATAAATGGTCCAAAAACTTCGGTAGTTTTTTTTTTCATTGACCGACCACTTTCTCAAGAGATTCTTTCAGATCTACAGTGAAAAGGAAGGGGCTGCTGAGCCGGACCTTCATTTGTTGTTGGAACAGAGAGAGTGTGTTTGTGTGTGTGTTAAAGTGTTCTTGGATCACAAAGGTTAGCTTTTTACTTGCCTTTTTCAATCTCTGTTCTGAATTTTGATTCAAATTGTGGCTCTGCAATTCGTGTATTCATCATCATAAGCAATTTGCATTACGCATTGTGTTTTTGACATGTGTTGATTTTGAATCTGTCTCTATAATTTGTGTTTTGTGTTAATCTATCTGTTTAAATTCAGTCTTCTCAAAAAAAAAATTTCTTTGAATAGACTGATTTTGATAGGTTTTTCTTATTTCTTATGCTTTGTATTTGATGTGAGGCAGCTCAAAATTTATTGTGTTTCAATGGACAAAGTTTATGAATTTACACACAATGAAAATACTTGAAATTTTGAGTATATATGTTTTTCAATGTTTCAGTTTAATGTCACATAATCTACAATCCTTTTCACTTTTCCTTTCCCCCCCCCCCCTCCGGGGGATTTATAAGGGTTCTAAGAACTGTTTTAAGATGACAATATTACCAATTTTCTAGTTACTTGGTCACAATTTGAAAGATAGGACTTGGTCTTCTATATTTCATTTTAGCTATGGTTGTTCTACAACAATCAATTATTATTATTATTATTTTATATATTTTTATTTTTGTTGTTTTCTGTGTTAGAAAACTGTAGGGGTTGAATTCAGATAAGCCAAAAGAAAAATTCTTAATTTGGGTTCGCCTATACTTTATGCAATTGATGCACGAAGAGGCAGCCTTATACCTGTGTTGAGTTTGATTTGAGATTCACTTGAGGCATGATCTATGGAAGTAATTATCCTCTTTTTTATGAGTCATGGCAAAGTAGGTGGGACTCGGGTCAATGTTTGAAGGAACTTTCAGAGTAAAAAAGATATATTTTTTTTGTTAAAAAGTTGTATGGTTGAAATCAAGGATTTCTCAAAGATATAGCCTAGAATTAAGCCTAATAATCTGTAACTAAACAATTCTAAAAATAAAAAGGCCAAAGGAGCTGAATTAAGAAGATTCTCCAAATAGTAAAATTTGATTATGTTGCATTACTTGATTACCTACCTCCCTTCTTAAAATACGGTTATACCTTTATGTCTTGCATGCTTCAATCTTATTTGGAACTTATTCTTGATAGGAAGGTCCAGTGAAGCATTCACACTTCGCTCATTTTTCTGTTAAGTCTGGTTTGTGGAACTCAATTTTAAATAGTGATAACCTCGACTTGGCTCAGATGTAAATATACAGGCAAGAAAGCATGGCTTAGTATCATTTTGATGTTCACCTACATTGAAGGCACTTAGACACCTGAATTGGGTGTGATACATAAGTGACATTAATGGCTTGTGAAATGGAGAACGACAATGTAGAAGAAATGGACATTGAAGTCCTCTCTTCAATGTGGCCTGAAGATATAAATGAAGCTGGAAAGCAATTCAATATAGAAAGGCCTGGAGCAGATCAAGATATGTTAGAGGAGGTTACAATCATTGAAGAAAAGACTATAGTTGACTTCAAACGTCTTTCAGAGCTAAGCAATTACAGTGAGAAGGGCTTGTCTCAGTTGGCACATCTTGTAAAAAACTGGGAGTATAAGCAGGCCAATGCTGATCGACTTCTCAGAGAAGAGCTTGACAACCTGAGCAAACAAAGGCAAGAGGTTGAGCTCAAGCAATTGGAGATTTTTGAGGAATATCGTTTTGAGGAAGAAAGTTATAGTGGTGATAAGCGCCCAATTTCTATATTGGATGCCATATATGATATATTGCCAGATGTTCCTCGGAGGAGAAATGACATGGTTGTTCAAAATAAAGGACTAGAAATAGAAGCTGAGTATGACACTGTCATATACTGGAAGCAGAGGGCCATGCATTTACAGAAATTGTTGAAGGCTAGCAACCAGCGGGAGCAGATACTTACGGAGAAATTGCAGGAAAACATAGAAAATTTGGAAAGGCGGGCTTCACCAGTGGAAGAATTGTCCCAGCTTTTAAAAAGAGCCGATAATTTCTTACATTTCATTATTCAGAATGCACCAGTTGTCATGGGCCATCAGGTAATTTAGAACAGATTTCATTTTAAATCCTTCAGTTTGTTGCTTTGCCGCAATGCTATCAGTGCATATGGATGCAACTCAGTATGGACACAATATTTAACTGGTAGTTATTTGGGGATGAACTCTGATATAAGATTTTGTTCTAACTGTGGTTCTTGACTAAAATTTTCTCCACTTTGTTGCAGTCATTTTAATGTTTCTTATTATCTACAATAAGTTTCTTGAAAAGTCATCATCTATATCTTAGCGTTCATTTTCATTTCTTTCAGGATAAAGAGTTGCGGTATCGTTTCATCTATAATCATTTTCCGAGTTTGCACGAGGAGGTAATTGACTGCCAGTGATTTTCTTATTCTGAGGTTTTATTTTCTGCTACAAGTTGCATCCTTTATTTCAGTGCTGGTGTGAAACCTGACAATATGCACTTTTCCTTTCTTATCGATTTTTTCACTTTTGTAATTCATGTAAAGCACTGTTTGCAGAATCTGGCACATGCATTCCTCAAATTCACTGATTTTTCAGGACATTATAGGAAAAACGGATGTGGAGATATTCACTGGTGCTGGTGTAAAGGAATCTCAAGACTTCAAAAGAGAAGTTTTGGAACGAGGGGTACCTGCAAAAAGGGAAATTACTTTTGAGACAGAACTATTTGGGTCAAAGACATTTTTGATATATGTTGAACCTGTCTTCAGCAATGCAGGGGATACTATTGGTGTGAATTACATGGGAATGGATGTAACTGATCAGGTGAGTTCATTTACAAGATTCAGCAGTCTGTATAGTGCCATGGTTGTCTTCAAAATTAAATTCAACACTATGTAATATTATAAATTGATTTGTGACTACCATTTTGAAAAGAAAATCTTATTAGCTTTTCTTCTTATGTACTAATCAATGGTTGTATTTCTGAATCAGAGAAGAAAGACTTTAGTATTTAGATTTTGTGAATCACAAGTTAGAGAAACAGTTCATTTTTCATGATATATCCTGTGCAAATGCTGGACTAGATTATATTGAATTTTTATGTTCAATGTTTTGGTTTGACCTATGTTATATGATTCCTTCAATGTCACCATGCCCTTTTATTCTTCCTTTTTTTTTTTTTTTTAAAGAAAAAATTTAGAAGTTTTATAGGTCTTTAAGCAATATGACAACAAAAAATACAATATGTGCCTTATTACTTGACAGGTGAGAAAAAGGGAAAATATGGCAAAACTCTGAGAGGAAATAGCAGTACAAAAAGCCAAGGAGACAAAGCTAAACAAAACAATTCATATAACAGGTTTCTCTTTGATTTATTCTTGGTGGGTTTGAATAAGCATTAGAAGAAAAAGGGTATTCATTTTTTACCAATTGATTCTTCTTGCAGAGGAAACAATGCGAGCAAAACAAATGCTTGCAACCATGTCTCATGAGATAAGATCCCCATTATCAGGAGTTGTAAGCATGGTTGAGATTCTTTCCACCACAAACCTTGACAAGGAGCAAAGACAATTATTGAGTGTCATGTTATCTTCAGGAGATTTAGTTCTTCAACTTATAAATGACATTCTTGACCTTTCCAAAGTTGAATCAGGTTTGAAGTTTCATCCCTCCCTTATATTTACATGTTCTTATCCTTGTTTACATTGTTTGTATGAGACTTGATCAACATTCCTGGACCAGTTCCCTAATCAATTGGTGATCTATCTAACAAGGTATCAAAACTTAGGTTTTAGGACGTCTTAGGTTCAAGTCTTGTTGTATGTATTTGTTTCCTCAATAGTATGCTACTGTGCACTCTTGCATGTGTGTTTGTACACTACTAGTTTGGTTTCTGTGTTAGTCTATCTCTCTATGCACAAGAGGGGGTCGGATGTGAGGGAGTGAATGAGAGTCTTCCTTATAGTCAGTAATCTGGCTTCAATCTAGGTGACGGTGGAATCTTAGTCATACAATATAGTCTAGCATTCCACTGTAAAGCTGATCTTACTAGGATTTTAATTACAATTTTGGATTTGATTTTTTATTTTCTTTTCTCCTTTAGGAGTTATGAAGTTGGAAGCTGCAAAATTCAGGCCAAGAGAGGTAGTAAAGCATGTACTCCAGACTGCTGCAGCATCATTGCAAAAGATACTAACCTTGGAAGGTCATGTAGCAGATGATGTTCCTGCGGAGGTGAGAGTTTTACTACATACTGTTACCAAGCCCTAACAAATTACATGATCCATGACATGGTCTAGATGCACAATGCAAGCTCTACTACTCACAGTGAAAAGTAATCCCTACCCAAATCTAGAAACCTTGGGACTAATACTACCACCGCCGTGTTTGGATCACGGATTTAGGTCAGAATTTGGAAATGGAAAGGGAAAGGGAAAGGGAAAGGGAAAAGGGGAGGGAAATATGAATGAAATATAAGCTAAATTTTTTCTCCATTTCCCTTTTCCTTTCCAAATTTGTATTGAAATCCATGATCTAAACATATTGGAAAACTTTCTAGTATTTTGTTCTACATTGCAATTATTTTACATGTTAACCCCGTATGCATCAATTTCAGGTTATTAGAGATGTTCTAAGGATTCGACAGATTCTCACAAATTTAATCAGGTACTGTTTTCAAATTCTCCTTTGTAGATTATATGGATGGTTTTAGCTATGTTTAGAGCCTTGTGCACTTTCTGCTACTTGCTTGTCCAACATTATTCTCCATATGTAACATTCTGCTTCCATAGTTGTTCCTCTAGAAATTCCTATTTTATATGATTAGAAAGTGATTGTATCACAATAAAAGACAACAGAGGTCATGATGTTTGATTTCCTTGGATTTGCGAAATATTTGTCAAGAGGACCAAGGAACTGTTCCTTTGAACAATTATGCGACAGATGTTATAGAAATTTGTAAACTTAAGGGGTATATTATTTTTTTCTTAGTTAAAAAGAAAATTATAATTCCTTTCTTGAGACGAGAATGTTTTACTTTATCCATGATATTTAACAAAAGTGGCTTTCTTAAATGCAATGACAATGTAACACCAATCTACTTCTCCCAGTACCTTAGATTAGGATGATCAGCAATGAGTAGTGTGTCTCTTTACAACACTGTGAATATGAGCATTTGTCACAACTAAAATGAATATGCAACATGCTTTCTGGTTTTGTAGCACCTTTCTTGCATTATTTACCAAACTTGTTGGGTTCTGCTTCAAATTTATAAGATTTTATTTTTCCAGCAATGCAATCAAGTTTACCCATGAAGGGAAGGTTGGAATGAAGCTTTATGTGGTACCAGCCCCATCTTCGGGTATGGAAGAGGGATCCAATCAGAAGATCACTGCAGACAGGTC
Organism: Camellia japonica; assembly: GCA_030407325.1. Taxonomy (NCBI): domain Eukaryota; kingdom Viridiplantae; phylum Streptophyta; class Magnoliopsida; order Ericales; family Theaceae; genus Camellia; species Camellia japonica. The sequence goes on along the minus strand of JAPPVO010000031.1, from coordinate 8,248,578 downwards.
AACAGTTTCAGTAAATGTACACGAACAAGATAAATGCGTATCATTGTCTCAAAGTTGCTGTGATCAAAAAGGTTTTCATGAAGAGAAACACGGGGAAGGTCCTTACAAAAACCATACACTTGATGACGAACCCAAAACCCCAGTTAGAAATGGGGCCTCGATAGATGGAGGTGAAGAGAACCACCTTCAGCCAGATGAAACAATAGTATGGATATGCTGCGATGTTTATGATACGGGAATTGGAATACCGGGTAATTTCACATCTTGAAATATGCTTCGAAACATTGAGTACAGACTATTATTAATTATTTTTCTGCTATTTCTTAGAATCTCACTTTTCATTTCAATGGAACAGAGAATGCTTTGCCTACTCTATTTAAGAAATACATGCAAGTAGGTGCAGACACGGCACAGAAGTATGGTGGGACTGGGCTAGGCCTAGCAATCTGCAAACAACTGGTGATCATTTTAAACTCTTTTTTTTTTTCTAGACCAGGGTTCATGCTGTACTGTGAAATGGGCATTAGAAGGCATATATGTTTCAATTATATGAACCACAAGCATTATATTCATAGGCAGACATTTCCACTAAATCACATTAATCTTATTCCTGAAACATCTGTCCCTGCGGTGAGAAACAACAATTTATATCACTTTTTATACGAGAGTAGGTAGTTTACATGCAAGAAATCCAATAGAAATTTAAAATTACTGAAATTGAGCATCTCATTCTAAATTATTCCAAGCCTATCGCCCATACCACTTCATTTGATATAAACTTTCTATGTGAATTTCCAGTCTATCTGCAACTTGAAGTTCAAATTGTCTTTCATTTCATATGGAGACATGAATTTTCATTTTGTCGCTTTGATATAAACTTTCTTAGCTGATGTACTACTCTTCACATTCATATGCGTATGAAATAGGTTGAGCTTATGGGAGGTCATCTCAGTGTTTCCAGCCGAGAGCACCATGGATCTACATTTACATTTATACTACCATACAAGGTTTCACCTGCAGCTGATAATTCAGATGATCCTGATGAACTCTCAGATATGGTTGATCATGATGCTCCGGATGATGCCAATGATGATGATACAAGTTCTGGATTTTTTCAATTTCAACCACTCACTTTGGGTTCTTTTTTCACTTCTGGTGGTCCTGGCAGGGCTAAAAAATTGTCAAACAATATTGCTTTTAATGCCTCATATAAACTTAATGGTTTGTTAGAAGATTCCTACTCATTTCCCTCTCGCAACATTGCAACAAAAGAGGTAACTTCATTAGAGGATGCCTGTTCGGTTGATGGTGCTAATACATCATTGGAATATGAATCTTCAATGAAGGATAACCCAGACTCTGCTAAGAAAATTGCAGTTGGTAGTGATAGTGAGATACAGTGTCACAATAAAGAAAATGGTAAATTCCATAATCCTGATATGAATTGCACTCACCCTTCAAGGGAAAGCAACATTGGGGAAACGATAAAGGCAATAGACTCCTAAGAAGCAAGTGAGATGTGGGAGAGAACTAATAGAAGCACCCAGTGCAGTGCTAGCAACAGTCCAGAAATTCCCAAATCGATGTTCAAACCTAAGATCCTTCTTGTGGAAGATAACAAGATTAATGTGATGGTGACACGGTCAATGATGAAGCAGTTGGGCCATACCATAGATGTTGTGAATAATGGAGTTGAAGCTGTACGTGCAGTTCAGTCCTGTACTTATGATCTCGTTCTGATGGTAATTTTCCTAGAATTAAAAAATGTTTTCGATTATGGTTATTATTTTAGTTACCAACTTACCATTTTAATCACTTGTTATGCATATCCTTTTCTTTTTCAGACTTCAATTTAAGATCAGGATAGTGTTTGAGCTTATCCCAATGGTTGTTACATTGCTAGGTGAAATGGTTTGTCACTGGTTGTGCCATCATTTTGATTGCCTTATTTCTTTTCTCTTCTTCATTATCAAAGCCTATAGTTGCTTTCTCTTTTACTTTTTATTCCTTTTTAGATCTCCAAAATTTTAGTAGTTTTTTGTCCATCAAAGACAATAGTTCAATGTAGATGTCCATCCCAAAACTTCCTTAATATACTTACATGTTCACAAAACTTTTCGGAGGAGTTTATCTTGGAAATTAGATTAATTGCATAAACAAACCTTGCAACTCATTTAAATGTTTCTGAACATTGTCACATAGATTTGTAGTCTTATCCTAATACATTGAAGCTGTAACCATGTGCAGGATGTATGCATGCCAGTGATGGATGGCCTTCAAGCCACAAGACTAATTCGTTCTTTTGAGGAAACTGGTAGTTGGGATGCTGCAGTGAAAGCAGGAATTGAACAATTTGTGCCTCCAAATGATCAAAAATTTGAGTCATCTAAAAAAAGGATGCCCATCATTGCTGTAAGCACTTGAATCCTTATTTTCCATGTGTAGCCAGTGTTCTTTATGAGAATCTTGCTCAATACAACATTTAATGTGTTTACATTGACTTAGAGTAAATGTCGGGAAGTCATTACTAACAAAAGAAAAGAAAAGAAAAGGATGGTTAAATTTGAGACGAGCCCAATGAATGTCATTTTGGAAGACAAGATATATGCATATCTGACATTTGCAAGTAATAATAGCATTTCGAAAATTAGTAACTTTTCTTCATAACGAATATCCTTGTATTTGTATGTATATCCATTGATGAATATTGGTGGTGTAATTGCAGATGACAGCAAACGCATTGGCAGAGAGTGCAGATGAGTGTTTTGCAAATGGTATGGACTCGTTTGTTTCAAAACCTGTTACTTTTCAAAAGTTGAAAGAATGCCTTGACCAATATTTTTAATTTTATCTCATTAGTGTATGCATCTGTATAGAAAGAAAATGTGTGTTAGAAAAAGTTTTGTAATCAATCTATCGCCTTTTGCTCAGCCTTTAGGATCTCTGTTACCTCATGTATATCAATATCATCTTTTGATTTTTTTTTCCTAACAACTCTTTCATAGTTTGTTCTCCTTGTAAGAATATGAGAAAAAAGGCAGTAAAATTTCCCTACGAAATGCAGCATGAGAGGTAAGCAAAGCCTTTAAATGCAAATTTACCTTACTATAGTCTAATGATTAATTAAAAGTATTTTATCAAAGAAGTTATGCTTATATCCAACCCAAAAAAAAAAAAAAAAAAAAAATCTGATTCTCATTTTTGACATAAAAAAAGAAAATATGAAAATAAAATGAAAAGGTTAAAACATTTTAGGAGGGGGAAGAAAAAAAACTTACTGACGGTTTATGAATTATTTAATTTGTGAGCGTTTGGACGTTACATAGAAATTAATGAGTTACTACGTTCTACATAGGATTCATAGAAAGTTATAATGTAACATGGGGATACAGCTGCAATATACAATCTTATAACAAACAATAACAAATAATAATAATAATAATAATAATAATAATAATAATAAGAAAAGGAAGAAGAAAAAGAAAAGAAAAGAAATAACGGGACCAATTACCAAGGGAAGAAGAACAGAAAATAATATAATTAGGTTATTAACTATATTTTAATCAGAATGCATAGGTACAACTCTAACATTAATATACAATTAGAGATGGCAATGCCATCATCATACATTAGTATCAGTGGTCTTCATTTGTGGACTCGGAACTTGCTGTGTATCCTGATTTGGATTAGCAAATTCAATGACTGGCACCACCTCTTGCGCTGTTTGCCCTTGCGAAATTGGATCTTCATATTCATAAGAAGGAGTTCCTTTGGAAGAATCAAAATTCCCATCTGTATGGTTTGAAAAGGTATATGGACTTGGTGGGCAGGTACAATTAGGGGTGGCATGGAGTGAGAAGCTTGACGGACTTGAAGGGCCATGAACATTAGGAGAGGCTTATGGTGCACCCATACTATCCACAATGTCAGTACCATTTTTGACTCGCCCACATCCTTTACTTCCACCTCCGGTACCTCCTGTGCCAGACTTACAGAATGATGACCGGATAATAGCTCTCACCAAAGAGTTTAAGAAAATGAAACCACCATAGTTTCATGGGGGATTAGATCCGTTAAAAGCCGAGGTGTGGGTTCTCGGCATTGAAAAGCTGTTTGAGGTGTTTCCTTATTCAGAGACACAGAAAGTACTTCTGGCCACTTTTATGCTTGAAGACAAAACAAGAAGATGGTGGATGTTAATGCGTGAGAATCATAAAGACATTGGCTAGGTGAAATTCCTGGAAGTTTTCTACGATAAGTACTTCCCTCAATGTGTCTGTGACAGGAAAGTATCGAAGTTCATGAAACTTAAACAAGACAGCATGACAGTAGCTGAGTATGAGGCCAAATTCACTAAGTTGGCCAGGTTTGCACCACATGTGATCGATACCGACTACAAGAAAGCGAGACATTTTGAAGGTGGGCTTTGAAGTGATATTTTAGAAACGGTAAATGTCCTGAAGCTGGAAACCTATATTGGGGTGCTATACCGGGCCATAATATCAGAAGCTAACATAGCTAGACAGACCAGATCAGTAGCTGCAAGACAATGATACAGAAGAGAGGGCTGAGCCAATTATTGCTAAAGCCGAGAAGAGCGTAGAAAATGACTCGGACAGCAGCGAGCTTGAAGTAGGAGTAGCATTGGCATGTCTCCTTTCGGATCTTCCGGCCTACTTGGAGAGCTTAGGGGATTACCTGACCGTTTCCATGATCGAGGACTAACCGGGTGTAAAGCCTTCTAGCAACATTTTGGATGCATCTGAAGCACCATCTCTTGTTTGGCAGCTGGAAGAGGGATACCTGCCTAGTAGTTCTGAGTTAGGTAGTGAACCAAAATTTGATTCCACAGAGTCTGTGGAGTTGGAATCAGATTCCGGTTCTTCTGAGTCTGAGTCCGGTGTTCCTGCGGGTGATAACCCGGATGCCAAGGTTTTGTCCAGGTCATCTTTTTCCTTTTCTTTTGAGTTAGTTGTAACCGAAGAACTAGATAAGCTGGACTTGATGAATGAGAATGCCGCTACAGATTTTGAGTATTTCTCTATGCCGCTTATTTATTGTATTGATCATGATTTTCAAAATTTTGATGAAAACGAAAATGAGGGAATTCCTCTAGTTTTGAAAATTTTGATTAATCGAGAGGAAGAGAGGTTTGCAAAACCCCTTGCTGATGAAATCATTACTTTTAATGTGGGTACTGAGAAGGATCCGTATCTGGTCCAGATCGAGTCCACATTGTCTTTGGAGGAGTGCGAGTGGTTAGTTGCTTTATTAAAAGATTTCAAAGATATTTTCGTGTGATCCTACGAAGACATGCCTAGAATCGATCCTACGATTGTACAACATCGGATCCCTCTCGATCCCATAGCCCGACCCATCAAACATAAGTTGCAGATAATACGCCCAAATTGGGCTTTGAAGATTAAGGAAGAGGTCACCAAGCAGATCGAAGCAGGGTTTTTGCTAGTATCTGAGTATCCAACTTGGTTGGCCAACATCGTCCCTGTGCCAAAGAAAGATGGCAAAATATGGGTGTGCGTGGACTTCAAAGATCTGAATAAGGCTAGTTTGAAGGACGACTTTTCCTTAACGCACATCAATGAATTGGTAGACTTCACTGCAGGTCATGTATTGCTCTCCTTCATGGATGGATTTTCCGAGTATAACCAGATTCTGATGGCACCTAAAGACAGAGAGAAAACCGCCTTCACTACACCGTGAGAAACCTACTACTATCGGGTGATGCCGTTTGGGCTGCAAATGCCGGGGCTACCTATCAAAAGGCTGCAACCACAATTTGCATGATATGATCCACAAAGAGGTCAAGGTGTACGTGGACGACATGATTGTCAAGTCCAAAGAAAGAGAGGGCCACTACACCACCTTGAAGAAATTCTTTCAACTGATCAGAGAATACAGATTGAGGTTGAATCTGCAGAAGTGTACTTTCGGCGTGACAGCAGGGAAAATGCTGGGTTTCTTGATCACACAAAGGGGCATCGAGGTAGATCCTTCCAAAATCAAGGCCATCCTAGAAATGCCACCACCAAGGACTAAAAAGGAGGTGCGAGGCTTTCTGGGTAAAGTGCAATTCATAAGAGGGTTTATTTCTAAATTAACTTTGACTTGTGAACTACTATTTGGTCTCCTGAATAAAGGAAAGAACTTTCAATGGGATGATCGGTGTCAATTCACTTTTGAGCAGATCAAGCAGTACCTTTAGAATCCACCTGTGCTATCACCGCCAAAGCCGGGGAAGCCTTTGATTTTGTATCTGTTAGTAACGAACACAACAATGGAATGCATGCTTGCTCACGAATCTAAGGATAGGGTGGAGAAAGCCATCTATTACTTGAGCAAGAAAATGTTGGATTATGAGACCTGTCACACCCCGCTAGAGAAAGCTTGCTTAGCCTTGGTATGGCCTACCAGGAAGTTGAGGCACTACTTGTTAGTTCACTCTGTAATTTTGGTTTCGAGATTAGATCCCATCAAATATCTCGTTGAGAAACCAACGCTTACGAGTAGGCTAGCCCGTTGGTTGTTTCTCATTTCCAAATTTGATCTTAAGTATGTTACTTGCAAGTCGGTCAAAGGGAAAGCAGTAGCAGAGTTCCTAGCAGATCACCCGGTAGAAGGGGATGAAGCGGTAGAATATCTGCTCCCAGATGAAGCTATTTTGTAAGTTGAGGAAGAGATTTGGATAATGTACTTTGACGGAGCGTCTAACCAATACGGTTATGGGATATGTGTGTTGTTCATAGCACTCTACAATTCCCATATACCCTTAGCCTTCAAACTCCGGTTCAAGGTATCCAATAATGAAGCAGAATACGAGGCGTGTATCGCTGGTTTGGAAGCTGCCTTGGAACTAGGGGCAAAAAGGTTGGACGTAATCGGAGACTCGAACCTAGTTATGTCTCAAGCGAATGGAGACTGGAAGGTCAAAAAAGAAAAGATGAAGATCTATCACCAGACCTTGGATATTCTGATTCCTAAGTTTGAGAAGCTGACTTTCTCACATCTACTGAGAGAGAACAACAGGTTTATTAACGCCTTATCAACTCTATCTTCTATGATAGACATCCCGCTCGGAGTCCGGATGCGTCCGATCATCATTAAGCAGAGATATACGTTGGCCTACGAGACTATCGCTACAATAGATGAAGCGCAAGATCAAAACTCTTGGTTTTATGATATCTGGAACTTCTTGGAAAAGGAAGTTTACCCACCAGGGGCAAATGCCAAAGACAAAAGGGCAATACGGCGGATGGCTGTTCAATTTATCATCTGCAGAGGTAAACTATATAAGAGAGGTCATCTGGGAATACACAAGTTGTGTGTTGAAGTAGAGGAGTCAAAGCGCTTAATGGAGGCCATCCATGGGGGAGAGTACGGAGCGCACATGAATGGAGTAATGTTAGCCCAAAAGATTCTCAGGAAAAGTTACTACTGGTCTACTATGGAGGAGGATTGTATCGGTTTTGTTCGGCGATGCCACAAATGCCAAATTCATGCGAATCGCATGAATATCCCGCCGTCGAAATTGTACAACATGACTTCACCATGGCCTTTCTCGGTCTGGGGAATTGATGTCATTGGGGCGGTTACACCAAAAGGGTTGAATAGGCATGAATACATTATGGTGGCAATTGATTACTTTGCAAAGTGGGTGGAAGCTTAGTCCTACGCAGTGTTGAAAGCAGTGCATGTGGCTAAGTTCATTCGAAATAACATCATTTGCCGATATGGAGTCCCAAACGAGATCATTTTAGATAATGGCTCCCATTTCAAGAAAGAAGTGATCGACTTGTTGGAGAAATACAATGTGGCTTTCCATAAGTCACATACATATCGACTACAAACCAACGGAGCTGTTGAGACCACCAACAAGAACACCAAGCATGTTCTACAGAAAATGGTTGAGACCTGTAGAGACTGGCCAAACAAATTATCATTCGCACTCTGGGGCTATAGAACTTCAATCTGGACGTCTACAAGGGCAACTCCTTACTCTCTTGTTTATGGGATGGAAGCTGTTCTGCCAATTCAAATAGAAGTCCCGTCCTTGTGAGTCATGGCTGAGTGTCAAATAGCAGAGCAGGTTCGAAAAACTAATGTTGTTTGATAAGAAAAGGCTGAAAGCACTGTAATATGTTCAGGGTTATCAACGTAGGATTGCTAGGGCTTTTAACAAAAAGGTTAGGTCTCGGAATCTCAAAGAAGGGGATTTGGTGCTGAAAGACAACCGAGCTCCCATCCATGACCCTAGGGGCAAGTTCAGACCCAATTGGACTGGTCCTTACATCATCAAAACTATTTGGTCGAGTGGAGCTATTATTCTCATGGACCTGGATGGCCTAGAATTTTTCCAACCGATTAACATGGACAAGTTGAAAAAATACTATCCCTGAAAGGCTTGCTAGGCCGAAAACCCGAAAGGGCGACCTAGGCAAAAGTTAGAGCACAAAAAATTAGAAATAAAGAAAAACTAAGCTCACAAGGTTGAAAACCCTAAAGGGCGGCCTTAGCAAAAGTTAGAGTGCAAAAGGAGAGTGTTAATACTCGAGTGAACTTGAACTGAACTACGTAAGGCCTGATTCCCATCTTCGGGTTACGTAGGCAACTTCATCCTAAAGTCCGGCCGTAAGCACCTCCAAATCAACTGTGATAACCCTGCTCCGTATTATGCTAATTAATCTTAATTACGAATGTGATTATGTGTTTAACATGATTTTGAGTGCTATTTATATGAATATATGCGGTTTTGAATTTCCATCTGTTCACCGTAGGAAAATTTGTTTAACTTCCTGCTTTGGAATTTAAATTGAAGGCCTTATCGGTCACAGAAACCAAAATTGGCTTCGTCGTTGTGATTGGCATAATTTTTAGAGCCTACGATGAAATTTAATTGAAAATTGATTCGAATCAGATTAATTAGATTAAATTGATGAAATAGTGCTCACTTAATTAGTGTTAATGGAATAGGATTAAGGGAGACTTTAAAAGGGGCATAATACACCCACATTCCTTTAGTTTTGAGCTCAAAATTAGATTTTACACTCTAGAGAGGGAGAGGGTCAGCTCTAGAGAGAAAAAAAGGGAGAATTATGCAATTTTGGCTCAAGGCTTCAGAATTGGAAGCTAAACTCAAGGATCTAGCTAGAATTTCGGTGTTTGAAGCTCCTAGGTGAGTGATCAACCCTTAATTCATGAGTTTGAGTTTGTAACCATGTGAATCCAAAGTTTGGTTGTGATCAAGAACATAATTTGAATTGAATTTGTTGAATTTGAAGCATATATGTGCATGCATGTGCATAATTGACATGGTTATACACATTCAAGCATGAAGCATGTTGAATATGAAGAATTGAGCACAAAACTTTACATGCATGAGTAATTTTGTGTAGCTTCATGATTTTGAGCACCATTTGTACCATTTGAAATGGAATCAAGTTAGTATTGTACATGCATACAAGATTCATGTAAGTAAAGAGCTTGGTTATTTAAATCTTGAAGAATTTGAAATGGTTTGAGAAATGAACCATGACTTTAGTCAGTTGGCTCCCAATTAATCATGCCCTTGTGTTAGGTGATGTCCCTCCATGTTTTTGTATTACAAATCATGAGTTTAGAGCCTTTGAATATCGAATTTGAGCCTCAAGAACAGTTTTGGGAAACCCAGAATTTGGCATGTCCGCTCGAGTGGGGAAAGCGCCGCTTGAGCGTGAAATGCGAGCTCCCAGAATTTTTACAAACATTGATGTCCGCTCGAGCGGGGACATTCACGCTCGAGCGGGGAGCCATGTAGTGTGACTTTCAGCTCGAGCGTCCGAATTCATGCTCGAGCGTAAAAATGAGGCAACCAGTACTTTTGCAGACCATGGGGTCTGCTCAAGCAGCAAAAGTCACGCTTGAGCGGGAAGCCTTTTTCAGAGATTTTGAAAAGTGGTTTTATGTTTCGTTTTCCGTTCTCTTTCATTTCTAAGCACTCTTAGGCATGCATTGAGCATCATAAATGAGTTAAAAAGGATAAGAAAGAAGCCTAAGAGGATGTATGAATTAAGAAGGGATTGAATTGTTTGTGACCCCTTATGTTCATGAAATGTGTAGGGTCAAGCACGAGGGCAAATCATCCAGCAGATCACTGTGACTAATATCTTAGTAAAGATATTTTCAAGTATGTTACTTTTCGAATGCTACTTTTGTATAAGCTTCATGGATTTGTTGATTTGAAATATGAATGAGTATTCTATATGCCTAATTTTGTATAAGGTCGTTTGATATGTTGATATATCTAAATTGGGCCTAAGGCCATTTGCCGTTTGCCGTTTGCCGTTTGCCGTTGATATGTTTGATATATCTGAATTGGCCCTAAGGCCGTTTGACATGAATGATTGGGCCAAAGGCCGTCGGACATGAATGAATGGGCCAAAGGCCGTTGGACATGAATAATTGGGCCAAAGGCCGTCGGACATGAATGATTAGGCCAAAGGTCGTCGGACATGAATGATTGGGCCAAAGGCCGTTGGACATGGATGATTGGGCCAAAGGCCGTCGGACATGAACGATTGGGCCAAAGGCCGTTGGACATGAATGATTGGGCCAAAGGCCGTCGGATATGAACGATTGGGCCAAAGGCCTTTAGACATGAATGCAAAGATGGGCCAAAGGCCGTTTGAATATGTCATTTGATATGTTTGAATACCGTGATGGGCCAAAGGCCGTTTGAATAAAAGGGATCATGATCATGAATATAAAATACGCATGGATATGAATATAAAGAGAATGAGCCCGAGGCCGTTTGATACGCCTGATATATTCGAATTGGGCCCGTGGCCGTTTGATAGATGTGAATCTCATTTGCGTACCTTCTTTATCTGATATTATTCACTAGGCTTTCGTTCACACTCATTCATGTGTATGTAAGTGAGCAAAGAGATGTCCAAACCCAGCCCCCGTGAAGTCTGTGAGAAAGGTCAAGTTTTGGAGAGTCAACCCTAAATGACTCACGCATGAAACTTACTTTCGCCTCTTTTGATCTCTTGTTGCAATCTCGTTGTGTTGGCGAAATGTTGGATTACTTTTGTATATAAGTTTTGGTTAGGCTGACTAAGATTTGAATGATCCTGTGTGTATATAACACTTTAAGTTGATTTCCTTTTTGGTGTGAGTTATTAATGAATGCTGATATGAGTTATTTGATGTGCCATGTAAGCATGGCTCTATGGACAATTTGCAAGTTTGCTTCCGTTTGGTCCCTTAACTCTGATGGAATACGTTTTGTTTGGTTCGAGGCCGCAGGTAATTCCTTGATTACTGGCCGGTTATGACCTTAATCCATAGGGACGGGTTCGGGTCATGACAGAGTGGTATCAGAGCACGAGTTAATAACTCACACACTTGTCCAAAAGAGCAATAAGCATCTAGAAAAGATCTAGGATGCATTCATGTGATAAGTAGGAATTTGTAAACATTGAGACGATGTTTAAATGCTGTGAAATAAATGATTATGTGCTATATGTTTGTGATTTACTTGCATTGCGAATTATGTGAATATGTATGCTCTTTAGTATATGCATACTTGTGAAACTTTTGTATAGACAATAATGCAAGTCTAATCAGATGGTGAGAACAAGAGGTGATGAAATAGAGGAGTCCTCTACTGCCAGAATGGATAGGATGGAAAGGTTGATTCAGGAAATGGCAGAAACATTGAGGCAACAACAGCAGTGGCATGGAGAGAGAAACAAAAATATGAAATAAAACTAAATAAAATAAAAGGCAAATAGATTGCAAAATCCGAACGGGAGTGCAAGGACACTTGAAATAGATCAGAGGCCGGAACTAAAGGTGGGAGACAGTTTATGGTCGTGTTGAACCATTGTAGGAACTGGCTGAAACTAATGTTGGGATAGTTTAAAAGGATCATGCTGGACCATTGTAGAAACTAATTGGAATCAATGTTGGGACAGTTTAAAGGGGTCATGTCGGACCGATGTAAGAGCTAACTGGAATCATTGTTGGGACAGTTTAAAGGAGTCATGCTGGACCGATGTAGAGAATTGGATCATGTTCCATTGTACGAACTGACTGAAACTAATGCTAGGACAATTTAAGATCTTGCCGGACCGATATAGAAACTGGCTGGAACTAATGCCGATGATTGAGAGTAAAAAATATATATGATAGAAATATTTGGGATAAAAATAAACAAGCGGACAAAGGAAGAAATTACCATAAAGTGATATTGACAAAAAAATATGATAGCGAAATAGGTTGAGGTCCGGCGGGCAGCCAAGGCAAGATTGCCACCCGCCAATAAGGCAAAGAATACCAAGAGCTTAACCTATAGCTTTGATACTATGTTAGAATAGTAAAGAGAGAGAGAGAGAGAGAGAGGAGAAATAATATGTATTGTATTGAATTGAATGAATTGTTCTATGCAATAAAAGACCTGTATATATAGGTTGAGAAAGAGTATTCTACTAGAAATCTAAGAAAGATTATCCTATAAGAAACTTAATTATGACAATACTTAATATGTATAGGAATATATACATATATATATATATATATATATTAACACTTACTAAGCCTAAATATGTGAATTATGAATTATGTTCTTATAATCAAATGGATAAATTTTTAGAAAGTGCAGACAATTCCGTATGCGTTGGAGCAAATTTTCAATAAGTGGCTGACACAAACAATACGTTGATATCTCGAGATGCCCTTATGTTTTATTTGATTCTAAATGAGATAAAATAGAATGATAATTTTCAATATGTTTATTATTATTTTTTTAATTAATTAAATATAAAAATTAATATTTTATAGAATGATAGTTTCACTTTAGTATAAGAGTATAATTTGGACGGGCTCAATCTGACAAATTTGAGCCTAACTCGAATTTTTTTGGAGCTTGGACAATATCTTTTTAAATTCGGTATGGATTTAGACAAAAATTTAGAAATCCGAATTAAATTTGGACGGACTTGAGTAAAGACATCAAACAATCCGAAATCCGCATTATATATATATATAGATATATAAAAATATTAAATATACATATAAATTATTAGTCATTACATGATATTAAAGTAATTTATATTATTAAATCATATTGAATGTATATTATATATACAAATAACACAAAATCTTACCTTTTTTTATTCTCATTTATAAATTGTAAAGACCACTATAGTTGCATCTCTTTTATATTATATAAATTATTTATTTTGATGTTACTAATGATTTTCTTTTAAAAAAAATATAAATAGAGTCAAATTTTAATAATGTAACTGTAAAAAAAAAAAAATTTGAAATTCATTTACAATTCGGTCAAGTTAGGCAATTCGGATTTAATTTAGGTTGGGTTCGGACAAGTAATCTTAAGTTACGATTCGGGCATGAATGAATTTAGGTAAATTTCAACACAGCTTGAGTTAAAGCTTGAACAACCTCACAATTCGACCGAATTACTCCCTATTCTAGTGAACCAAACAACCTGAGAGAAAGAGGTGTGGGCTTTCTTCAAAAATATAGATATAAATAATATATGTAAAGAGTAGAGAAGCATCTGCGGGGATAGCTCAGTTGGGAGAGCGTCAGACTGAAGATCTGAAGGTCGCGTGTTCGATCCACGCTCACCGCATTTTTTTCCCTTTTATCTTTTGCTCAGAATATATATATATATATTTTTTTTTCTTTAAAATGCATATTAATTTACCCTTTTAAACTCAAGTTTCTGCGCGTGTAATATAATTTGAACTATGGTTTGAAAATATATTATTTTATTAATTTTTTTATTTTTTACGAAAAAGTAAAAAAAATAGAGAAAAAATAATTTTTTTACCTTTTTCAATAATTTGTTAGTTTATTACCCTTTTTAACTTTTAGACAAAAAAATAAAATTGCCAAACGAAGCCTTAAGTTTAAATTTTGAAGCTTTTTGAACTCGACTAATTATTTACAAGTCAAAGTTTAAATACCTCAAAACTCAATATCTTATTCATCATAATTTTCGTTTCTTGTTTTTTAGTATGGAAAATGATTTGTCCCCCTAAAAAAGCCCTCCCTAATCCTCCTAATGTCCAAAACGACGTCGTTTTGGGCTTTTCTTTTTTTCTTTTTCTTTTTTTGCCTTGGTTTGAAATTTAGAAAGATTAAGGGGGCAAAAATTAAGGGATGTAGCACAGCCTTTTAGTATATAGATATGCAGATAAAGTTGAAGCATTACAAAAACCAAGATGAGCAAGTCATCATCCCTAGACACTTTACAACAGAAGTTTGAACAAGACAAAAAGATACAAAGATTGTTCAACAGCACTTCATGTTTGACCAGACCAGTCTAAAAACTTGGTAGTCTGGAACAACACCGTTGAACTGTTCAAAAAGCCAAAATATTCGAGGAAAAAAAATTCAATCTTGTTTTAAATTTTTTCATCTTTAATAGACCTTTTTTTATTTAAAAAATAAATTAACCTTCTAGTTTAGAAGTATCTAAAAGTGAAGGGTTTTTCTTGAGGAAAAAATTAAAAAGTTCACTAAAGAAGAAGAAAGAAAAACAGTAAAAAAAATAATTGCCAAACTTCTGTAAAAGCCAGGATGAATATGCACAATGATTTATCCCATATCTTTATTTTGATTTTGAGTACAAATGCTCAAACAAAGTGGACAGATCAAACTTCAAAATTTGTTCCTCATGGTACAAAATCTTCAAACAGATTCTATGTTAAGTGTTCAATCATTTCACAAAAAAAGAGGAGAAGAGAAAAGAGATCAATTACTGAAATCACAATAGGGATTGATATCAACAACATTTAAGCTTTTGCAATACAACAAATTTGGAAAACTGCTCATTATAACTTGAAACATCCATATGAATCATCAACAGTTGATATTAAAAACCCTGAATTCATCATCATCATCATCATCAATGCCTCTGAAATACTCTGGAACTCAGCATCTTTCCCCGAGGAAGAAGAATTAAAAGAAATCGAATTCAAGATAATTATCAGAACTTTTCTGATCAGGCTTGGCTACTACAACAGCAGCTTTTTCACTAGTTGATGCAGTTGGGGCTGGAATTCGTTCAATCTCAACCGGTTTTGGGATCTCAGGTGGGCTTGCACAACGAATCAAAGCCCAATTCACACCTTCGAAGAAAGGGTGTTGTTTTATTTCCGTTGCGCCTCGTTTGTACGCCAACCTATGCTGTGGCTCTTTCACTAACAACCCTCTTATCAGATCCCTTGCTGCGAAACTGACAACGGGTGAGTCTGGGAACCGAAGTGGCTGACCAACAACGTTCAACAGCGTGGCTCGATTTCCCGATCCCTTGAAAGGAGTTTTACCAAACAATAACTCATACAAAAAGATACCAAAAGTCCACCAATCCACCGCACTGCCATGCCCTTCGCCTTTGATGATTTCAGGCGCCAAGTACTCGTGGGTCCCGACGAATGACATTGAACGTGCCCCTGTTGGCTCAGCAATAAGCTCAGGCAACGGGCTGACTTGGTTTCCAACTTCATTTTTGGGTTTTCGCTCTTTCTTGGATTTACTCGAAAAGATGCGAGGGGTGAAACAAGTGGTTGGGACCGCACATGATGGTTGGATACAAGAGGGCTCGATGCAAGCTGGTTGGACACAATAAGTAGGGTTCTTTCGCAAGGGTTCGGTCTCGATGGACGAGGACCTGACAAGTGTTGGGCTGACAGTGCAACGGAGAGAGAGGTCGAAATCGGAAAGCATTATGTGTCCGTCTTCCCTCACGAGGACGTTTTCTGGCTTGAGGTCCGGTAGACAATCCCAAGCATGTGGAGGTATTCCAGAGCAAGGAGGACCTCTCCTACATAAAACCTGCATATTGACATTTGTAAGTTTGATGACAATAAAATTTGAGCACAAATAATGAAAGGCTTTGACAGAACAGCAGACTTATGTTCTCTGGATTTAGGTGACATGATATAAGAAGAATGTAACTTAAGAATGTTTTCAGTAGAAATGATGTTGGGGGTGGGGGTGGGAGTGATGGTAGGGTGCTGGCAGCAGGGTGGTAGCAGTGTTGTGGGGGTGGCGGCAGCGGTTTTGGTAAGATTTTAGTTCAGAAAATATTTTCCACCTTTCAAACATGAACGTTTTCCTCCTAAATGAGCTTGTTTTCCGGTGAAAACACAATGTTTTATGATGACTTTCATTTTCCTTCATACAACTATAAAAGAAACAATAAAATCGTAGCTGATGTTGTCTATAAGGAAAATGACAAAATAATTAATTCATGTTTTCACCGGAGTGAAACAAGCATTTCTAGTTTACAGACACAAAATCTCCAACTACAAAGCACCCCGTGGTACACATGAATTTCATTTTTACATTGAATTTCTACATTCTAATCTCATCATTTTTTGTATTCCAATAACTTTGGTGTGTTTGGGAAGAAAATATTTTAGCCAAAAAGCCACTGAGAAAGTCAAAAAGCCATATAAAAAAGTCAAAGATGCATTCCCTTCTCTCTATTTTTATATGTTTTTTCATAAAAAAATCCAAAAGCCATTCCCAAATACTTCAATTTTTTTCACCTCCTATTTTAGCCAAAAAGCCACTTTCTAAACCACCCCAGTTAAAAGTTACCAAATCCATAAGCCTTTTCCCACTTCTATAGCATCAATTTTAAAACTTTGCAAGTAACAAGGGTCAATACCAAATAAAGAAGACACTGCCGAGACAAAGCCCCAAATAGATAAATTGTGTCATGAATGGCAATATCTAAAATGCAGCCAACGTATATGCATGCTGCTCATTTTAAATTGGCAAACGCTACTAAAAGATGACAAAAAGTGAAGAGAAAAGGAAGCAGAAACATAAAAGCGTGTTTATCTGAAAGTGATATAATACAGACAAAGAAATCTACATTTTCCTCCCTGAAGTCTGTTGCTCCTATATAAATAAGAGTATCAGAGCATGATATTCAAAGTCAATATTCCCCTCAAATGGCCCTAAGGTGCTTATCTATCATTTTTCTTTTGTTTTACATATTTCCAAGCTTATGCCAGGCAGTCAGGCACCATATGATGGCCCTTTTTCTAATTTTGATTGACTTGCATGTTTTAAAGCATCACTAGTTGTTAGCTCTTGAATAAAACAAGGTAGCCAATTCTAAATGTGAGCCAAACAAGAATGTCCAGCAGAGCAAAGGATATAATTAAAAAATAATTTAGAATATTCAACATCACTCAGCAATTCCATCAAACTCAGCTTGCAAAAAAATACTGGTGCCATGTTATATTTTAGTCTCATGTCCATCTCACATCGCCTTGAGATGATTGTCTATCGTATTATGTTGTTTCTACAAAATTCAATGTCTATTGTATTGATTGATGACACTTAATTAAAACAAATGCAAACGGAGAGAGACAGAGATATGTGTTACATGGAAACATGGTTTAGAGTCCTAAATGTTTTGAGATGTGTTGTATGGAACATGGACTTTCTATTTCTCTCAAAGTATCCATTTCTGCTGGATATAACAAGTGTAAGGGTGCAGGATATGTGTCACTTTCCCCCTCTTAATCCTATTTAATTTCAAGTATTTTCCTACATAGTTTACAACATTTTACTCTACAAATATTGTCCAATATGAAATATATGTATCCATGACAGGTCCTGTATCCATATCCAATTTTTGAATACATCTCCTAATGTCTTACAACTTAGCTTTATGAAGATCTGACACTTAAACACGTACCTACACCCACACCTGGTATTCGTATCCAAATCCATGTAAAATGGGTATTCAGGCAACTAGAACCAACTCTTTGAAACCGAACTTAAAAGTAAGACAGGAAAAAAAAAAAATTTGATTTAGGCATAATTGAAGCTAACAAACTATGCACGTTTACAACTGTCCCACTATAGTTTGCCAGTCTTTCTCATTTTCCTAACAGCCCCTATGAAACTACTAAATGAGAAAAAAAAAGTTTTGGGTTCAAATCTAAGGACAACCACCTTGTGCAAATACAAAAGAAGGGTTAAGTCTGCTGCACCCAAGCTCATCCCTTACACAGCCCTGTATAGGCAAATCCTTAGTCACCTATATATGAGAATAAAGATTTTCAACACTGAAACAAACATTCCGAAATCTAATTTTGGAATTATTTCGATTCGATATATATATATATATATTTATATCTTGCCTTGCTCATGAGGGATCAAAAATGAAGAGGATATTACCCATAGAACCAACCATTATGTAAAAGACATGCTATAGGAATGACGCCTTGCCAATCAATATTAAAGGGACATTTTAGAAGAGACTAACTTCAAAATCAACAATGCTTTATACAACAAAGTGGAAAGAATTAGAAGACCTTGTTCAAATATGAGAGTGATAGACAAGCAGATTTTGAAATAGAGTAGTTGCAAGATGGAAAAAAAAAAAATGTATTCTATAAATGAATACATTTGGACAACTGTTGGTAGTACTAGTAACAAAGTGGACACCTAGATAGGGAGTGGGAAAATGAAAAAATAAAAAGCAACAGAAGCCAATACTGTGCTGGTGAAAACTAATACAAAATAAAAAAAAGAAGCCTAAATTCAACAAATTGAAAAAAACATAAAACATGGGTTGGGTAGAGCAAGAAAGAAAAAGAAAATGTTGGTATGTGACTAAACTTACAGTGTCAGACACAAATTTCAATCATAAGTTCTTTCAATGCCTTGGGATTTTCTATGTAAATGCTCTCAACATTATTTGTTTGGAAACCTATGAATCGAAGCTTTTCAAATGAAGAACCTCTTTCCCATGCCAATTACGTACAGTACCTATTTTAGAAGAGAAAGTTCCTGGTAATTCTGTATCTACTTGTAAACATATTTAATAACTCCACTCCATATAGCTTCACAATCTTGATTTTTACAAGAGTTTCTTGTGGAGTTTAAAAAACACTATGCTTTAATCACGCTGAAAATCATAATAAGAATTTATACCACCAATATTAATTAGAATCTAGATTCACGGGGATGAACTAATAGATAGTTTTATAAGCACTGCAACTATAGAAACAACAACTAGATGGCAACAAATCACTATAGATAGAATGAATATTAAAATCTGATGAGAAACATTCAACCTAAGCATGCACCAAAATGATCTCTAAGAGTTAACGATGTTCAATTAGATATTATCTATATTGAGTTTAGGAATAGGGATGAGTCTCATACTTAACAGCTTGTTCAGAAAAATGCTTCCCCGGTTGCTTCTGCCGAAGTGTGTGCAAGTCACCTCCTGGGCAAAACTCCATCACCAAACATGAGAATTTGTCTGTCTCGAAATGAGTATACAAGCTTGGAAGGAAAGGATGGTCCAAAGACTGCAGTATCTCTCTTTCCGTCTGAGCACGAAGTAGCTTCTTACGGCTTGCTAGTGATGCTTTGTCCATAACCTTCATAGCAAAATAACACTTAGTGCCACTCAACTCCGAAAGATAGACACTTCCAATATCCCCACAGCCCAACCTCTTTAGCAATCTGAAATGGCTCAAACCCAATGCCCCATCTTTTGCTCGGACAACCTGAATCGCTTCCCACCTGGAGTCATTTGCCTTATGAGGCTTGTTAATACTGCTACTAAAGCTGCTACAACTACTTTCATCACTTACATCACTGCTTGTGCTACCTCTGCACAAACTGCTCTTTCCACTCTCAACAAAATCGACTCGATCACTAATTTTAGCACTTCCACTAGTCTTTCCAAGGCTACTAGTCCCATCACTAACTTTAGCGGAAACCGAACTTTCCTTTACAGTCCCATGATCTGATGATTTCTTTTCTTGATAAGCTCCATTCTCAAGTGATCCCCTAGAATCACTGACTGTAGGACTTGCATTTGTTGGTACTTGTTTCAAATCACCCAAAGATAAGCTTGAATCTAATTTATCAGCTAAGTCGTTGGAAGACCCCTTTTGCTGAGAATTCAGCGAGTTCTTGTCCTGCTTAGGGGTAGCTTGATGCACATTTCTCGGTAAGTTTTTGGGTGCAACATGCTCGGGTTTACTCGTCTTCGTAACTTGCAAAGGTGAAGGCCTACAAGAATTTCCTTCTAATGTTTGATTACCAATCATTTTTCTCAGCTTTTCCGGTGAAGTTCTGACACAAGATTTCGAGGCCATCAAGAAAACTACAAACTCGTTAAATTAATCAGACTGAACCAACCCATTAGTCAGCCCAGCCCCGGGTTTAATACACGGCTCTCTCCATTATCAGCATCGTTTTTCTCATCTCCAACTCCATCAACAAACAGATTGTATCTATAGTAATGAAGAAAAGAAAATTACAAATACACATAACATGTTGTATGCCAGGACTCAAAATATTGAGTTCAAATCAATGAAATTACAACTAGGTCTAGATAGGTCACGTGAATGATGAATCCAATCACAAGATTACAGTTAATATTTTTGGGGGAGGGGAGGGAGAAGAAAAAAAAGTTCCACTATTAAATCAACAAATTCCAGGGATCTGATCATAAACCCAGCTCTAAACAGATTCACTTGGGCTGTGTTTGGATCAAGGATTTGTGAAGAGAAAGGAAAAAGGGAAAGAAAAGTGGAGATATAATCTTTTTTTTTTTTCACTTTTCCCCACCCTTACCCTTTCCCTTTCCCTTTCCTTTCCCTTTCCCTTTCCCTCCACAAACACTCTCTCAAATCATTGATCCAAACACAGGCATATGAACCAAGTAGATCTGCAATCCATCTTGGCTCTAGAAATCGTAGAGATTAAAGTATTGAAACATCTTCTCAAATGAATGAAAATTCAAGATGTAATTAACAAAAAGAATTAAATCTCTCACACACACAGACATAAATCTTTCCATAAAACAATCAAGATATATACCAAGAACTAAAACATCATGGAAGTAGAAACCCATCTACCTCAAAATAGACTGCCAAGCTTTATCATCGATTGGAACAAAGAATCAAACAATTCACATGAGAAATGTAGGTTTTCTTTTCTTTTCTTTCTCAATAGCTCTTCGTGATCATTAAACACCACATACCAAAAGATAAGAACAAACCCAAGAAGATAAACGAGAAAAAGAGAGATATGGGTCAATGAAAAGCACAGATCTTGAGCACAGACCCACCTCTTCCTAATGGAAACCCTACCACAAAGGATCAGAAACCCCACAAAAACCCAGATGCTAAAAAACAAAATAGAGGGTAGAGAAGCAAACCCACAAAGCAAATCGCAGGAACAGCTCAAAAGTACAAAGAAAAAGAAGCCCAAAAAACAGTACCTGAGGGGTTACAAGACCAGAACTTTAGGGTTTTGCTGTAGCAAATGTAAAGCACTAGTGTGGGCAGAGAGATAAAGAAAGAGAGAGTGACCCCTCCTCAAATGTTTGGAGAGAGGAGAGGAAAGGAAGAAAAGCTTTGTTTGGAAAGAGTTCTATGTGGACTACAACATGTATAATAATGGAATTGAGAGAGAGAGAGAGAGAGATGGGGGGGTCAAAGCTAAAGTAGAGCTTTTCATGTTCAATAATTTTCTATGTATTTTGTCCCAAACACAAGGGTCTGAATCAACATATGGGCCTCTCCTAGGCTCAGCCTTGTCTGTCATTCATGCTTTCCTTCTTTCAACTTTTAGATTATTGATTTTTTTTATTTATACAAAAATTAATTATAAAATAAATTTATTTTTTATAATTTTTTCATATTAGCCTTGGTTTGACAAATCATTTTGGCTATATATATCACAAGAGACAAAAAAAAAAGTTATAAAATTACAAAAAGATAAAAAAAAAAGTTACAAAATTACTAAATTAACCCATATACAAACAAAAAGTAAAAAAAGCATTGCTTGTATTGGTTGCATCGTCTTGATGCTTTTTTAATAAAATTTACTTATTTATCAAAAAAAAAAAAAGTAAAAAAAACATCATTTCAAGTGGAGGGCAACTTTGTCATTTCAAAGTCAAAAAATCAAAAAAGTCAAATAAGAATACTAAACGACTAAAAAAGTCTTAGGTTAAAAAAGTCAAAAAATTAACTAAAAAAGTCAAAACCAAATGACTCATTTTATGTGAGAGGATTGTAACTTATGTCCGTGATAAATTTTTGTATTATTAAACTTTTTCTTTCCATTTAGGAGAGTTTGTATTTGCACACCATAAAAAATATTCATGTTTATTATTTTTATGCTCATGTATCAATTATCGAATAAAAATTCATAATTCCATATACTAATTATTGGAAAAAAAAAAACTCAATTCTAATAGTTATATCCGAACAATTTTTTCTTGTTCAATAGATAATGTTTAAAAATTTACTTGTTCAATAATTAATATTTAAACAAACAAAGTTGTGTGAATTGAGAAGAAAAAAAAAAAAGGAGAGGAAAGAAATTCTTGTTCAATAATTAATATCTAATCTCATTTTTATGGAGTACAAGTCTCTCTTACACTAAAAAATATTTCACTTATCATGTAATTATTTTAAAATTGTCCCATTGAAATATTATTTTTATAAAAAAAAAATACAAATATATATGAGAAATAGTACCCCCTCATCTAGGGTTTTCAATGACTTGGGAATGACCTATGTGCCCTTGGTGCCTCCCCAATTAGTGGTCCCAAAACACCTTTTAATAATCACATTTACTTGTGGGCACATGGCCCAACTATATATTGTCAGCTTAATAGATGATGCTCATCGACATCCTTTAAGAAAAAGTTAATGTTAGGGGTGCATAAAGAGATTGAAAAAATTCAATAATCGAATTAATTTGATTTTTATGAGTTGGGTGGATTTAGTTTATTAATAGATCGATTTGATTTTAGATTTAAGAATAATGAATCCAATCAAAATTGGTTTTAGGTTCAAAGATTTGAAAGTAATCATGTTTGGTTTAGTTTTAGATTTGGTATTAACTAGAACCAAATCAATTCATACATATTTCTTAAGTAATACAACAACACAAATATTTCATAAAAATATGGACATAATATAGTGTTGTAGTATTACATTCTCCAAAATGAATGTAATACTGTCAATATTACATTTTGTACGTATTTATGAGAAAAGAAATAATACTTTTATATTGTTATTGTGAATAATATTATTATGGGATGGACGAACTTGTACCATTGAATTGTTGGGATTTAGCAGGTTTAGGCAGATGTAGGGTTGGCAAACAATTTACATTTTATATAATGTCACAACTAAAACCAAGCATGTATCTCCAACAAGGTTGTTGTATTGAAATCTAGGTTTGTTTTTGGTGGCTTGTTAATTGGAGAGCACTAAAATTGTTGTACCTAAAACCTTTTTGAGTTTTGATTGCAAGACTCCGGTGAGAAACGTGACTTCAAAGATCACTGAAAGATTTTGATGAGTTTCGATCAAAGCCAAAGAACAAAATTAGAAGGCTTAACCAAACTAAAGCTCAGACCAGAGAACTAGTTGCGATTTTTGCTAGGGTTTCGTATTTGGCTTTGATACCGTGTAAGTTTTTTAAATGAAACTGTATATTTAATTGTTTATAATATAAAGAGTACAACTAAATTATATAAACCTAATCTAAAAATGGAAATACGAATAAACCTATATTCTTACAATCAATCTAATATTCACACAATCAATCTAATATATTTACATAATTAGCATAATATTCTCACAACGAGTATGCTTTATTACGAAATATTTGATGTTTGTCTTTAAGTAAAAGTAAATTATTTAATCACATGTATAGAAACAGTGCATGAAATGAAAAATATTAGACATGAGGGAGGAATGTTTCTCTTGCGTTTCTCAATTTTTATCTGTCACTAAAAGAAAACATGGAACTGTACCTTGTCTTTACTAACAATTTGAACTGAAAGATAGTAGAAGATAAAGTGATGAGACAATAAAATTATCCCGTTACAAGTTTACATAGCATTTAAAATGAGCTCTTTACATTGCCTTTATAGGATAATGTGTAAAATTTAAAGAAATGAGAGTTTCAGTGCTTTTTTTTTTTTTCTTTCAGGAAATGATTTTCTTTTTTTTTTTCTTTTCGTATTTCATATATATATATATATATGGATACAAATTAGGATTTCATCAAGGAAAATATTTGAGACTCTCAACTTTAATTTGTCACATACCCAATGATATAGGATCCAGTTCTCTTGTCCCACATCATTGTGGGTTTAAAAGTGTGTGTCTTTATCAAATGCATTGGTACAAATTAGGATTTGATCATTTTTAGTGTTATGCCATGTTGCATGTTATTTTTCAAATTGTAAGCTTTTTGACTCTCTTCTTTTGTTTGACAGCATCATGCCAAGAACAAAAAGTGTTTTGTATGCAACAAGCCTACCAACAGCATATTCAACACTGCTCACGAAATAAAGAAACAGATGGCTGCTGAGGGAAAATAACATGTGTGTAAAGAAGTGTTTGGTTACTGCTTTGGTTTGTGACCGTGTCTGTTGATCATGTTTTCATTCACCCACTTATTGTTGAACACTGTAGTTTTTCACTGGGTCTCCCTTGATGCATTAGTTTCAGAATGACATTGAAATGCATCCATACATTCACTACTGAGCTAGTGTAATATAACTTTTTGATATATGTTTTTTTTATAAATTCAGGCATGTGAGTTGATTCTTAACTCTTTTTCTTCTCGTTGTAGATTTGGAAGTTATGCTACTGTTCTTTTCTGTATTCTTGTTTGGTCAATAACAAATGTTGAATTATGGTGCATGTTGTTGAATAGAAAATCTTTCCTTTCCCTCGTCTTTTCCTACTAACCAAACAGAGGAAGGTCCATCTCTCTACCTCCCTTTTAGAACTGTGCAAAATATCGCTTAATCTTTTAAAATCATACTTGCTCTATCCGTTAATTGCAATTTAAACTTTAAATTTATAATTCATTTTCGAAATCGCTTCGCTCTGTTATAATTAATACATACATATTTTTTAATCTATAATGAAATATCAAAATAAAAATGAATATAAAAGATATTTAATATATTACAAATTAGTATTATATATATGAAAAATATTATGTAAAATTAATTTGTATTATATATGTGAAAAATATTATGCAAATTAGTATTATATATTATGTAAAGATTTGATAATTGGTTAAAATATTTTGCAATCTGTTTAAAATTGTTCAAATCGTAATTTGTAAATTCGTCAATCCCTTAATTTATCATTCGGTTTATAATTTTACTCTCAAATCGTCTAGACCGTAGGCACATGCCTGCTCCCTCCCCACCTCCGTTCCTACCTCTTCGATTTCCATCTTTCTTTCGTCTGTATTGTGTTTGCATCTTGGATTATGGAAATTCAATACTTTGCTACTTTCTTTATATATGCACCATGGAATTGGAACTACCCGGACTTTCAACTAGTTTGGATAGGCCTTGGCTTCAGTCCTTGGATGGGCATATGGGTTAGATTAATCTTTGTTGGAATTAGTGAACCCAAACATTCTCTGCCGGGCCAACAAAAGAAAAGGACAAATATATATATATATATATATATATTATCAACTGGTGCAATTCCTTAGAAGCTATAAGCTAATAATCATAAGAGTTGTGATTGGGAGCCCGAAAATGGGACTCCCCGAATGCCCCTAATTTTTTGTTTTTTTTTTTTTTTTCAGCAAAAGAAGGAAGAAGACGAAGAAGAGAAGGAGGGGGAGGGGGAGGGGAGGGGGAGGGGAGGGGAGGGGAGGAGGAGGGGGAGGGGAGGAAGGACTGGAGGGGGCCTAAAAAATGGAGGAGGAGGGGGCGGAGGCGAGGCAGACGCGATCGGCGGAGGCCGACGCGATCGGCGGCGAGGCGACGCGATCGGCGGTGATCTGCTTCCCCTCTCTCTCTTTCTCTCCCTCTTCCTCTGCAATCGAAAATGGCGGGAAAAAAAAAAAAAAACTAATGCCCAAAACGGGGCATTCGGGGCGGAGAAATTCGGACACCAAATCATTTTTCTAATCATAAAGTAGAAATTAAGAAGTACAAGTACCTTCACAATGATTAGTTTATTAAATTTAATTTTTGTCAAATACGTTGTAGGGGCTTGCGTGTAAATCTTAATAGGTGAATTTATTATTCAATAGGTCTCATGATAATTAATATCATTTTTTTTATCAAATACTATTAAAAAACGTCATTAATAATTAATTTTCAGCAATAGTCTAAAAATTTTGTCATAAAAAATGTTACTAATTATAAGTTATAACAACAATTTAAAAAAATCGTTAAAAAAAAGTAGTTAAATTTTTAACTTTTAGTGACTATTTGAAAATTTCATTACAGAAAAATGTCACTAATTGTCAAAATGTGACAATTTATAAAAATGTGACAAAAAAAAGTAAATAATTATCAATTTTTAGCAACACGTAAAAAATCATTATAAAAATTTATTTTTAACGATGATTTTATTATGACTTATTTTCAATAAAATTTGATGGAAATTAAGTCCAACTAATACGATCTATTGTTAGTTTACTTAAAACTAAACTAAACATTCGACATAGGCTTGCATAATATATATATATATATATATATACAAAGAACAATGTCGAGAATTCTAAAATTTTTATCAAATTTTTTTCTAAACACTTGCATAAGTGTAGGTATCACATTCACAGCGGTCCATACCCATGTGATTGTTTGATAAAAAAAATTAACAAAATTCTTGTAGCCCCTAGTATTTTTCATATAAAAAAGGTTATAAACAACCTTTATAAATTGTACCGATCATGTCCTAAGTTCTCCTGAAATCCATAGAATCATATGACATGACTTGAGCTAATGAACATACCCTTTTTTTTAATTTTAATTTTTTTAATAAATAATTAAACTTTATTGGATTGAGCTTATCAAATAGAGTCAAATAGCTATTTTCTTGTTATAAATCGCTTTCCTAAACACACTTCATGGTAATTTAGATGGACACTCGACCTTAAAAACTAGGTTCAAATTAATTCCCTTATTGTCTTTGTGTGGGTGATTTTCTGATCACACTGCCTATCTTAGTGATTCAGCGGTAAAAACACAGGCAGAATAGATGGCACAGTTAATAACACAAAGACACAAAGGATTTAACGTAGTTCGGCAATAATTGCCTACGTCCACGGGAGGCCGAGGTAATTCACTATTGAATGAATGGTAAAGATTACAATTAACTCTCTGTAATCCTCTCACTCTCTAAGGAGGTAATTGTAAGTATTACAATTAGCTTGTAGTCGTATATGCTCTTGTTCAGAATGATCCCTCATTCTTCTTCTCCACCTCTCCATATATACCGGAGAAATTTATGGAGAGGCCGCCAACTTTTGAGCTGGCTGCCAGCCCACTGTTATGCTTTTGGCAGCTTTCCAGGCAAAAGCTCTTCATGGCTTCACATGGCCTCTAGTGGCCTCATGGCCAACTCACATGGCCTCAAGGCCAGGTAGTTGGTGAAGTGCTAGCCTCATAGCTGTACATCCACCCAACCAAGATAATATTCTATATTAGCAGGTATGGTCGATCTCACAGTAACCTCGGCTTAATTCTTCTGAGAGTAGCTCGGCCTTTGGAAGTAAAGCCGAGGTATGATAAAGAAGAGGCCTGTCACGACCCAAACCCGGCCCTATGGGTTTAGCACCGTAACCGGCCAGTAATCCATGATTACCGAAGGCCTGCTTAACAATAACACAGTATAACAGAGTTCAGGGCCTGGCGGAAGCCAATACAGTAAATAACTAGTGTCCATTGAGCTGTGAAAATCTGTATGCCAAAAACATTTTCATGCATTCATACAGTTCAAACAGTACAGTCTATATACAGTCAGATACAACATTCAGTACGGGGACTTAACCCCTCGATAACAGTACAGTAAACAGTAAACAGTCTATACAATCCGTTAGGTCAATACAAAACAGTGAGGAGACCGATGGGAAAAACTTAAAACAAAATCCCAAGGCCATCACACGGCAACACGGAACCTCACGGTGAGGCACATAGGCTGGCTTGACACAACTGGGGACCAACCCACGCTCCTAGCTCTGGTCTGGCTGCTGAGAACCTACATATATATATAAACAGTGAGCTAAAGCCCAGTGAATAACATAAAGCGTAAAGAGGTTAAGAATGTAATGTCCTTACAGTAAAGAAATCAGTTCATTTCAATCAATATTACAGTTGTTCAGTGCGATAAACAGTCATATGTGGTACATCCGTTAGCATAACAGTAACAGTAGGTCAAAAAGACCGAACAGTAATGATGGCCAGTCATTCAGTAAACAGTATGGTTCCACAAGGGAACCGACAGAGATCTCTGTAACAGTAACAGTCAGTAACAGTAGTGCTAAGGATGCCACATTACAGTTCAGAAATAAAGGACATACATTCATTCAGTAAATAATTCCAGTTCAGTAAACAGTTCAGTTCAGTATTCAAAAGATAGTCATTTTGAACATATCTTTACACAATTGTTACTCACAGAGATTGGGCTAGTAGCAGCTAGAGCGCGTCCCCCGAGAGCCAACCCTAAACAGTTAACAAATAGAACCCACACTAAGTTTCACAGTCGGAAAGGGTGATAATTAAATCCCTAAATTTCCTCGGCGTGGTTCTACGTCTAAATCCTCATTAAGATGTCTTAAACTAGGCCTAAGAATGCCTAGGATGAGATGAGGATGCAAAAATACAGTTGGAAGGCATTTTTCAAAAGTTGCTGAAAATAGGCTCTTCGCTCGAGCGAGCCTTCCTTCGCTCGAGCGAGATTCAAAAATCAAAGGCTTCGCTCGAGCGAACAATCCTTCGCTCGAGCGATCTGATGAACAGTAAAAGTACTGGATGCTCGAATTTTACGCGCGATACCACGCTCGATGCTCGCTCGAGCGGAGCCCTGAATAAAGGTGCTCGCTCGAGCGAGGAATCCTTCGCTCGAGCGAAGAAGCCAAATCTGGAAATTTCCAGATTTGCCTTCCAAGCTCAAACCAAGCATTCACAACTCAAATCTCGACCTCTTGGGCCCAAATTCTGGAAAATACATCCACATTCAATATACAACAAGTTTCAAAAACCAATTTACACATGCAAGGGCCAAAGGTGAGTCAATTCAAGCCATTTTCAAACCCATTTTCAAGAACACTTTCAAACATGCAATGTATGAACTTTAAATTAAATTCAAGCTTCAATACTTGTCCAAATGGACTCATTTCTTCAAGAACATGATGGAAACATGGACTTTATAAAAATGTGGACATGCATGCACCATTTTGCCATGAAATCAATTCAAACTCATCAATTTTTACATGCATGCAACAATGGAGTTCTAACTCAACACATTTGAGCAAAATCATGGTTTAACCCTACAATGGAGCATGAATCATGCAAGAACAAGTCAAACACAAGAATGTAGGGAGAAATTCCTACCTTAAGACTTCAATAGAGAGCCTAGGAGATCAACAATGCAATCAATCTTCTAAATCAACAAGCCTCCAAGCAAAAAGAGATGAAAATCAACTCTCTCCCTCTTCTCTCTCTCTAATTCGGTTGTACTCTCAACACAAAGCTGATGAAATGTTGTTTGAGTGTAAGACTAAAGCTCAAATGTCTTAGTAAACAAGGCCCACTCACAATGGCATTTTGGTAAATAAGTTGAACTCTTTAATTAACTCATTTTAATCCAGTTTAATCATTCCTAATAAATTTTCAGATAAATATACCATTAAATCACAAATATTCTATTGATTCTAAAACATCAAACGGTTTCTAAATCGGCCGCCGATAAGGCCTTCAATTAGCAGTTAAACACACGAATTCAAACAGATAATCAATCAATCAAACAAATGCAATATGCAATTCAATAGACAAACTTATTCAATTTCAGTTTCGATTTCAATCGGTTTATTCAGTAACTCAGTTAATCCAATTACCAGTCGTTATCAGTTCAGTTTAGCAATGATCAGTACATAATTCAGTGGTTTAACGGTAATCAGTACGAGGGTTGTTACAGTCTCCCCTCCTTATAAGGAGTTTAGTCCTCTAAACTCGAGTTACCTTCAGTTTGGAAGAAAACAGGGTTCAGTGGGAACAAATCCGGATATCTTTTCGCCATGTCATCTTCCCTTTCCCAAGTGGCATACACACCACCATGATTCTGCCAGTCAACTTTCACTAGTGGGATCTCTTTGTTTCTCAGTTTCTGATCCGTCGGTTTACAATTTGTACAGGCCGTTCCTCGTAAGTGTAGTCATCAAACACGATACGGGTAGGCTCAATCGCATGAAACGGATCTCGAAGATAGTCTCTCAACATCGAAATGTGGAAGACGTTATGCATATGCTCCATTTCAGGAGGAAGTGCAACTTGATACGCCACTGGATTGATTTTCTCAATCACCTCATACGGTCCGACATACCGCGGCGCTAATTTGCCTTTGACTCCAAAACGAGTCTGGCCTTTCATTGGTGTCACTTTCACAAATACGTGATCACCCACTTCATACTCTCTATCCCGTCTTCTAACATCAGCATAACTTTTCTGTCTACTCTGTGCAGTTTTCAGTCTCTGTTGTATCAATTTGATCTTTTCAGTCGTCTCATATACAATTTCGGGCCCAAGCAAAGGCCCATCTCCAACTTCTGCCCAGCAAATTGGAGATCTACACTTTCTGCCATAAATGCCTCGAAAGGCGCCATACCAATACTCGAATGGTAGCTGTTGTTGTAGGCGAATTCAGCCAACGGCAAATGACTTTCCCAGTTTCCTTGAAAATCAAGGACACACATTCTCAGTAGATCCTCTAAAGTTTGGATGGTCCTTTCTGACTGTCCATCTGTCTGAGGATGATAGGCGCTACTCAGCCTCAATTCAGTACCCAATGCAGTCTGTAGGCTTTGCTAGAACCTCGACGTAAACTTCGCATCCTGTCAGAAACAATAGACACAGGCACTCCGTGCAGTCTAACAATTTCATCAATATAGATAACAGCCAATTTATCCGCATTATAGATTGTCTTGACAGGTAAGAAGTGGGCAGATTTGGTCAGTCTATCAACAATAACCCAAATAGAATCCATACCTTTCCTGGAGCGAGGTAACCCAACGATAAAATCCATCGTGATATGCTCCCATTTCCACTCTGGTATGGGTAAGGGTTGCAGTAATCCGGCAGGTCGCTGATGTTCCGCTTTAACTTGTTGGCAATGGAGACACTTGGACACAAATTCAGCGATCTCTTTCTTCATTCCCGGCCACCAGAAATTCTGTTTCAGATCTTGATACATTTTTGTGTTCCCCGGGTGAATAGACAATTTTGAATTGTGGCCTTCTTGAAGAACTCTTCTTTTCAATTCAGTGTCATTTGGTACACATAGTCTATCTTGAAATCTCAGTACATTGTTGTCAAATTTGAACCCCGGTCTCGGTTTTGAATCTTTTTCTTCGATAACCTTTTTCAAGAAATCATCTAGTTGCTGTTTCTCCTTAATCTCTTCAATGACAGAGATCTCTGTAACAGTAACAGTCAGTAACAGTAGTGCTAAGGATGCCACATTACAGTTCAGAAATAAGGATATACATTCATTCAGTAAATAATTCCAGTTCAGTAAACAGTTCAGTTCAGTATTCAAAAGATAGTCATTTTGAACATATCTTTACACAATTGTTACTCACAGAGATTGGGCTAGTAGCAGCTAGAGCGCGTCCCCTGAGAGCCAACCCTAAACAGTTAACAAATAGAACCCACACTAAGTTTCACAGTCGGAAAGGGTGATAATTAAATCCCTAAATTTCCTCGGCGTGGTTCTACGTCTAAATCCTCATTAAGATGTCTTAAACTAGGCCTAAGAATGCCTAGGATGAGATGAGGATGCAAAAATACAGTTGGAAGGCATTTTTCAAAAGTTGCTGAAAATAGGCTCTTCGCTCGAGCGAGCCTTCCTTCGCTCGAGCGAGATTCAAAAATCAAAGGCTTCGCTCGAGCGAACAATCCTTCGCTCGAGCGATCTGATGAACAGTAAAAGTACTGGATGCTCGAATTTTACGCGCGATACCACGCTCGATGCTCGCTCGAGCGGAGCCCTGAATAAAGGTGCTCGCTCGAGCGAGGAATCCTTCGCTCGAGCGAAGAAGCCAAATCTGGAAATTTCCAGATTTGCCTTCCAAGCTCAAACCAAGCATTCACACTCAAATCTCGACCTCTTGGGCCCAATTCTGGAAAATAAATCCACATTCAATATACAACAAGTTTCAAAAACCAATTTACACATGCAAGGGCAAAGGTGAGTCAATTCAAGCCATTTTCAAACCCATTTTCAAGAACACTTTCAAACATGCATGTATGAACTTTAAATTAAATTCAAGCTTCAATACTTGTCCAAATGGACTCATTTCTCAAGAACATGATGGAAACATGGACTTTATAAAAATGTGGACATGCATGCACCATTTTGCCATGAAATCAATTCAAACTCATCAATTTTTACATGCATGCAACAATGGAGTTCTAACTCAACACATTTGAGCAAAATCATGGTTTAACCCTACAACGGAGCATGAATCATGCAAGAACAAGTCAAACACAAGAATGTAGGGAGAAATTCCTACCTTAAGACTTCAATAGAGAGCCTAGGAGATCAACAATGCAATCAATCTTCTAAATCAACAAGCCTCCAAGCAAAAAGAGATGAAAATCAACTCTCTCCCTCTTCTCTCTCTCTAATTCGGTTGTACTCTCAACACAAAGCTGATGAAATGTTGTTTGAGTGTAAGACTAAAGCTCAAATGTCTTAGTAAACAAGGCCCACTCACAATGCATTTTGGTAAATAAGTTGAACTCTTTAATTAACTCATTTTAATCCAGTTTAATCATTCCTAATAAATTTTCAGATAAATATACCATTAAATCACAAATATTCTATTGATTCTAAAACATCAAACGGTTTCTAATCGGCCGCCGATAAGGCCTTCAATTAGCAGTTAAACACACGAATTCAAACAGATAATCAATCAATCAAACAAATGCAATATGCAATTCAATAGACAAACTTATTCAATTTCAGTTTCGATTTCAATCGGTTTATTCAGTAACTCAGTTAATCCAATTACCAGTCGTTATCAGTTCAGTTTAGCAATGATCAGTACATAATTCAGTGGTTTAACGGTAATCAGTACGAGGGTTGTTACAAGGCCTTTACCCCGGATTAAGATATCCTCGGCAAACCTTAGATTACTTCAGCAAGAACTTACCATGATACGTGGAACCTCGGCCGGGACGTCGACGTCATCTTGCCACGTGTTGATACACAAAAATACAACCCCACAACTGCCCCCTAAGTTCTATTACCTCGGCATACTGAGGTGATGGAACTTACATTGAACTTTCTTTCTCGTACATCGGCTTAAAACTGTCTAGCCGAGGTCATTTAATTCAGGCCGACATGTCTTCTCAAAAGAACAAGAATTGAAATCATCACTTCTACGCGCATGAGCTGTCATGCATCATTTTCCTAAAGTCCTGCTGACGCGTTTGTACCTTATTGGTCCGTGCTGGTGACGCGCCTATATGCCGTCTCTTTCTGCTGCGCCGTCTGACGCGTGCGTTGCCCTAGGCACCATAATTGCTGTATTTTGCCGCCGTTTCAATTTTTGGACAAAACAATTGCCTCTCTCTCTTCCCTTTCACTTTTGCATTTCGATTTCCCTGCTTTCTCTCTCTCTAAAGAATTCTTTCTCTCCTTTCGATTCTGCCATTGCTCCTCGCGTCAAGCTCTGCAACTGTCTCCATCTGTCATTTCTACGAAGCTCGCGCCACTGTTGCCTTCGTCGTCTGATCTCGGCGAAGCCCATTCCGGCTCTATTTCTCTGGTAAACCACCGTTCCCTTCTTTTCCAGTATTTGATTGTTTCTGGATTTTTTGCCATTGTTGTTCTGCTCCAATATTTAATTTGTGAATCGTTCATCTGAGTGTGTATTATTTCCTGTCTTTTGCATATGTCTTGAACACTCGCACTGTTGCACCTTTCGTTCTTGGTCTTCCACCCTTTCTGTTCTTGAATCTGAGACTTCGTTTTTTTGCTTTTCTATTTTCCAGATTTCTGCCTTCCATACTCGTTTTTCGTAGATTTAGGTTTGGGGTTTGCTTTTAGAACCATCAATCCTTAGGAAAAACTGAAACCATCTTCACCAATATATCCTAGGTTCAAGCCGAGGTCCTAAGAGCCCTTTAGGAATATTCTGTCCCTGTAGCCAAGAACTCGTATACCAAATCCATGGGTGTGGAGAGATAGGGTTAATTCCCCAACCAAACTAAATTTTTAGGCAGAATTCTCCATCCCTCCTGATGTTCACCTCAGGCTAGCTGGGGAGAACGACTCTATATGCCCGAGGATGATAAGATGTTCCCTATAGTAGCCTTCGTCCAATGTGGACTTCGGTTTCCTCTCGATCCTCTCTTCCGCGAAGTCCTCCATTACTACACCCTCACCCCATGCAGCTTACCATTAACGCTTACAGAACCCTTAATGGTATATTAGCTTTAGCTCGGCAAGAGAGTGTTAGGATCACTCTTGCCGACATCCAGTACTGCTACACCATGTGTGCCCTGACCTCAAAAAAAGGGTTTTGTCTATTACCTTAAGCCGAGGTCCACTGCCTTTAAAATAGTAGCTGACCTTCCAGACTCCAACAAAGGGGCTGGGGACGATTACCTGATCGCTTCTGGAAACTGGGAATTTGGCCCAGATGAAGAAGTTCACCTCTTCCCTCTACCTCGAACGGTCAGGGAGGGCAAGGGTAAGAGCCCATCATTAACTGCTTAGCTGTTGTTTTCTTCAATTTTTTCCAAAAATTTTATCTGTTTCTGATGTCGTGTTTCTTTTTTGCAGTCGTTCGCAAGCCGCCAAAGTCCTTCCGCCAATCCTACTATCCTGGGAAAGGTCTGAAAAAACTCCTGGACCTTCCACTTCTTCAACGCAAAGCTCCACTGCTGTTGAACTTCATCCCAACATACACATCCAAATTGGCCGACGTTCCGAAGAAGAAAAAGAAGAGCTCCTCTCCATCAACTGCTTCTACAGAACAGGCTGCCTCCACATCTGAGCCAGCCGATCAGCCTTCAACCTCGGCCCAATACTTGATCCCACCAACAGAGAGAAAGCGTCGCCGACGTCTCGTAAAAACTGCCGAGATGGGGCGCCCGCAGAAAGTAGTGCTGGATCTCCTCGCCAACCTTCCAGACGACGGAGATGATGCACCATCCCAAACAGTGCCTCCGCCTAAACCAAAGAGAATCAAGAAGGCCCAGCCAAAGGCCAAGGCTGCTGAGGCCGAGGATGAAGATGCTGTGCCCATCTCCAAGTTAGCAGTGAGCCAGAAGACCACTTCTGCACCCTCGAAGAGGTCGGCTGAGGCGCAGCCCTCTGGATCCACTCCATCAAAGAAGCCGAGGTCATCATCTGCAACAACTTCGGGATCCAGGGTTCCCAAAATTCCTTGGGAGCCCAAGGTTACTCTTGAAAACAGGCCCGTTTATATCAACGAAAAAGCCGAGCCGACGTCAACATCGGCGTGGCACTCAGCACTGCAGTTCTCATGAGGGTGATCTTGAGCGTAATGCCAAGATGAGTGGCTATGAGAATTACGCCCTCATGTTGCAGCGTTCAGTCCAAGTAAGTCTTTGAATTTGATATTTTGTTTTTCATACTTGTAAAATTTTTGGAATTTTTGTGATAACCTTGCCTTGTGAACTTTCAGGCCATCCAACACGCCCACTCCTTTTCCATGCAGGCTTTTGAATGTGAGGCCGAGATGAAGAAGGAGTTTGCTGCCCTCCAGAAGCAAAACGAGTCTCCAAAATAAGATGAAAAAACTGGAGGATCAGGCCGAGGAGGCAACTAAGGCTAAACAGATAGCCGATGAAAAGGCTGAGGCTGCTGAAGCTGTTAAAAACCGTTGCTATAGCTCAGCAGAAGGAAGCCGAAGAAAAAGCGACCCAGGCCGAGAAAGAGCTCCAGGAAGCGCTGGCTACAAAGGCTGCCGAGATTAAGGCGGCCGATGACAAAGGGTATGCTGAAGGCATGGCCGACGTCGCAGAAGATTATAAGCTTCAGGTCAAGCAAGCATGCAACAAGGGATTTATCCTAGGTTGGAATGCTTTAGCCAAACAGCTTGATCTTCCTGCCGACTCGCCCTGGCGCAAAACCAAAGCCATGCGTCTTCCCTGTTCTCTTCCTCCACCTCCAAGCCAAGTTGAAGAAGAAGCTGATTCTGAAGCCGAGGTTGAAGATGAAGGTGAAGATGAAGATGAAGCACTGGTCAGGAAATCCAAGGAAGCCATTGAAACCAAGTCACCTCCTCAGGGTGATCAAGTCATGGACTTGACCCTAGACGAGGATGAGGAGGTTGAGAAGGTGCCCAAGAAAAACTGGCCCCACCACCTATCATCTGACCTTCTGTTGGCTGAGCAAAGCGTGGAGAAGACCTTGGCCGAAATAGACGCCGAGGTCGCGGCGGATAAGGAAGCCGAGGTTTCAGCAGCTAAGGAGGCCGCAGTTGAGAAGGTTGCAGATGCTGTGGTGGAGAAAGATACCGAGGTTGTTCTCCAAGAGGCACCCGAGGTCCCAGCCCAACCAGCTCCTGAAATTGAAGAAACTTGAACGTCTTTTGTTTTTCTTTTTTGTACTTTGTTTCTTTTTTGATGTTTCTTGAACAATGTAAGCTTCTTCTTTTGTGGCCGATGTACTCCTTTGCTGCTTGTGAACAATTTATTTTTGCTAGGCCATAGTGCCTTCTTCATATATAACTACAACTTGTTTCTTTCTGAATGTGGTAGTCTTTTAATTCTTCTTATTGCTTTCTGAATGGTTCCATACTTAGAATATTCTGCATGATATTCATACTCTTCCTTCTTTGTGCAATCTTCTCGGGTTACATACTTCGGGTAACACCTGCAAATTTTACTTCGGCAAGGAACTGTCCTGCAATCTTTTCATAATTCTCAACAAGTATAAAACATATACTATTTAAGCTTGACTTTTGCAAACCTTTCTTAAGTTTAAACAACAATTTCAGTCTAACTTACTTGTAAATTGCTACAAATTTCAACAAGGATTATAAACAGTAAACTTTACTCAAGTTTTATCAAGTGTTAAGCAATAATCTTAACCTTTACCTCAACCTGTAAATTGCTGCAAATTTCAACAGATGGTAACATGTCGGCTTGACTCCAACTTGTAAATTGCAACAAATTTCAACAAGTGAAACCAAGGAATCTTCTCGTCTTGACTCCAACTTGTAAATTGCGACAAATTTCAACAAGTGAAACCAAGGAATCTTCTCGGCTTGACTCCAACTTGTAAATTGCGACAAATTTCAACAAGTGAACCAAGGAATCTTCTCGGCTTGACTTCAACTTGTAAATTGCGGCAAATTTCAACAAGGAAGCCAAGGAATCTTCTCGGCTTAACCTCAACTTGTAAATTGCAACAAATTTCAACAAGCGAAGCTAAGCTTTGTTTTCGGTCAAACCAACTTGTAAATTGCGACAAATTTCAACAAGTGGTAGACTTTGTTATTCGGCCAGACCAACTTGTAAATCGCTACAAATTTCAACAAGTGGTAGGCTTTGTAATTCGGCCAGACCAACTTGTAAATCGCTACAAATTTCAACAAGTGGTAGCTTTGTATTCGGCCAGACCATCTATTATGTGGTACTTTGTTTTCAGACATCATTAGGCTTTGTTATTCGGCCAGACCAACTTGTAAATGCTACAAATTTCAACAAGTGGTAGGCTTTGTTATTCGGCCAGACCATCTTTATGTGGTAGCTTTGTTATTCGGCCAGACCAGCTTGTAAATTGCAACCAATTTCAACAAGTGGTAGGCTTTGTATCTTCTCTGCCCCCAATGTGAACCTGAGTTCCACTTGGGTTCTCATTTTTCATGTCTTCCAGCATCTTTATCAATCATATGACATCGGCCAAGAATGAAGATCTCTCAATGATAGAAAAATTTTAGATTACAAGTGTTCCAGGGTCTTGGCAGTGCTTTGCCCTCATTGTCCTCCAGACGATATGCTCCATTACCTAACACCGAGGTAATTCTGTAAGGCCCTTCCCAGTTCGGCCAAGTTTGCCCTCCCTGGGATCTTTCTTGTTGCCGACCACTTTTCTCAAGACTAGGTCGCCGACTTGAAAATCTCTTGGGTTGACCTTCTTGTTGTAAGCTCTGGCAAGCTGTTGCTGGTACACTGCAAGCTGAATTGCAGCCTTCTCTCTTCGTTCTTCCAAAAGATCCAGATCTCGGGCTAAGAGTATGTCATTAGTCCCATCTTCAACTCCCTGGGTTCGGATCCCTGGGATGCCGACTTCCAGTGGAATGACTGCTTCTGTGCCATAGGCCATGGCAAAGGGAGATTCCCCCGTTGATCTTCTCGGCGTAGTCCGATATGCCCAAAGCACATTGGGTAATTCATCTACCCACTTCCCTTTTGCTGCCTGCAACCTCTTTTTTATTCCATCCAAAATCACTTTGTTGGATGCTTCCGCTTGTCCGTTGCTTTGGGGAAGCTTGTGTTGAAAAGTAATTCTTGATCTTGAATTTCGCACAGAAGTTCTTGATGAGTTTGCTGTCGAACTGCGTTCCGTTGTCGGCTACAATGGCTCTGGGAATGCCAAATCTGGTGATGATGTTCTTCCATATGAAATTCTTGACGTCCACATCTCGGATTTAGCAAGAGGTTCTGCCTCTATCCACTTTGTGAAGTAATCCGTTGCCACCAACAAGTATTTCCTCTGCCCAGTTGCTTGGGGAAGTTGTCCGACCAGATCCATGCCCCACTGGGCAAACGGCCAAGGGCTGGATACTGGATTCAGGTCGGCAGCTGGCTGATGAATCAAGGTGCAAACCGTTGGCAGGGTTCGCACTTCTTCACATATGCTTCTGCATCTTTTTGCATGTATGGCCACCAATACCCCTGGGTAATGGCCCTATGGGCTAACGATCTGCCCCCAGTGTGGCTTCCACAAATCCCTTCATGAATTTCATATAAAAAATCTTCAACTTGTAAGGGTGTACGCACCTTAAAAGGGGTCCAGTGAAGGACCTTCTGTAGAGATGTCCGTCCGCAGTCAGGCTGAACCTTGCCGACTTCAATCTGACTTTGTGCGCCTCCTTGCGATCTTCTGGCAGTTTTCCCTCTTTCAGGAATGCAACAATTGCATCCATCCAGCTCGGCCCCATGTCCACACACATTGCCTCTTGCTTTGTGTTCCGTGGTTCTATGCTCGGGCCCGACATGTAATCGATCATAATTGTCCTCGTCTTCCCAGTCTGCATTGAACTTGCCAGGTTGGCCAACGCGTCGGCGTGGCTGTTATCATCTCGGCTAACTTGAAGAAGTCGGCAGTTCTGAAATAACTCGGCTAATCTGATAACCTCTTTTGCATATGCCGACATCCTCTCGTCCCTGGCTGCAAATTCTCCTGTTGATTGATTAACAATTAACTGTGAATCACAAAAAACTATTACCTCATCTGCTTCTGCTGCTGCTGCAAGTTTTAGTCCTGCAATCAATGCTTCGTATTCAGCTTCATTGTTTGAGGCCTTGAACCCTAAACGGATGGATTGTTCAATTATTTCTCCATCTGGGGATATCAGCAGTACTCCTGCCCCCGCTCCTCGTCGGTTTGAACTTCCATCGACGTAG
This sequence comes from Camellia japonica, assembly GCA_030407325.1. Taxonomy (NCBI): domain Eukaryota; kingdom Viridiplantae; phylum Streptophyta; class Magnoliopsida; order Ericales; family Theaceae; genus Camellia; species Camellia japonica. The sequence continues at coordinate 8,208,872 of JAPPVO010000031.1, read as the reverse complement.
AGTCTGAATGAATCGCCGATGTAGATGCTGCAAGGTCGGAGCTTTTCCTTCTTTTGCTCTTTTGTTGTCGGCTGGGATTCTTCTGGCTTGCTAGGACTTGTTCATCTCGGCTCAACGGAGGCCGACGTTCGATGACTCCGGCGTGAATTCTGCCACAAAATCGGCCAAAACTTGGCCCTTAATTGCTGTTCTGGGCCTGAATTCCAGGTCATATTGGCCCAAGGCCACTGCCCACCTTGCAATTCTTCCTGTTAAGTCTCCTTGTTGTAACAGGGATTTCAGTGGGTGCTCTGTTAGTATCACAATCTTGTGTGCTTGGAAGTAGTGGTTCAGCTTTTTGGAGGCCATAACTAAGGCCAACATTAACTTCTCCAGTGGTAAGTACCTTGTTTCGGCGCTGGCTAAGGTTTTGCTTACATAATAGACAGCCTTTTGTTCCCCTTGCTCTTCTCGGATTAGTACTGCGCTCACAGCGTGCTCGGACACAGCTAAGTACAAAAACAACTCCTCCTCGGGATTCGGCGTTGAGAGAATTGGGCCGTGGTCAGATACTTCTTTAGATCGGCCAAAGCGGCCTCACATTCCTCGGTCCACAGGAAGTCTGCAGTCTTCTTTACCAGGTTGAAGAAGGGTTTACACTTGTCTGAACTCCGGCTTATGAACCTGTTTAGGGCTGCGGCCCTGCCAGTGAGCATTTGAACCTGTTTTGCCGAGGTGGGGCTCTGTAGATCTAGGATGGCCTTGATCTGATCGGGGCTGGCTTCTATTCCCCTTCTGGTTACCAGGTACCCTAGGAATTTCCCAGATCCAACCCCAAATGCGCACTTTGATGCATTTAGTCGGAGCCGATATGTTTTGAGTATGTCAAATACCTCGGCTAGGTCCGCAAGATGATCTTTTGGCTCCTTGGTCTTTACAACCATGTCGTCGATGTAGACCTCCACTGTTTGGCCTATCTGGTGCTTGAACATCTTGGTTACCAGCCTTTGATAGGTTGCTCCTGCATTTTTTAGTCCAAAAGGCATCACCCTGTAACAGTACAGGCCTTTTGGGGTGATGAATGCTGTCTTCTCCTCGTCTGGGGGTACATGGCTATCTGGTGGTACCCCCTGTAAGCGTCTAGGAAGCTCATCCTTCCATGTCCGATGTAGCATCCACCAGCTGGTCAATTTTTGGTAGAGGGAAGCTGTCTTTGGGCAGGCTTTATTTAAGCTTGTAAAGTCTACACAAACCCTCCATTTGCCATTTTTCTTCTTCACCACCACAGTGTTTGATAACCATGTCGGGTAATTGACTTCTCTGATGGCCCTGCCTCTAGAAGTTTGTCAACCTCTTCTTCCACTGCGTCGACGTGTACCAACGTCGGCCTTCTGGCTCGCTGCACCACTGGTTTAGCCGACCTGTCGACATTCAGTCTGTGACATGTGACCTCGGGGTCAATGCCAGGCATTTCATAAGGTGTCCAGGCGAACACTTCTATGTTTGCTCTCAAAAATGCCTCTAGTTCTCTTTCCTCTTCCTCGGCTAAGCCTGAGCCGAGAAGAAAGAAGCGCTCTTCATCGCCCTTTTGAACGAAGATTTTCTTCAGTGATTCCTCACTCTTCTCGGCCGGCTCCTTGCCGACATCCTCAGGACTTCCATGTCCTCATCTTCAATCTCGGCCTTGGCTGGTTCTCGAATATTGCAGGTAGTCTTCATTGCTGCCATGGAGCAATTCTTTGCCTGCAGTTGATCTCCTCGGATTTCTTCAATCCCATGTTCTGTGGGGAAGCGCAGTAGTTGGTGCAATGTTGAGGGGACTGCCCCCATTGCATGCAACCACGGCCTGCCCATGATGATGTTGTATGGTGAAGGTGTATCAATCACGACGAACTCGGTCTTGATCGTCTTTGTGCCTGCTTGTACGTCCAAGGTTGTGGCACCAAGGGGCCACGTCGGCGTTCCGTTGAAGCCGACCATCGGGCCATCCGACTGCTCCAGGTCATCAGGGTGAAGGCCCAGCTCCTTGTAACATCTAATGTACATGATGTTGCAAGAGCTGCCTTGATCTATTAGGATGCGTTTTACTTGGCACTCCCCAACCTGGAGGGATACTACCAAGGCATCATTATGCGGATGCTGGACCATCTCTAGGTCGGCCTCGGTGAAGGTTATCACCGGACCCTGGCAATCTTCTGGCCGAGGTCTTTTCAGTCCGACCTGGTTCACGTACTGCAAGTGCTTTACTCTTTGGGTTTCTCCCCGAACGTCGTTTTCATTCACCTTGGAATGAATCACATTTACTACCCGAGGTCTTTCTGCCCGAGTTGCGGCGGTGGTGGGGCTTCTTCAGCCTGAGGCAGCCTTCCTGTTCTTCTCTTGTTCTGGTTTCATCAACAAGGTCCCTTAAGTGGCCCTGCCTCACCAGATCTTCCAAGTGTGCTTTGAGGGCTCTGCAACCTTGCGTTGTATGCCCGTTTTCATTGTGATACGAACAATGTCTGTCCGCGTTTCTTCCCATGAACTCCCCAGGTTGCCTTGCTGGTGTTCTGAAATAGGGCTGGCTCCGAATTTTCCCTAGGACCTTTTGAATTGGAATTCGGAACACGGTTGTTACTGCTTGTTTAGCCCTCAGCTCTATCTCTGCTTTACTGAATCCGTTGTTGCTTCGGCTTCGCTTCGGCGAGCCGTTCCCCGGCTCCTGTTTGACCTGCTTTGGTGCCGATGTATCCTCCTCGGCTCTGGCATATTTTTCAATCCTTGCCATGAGTTCCTCCATGTTCTTTGGCAATGTCTTTGCCAAAGATTTCCGTAGTGAACAATCTTCTTTCAGGCCGTTTTTGAATGACACGACCGCTACCTCCTGGTTGCATTCAGGTATTCGGTTGAACACCTCGTAGTATCTTTTTGCATAGGCCCTAAGGCCTTCATCCTTGCTGATCTTCAAAGCCATTAGAGAGTCCACCCTTAATGGCTGTAGCTTGTTTGTCACGAACCTGGCCACAAACATCTCGGCCAGTCCTTCCCACGTCTTTACGCTTCCCTTCGGTAATCGGTGGAACCAGTCCGATGCAATTCCCCAAAGGACGAAGGAAATACTTTGCAGAGCAAGGCTCGTTTCCACTGTATAAGCCATTGATTTAAGAATAATCCAACATGGAAGTTAGGGTCTGACTTACCGTCATAGATTCTGAAACCTCGGCATGCTGAATCTTTTCGGCGCTTCAAACTTGTCCAGTTCTACCGAGAATGGTGTCCTCGGCTTGACGAGTGAGTTACCTCGGCTTCAGCATTCTGTTCCCTTCTCTTGAGGTAGTTTCTCAATCTTCCTTACTCCTTCCCGGAGCTCGGCTATCTTTTGATTTTAGTCCTTTGGCACACTCTTTCGGCCTCGTGGTGTGCCCGTTTTGACCTTTCTTCATGGTTGTATCGAAGCAGAGAGCCTGCTTTTGTACATGCCGATGTTCTCTGGGTTCCTGATCCTTTGTATGATACGTCCTCCGGGACTTCCTTGTCTGGATTCCCCCCCGACCTCCTCCGGAGGCGGGTGAGTATGCCTTTTGCTCGTGGAGCGTCGCGATGCTTCAGGAATTATCTTCCGTCCTCCATTCTGAGTTTTAACTGCTGGGATTGGCGTATCCTGCAGTGGGTATGGTGGTGCATGACATTATTTTGCATCATGAAGTTGACGACCGACTGCAGGTCGGCCAACTTGTTTGCTAGGTCCTTGACTTCCTCATCCCTTCGTATGCACCGTCCCCCTCCATACCTGGAGGTTATCCTCCTTGTAGTATCTGCCTTGGTCCTCTCTTTAAAGTGTCGCCCTCTTGGACAACGTCTTTCCCTTCTTGACCCTGGTCACGGGTTTTGTCGTTGTAGGTGTCTCCTTCGATGTCAAGGTCAACAGGCCTGCACTCCCAGCGGGAGTGTTGCCCCCGACCTTCTCGTTTTGTGCGTTACTGGCCATCTATTCGTCTTTCTTTCCCACAGACGGCGCCAAATTGTGTGAGTGATTTTCTGATCACACTGCCTATCTTAGTGATTCAGCGGTAAAAACACAGGCAGAATAGATGGCACAGTTAATAACACAAAGACACAAAGGATTTAACGTGGTTCGGCAATAATTGCCTACGTCCACGGGAGGCCGAGGTAATTCACTATTGAATGAATGGTAAAGATTACAATTAACTCTCTGTAATCCTCTCACTCTCTAAGAGGTAATTGTAAGTATTACAATTAGCTTGTAGTTGTATATGCTCTTGTTCAGAATGATCCCTCATTCTTCTTCTCCACCTCTCCATATATACCGGAGAAATTTATGGAGAGGCCGCCAGCTTTTGAGCTGGCTGCCAGCCTACTGTTATGCTTTTGGCAGCTTTCCAGGCAAAAGCTCTTCATGGCTTCACATGGCCTCTAGTGGCCTCATGGCCAACTCACATGGCCTCAAGGCCAGGTAGTTGGTGAAGTGCTGGCCTCATAGCTGTACATCCACCCAACCAAGATAATATTCTATATTAGCAGGTATGGTCGATCTCACAGTAACCTCGGCTTAATTCTTCTGAGAGTAGCTCGGCCTTTGGAAGTAAAGCCGAGGTATGATAAAGAAGAGGCCTTTACCCCGGATTAAGATATCCTCGGCAAACCTTAGATTACTTCAGCAAGAACTTACCATGATACGTGGAACCTCGGCCGAGACGTCGACGTCATCTTGCCACGTGTTGATACACAAAAATACAACCCCACAGTCTTGATTTGAATGTTATCTTTAATTTTTGACCTTTCGTCTTTGGCTCTGACCTATACAGTATACCTACTATTTTCCTTTTCCTTTTTGCATGTTGAGTTTCTCGTCTGCTGTGTTTTCTTACAGCGCATTCTGCAACTGTTTAAAATGCCGTCGTTTTGAATTTTTTTTTCTCCTTCTCTTCTTTCTTCTTTCGCTTTTCATCACATTGGATCTTCTTCTTCATTTTTTTTTTTTAATTGCAAAAACTCTTCATCGCATAAAATTCTCAAAAAAACGAATTGCTTATGGAATCTAAGGACTTTTGAAACATCACAGAACCAAAAATCACAACATCACAAATTGCTCAAAATCAAAAATCACCACATCACAAATTGCTCAGATCAACCAACCAGATATCAATTACAGTGAAAAATTATTGAATTTAGATGTCAACTTTGACTAGAACAATCCTTCAATTTTCCCAGAACACACATACACAAAGTTAAATCAGAATTTCTTTATGAAAATAAAGACTAAAAAACAAGGAAATGAAGAGTATTGATTTTGCTTGTTAGATATGAATTAAGAAAATCCCCAAAGAAAATTCAGGTGTAAATAATGAATCAACAAGCAGAGCAAACAATCAAAAGTACCATATAAAGAAATCAAACCCAACAAAACAAAACAAAAAAACAAGACCAACAACACTGGCTGCAGCTCACATCCATCATCACACCTCACCAGACCAACAACAAAACAAGAAGAGAGACGGGTTGATTGATTACAGATAGGATGAGGAAGGTAAGGAATTAAGGGCAGCTGTGAAGGCAAAGGAGAGAGAGAGAGAGAGAGATGTGTTTTGTGTGTGAAATGAAGATAGCTTCAATGGGAGAAAACGTTGTTGTGTGAGTTTGAATTGAATACTCATTCCGAAGACTCCAGGATATTGCAATAGGATGTCTGAAACCATCTCCGATAACGACATTGATCACCGTGATCCCTTGATCCTGGTGTTTACATCAGAAGAGGAAGATCACCTGATAAGAAGCACCAAAAAGATCAAAAGCTCAACCTCCGCAATGCACAAACCCATGGAAAACGAGGTGGCTATGGAAACTAAAATGGCAAAGGAGAGTCCCCCTCCCAAATCTTTCAAGGAAGCCCTAACTTCCATTAATAATGGGGATTATCTTTTCAATAGTAGAGTGGAAATCCTATCTTCGGATAAGGAGAACGAACACCAAGAGTCACCCTAAAATCCAAGCCACTCTTCTAGAATATATGGGACTTTCGAGAGTCTCATTGCCTAAAAAGCTTCTGGAAAATATTCGGAAACCATGGGTCAACGCGTTGATTGTTCGACTATCGGGAAAAAGAATTGGGTATAAAATGCTATGTACCAGAGTTAAGACCATGTGGAGACTGCAGAGGGAGTTTAATGCCATTGATCTTGGCTATAATTATTTTCTTTTCAAATTCTCTGATCAATCAGACTATGAAACTGTCTTCACGGGAGGCCCATGGGTGATCATGGACCATTACCTCACAGTTAGACGGTGGGAACCAAATTTCAAACCATCAGAAGCTTTTGAACCACAACTGCAGTTTGGGTTTGGTTTTCTGAGCTTCCAATAGAGTACTACCAGGAAAAAGTCTTATTTCCTATTGCTAAAACCGTTAGTAGACCTCTGAAAATTGACTGGACAACGACAATGGCTACGCAGGGAAAATTTGCACGAGTGTGTGTGGAAATGGATTTGAGCAGGCCTCTGAAACCCAAATTCATGCTCGAAGACATCTGTTATACCATTGAATACGAATCCCTCCATTTCTTCTGCTTTCTCTGTGGACGAGTAGATCATCGAAAGGAAGCTTGTAGATTCAAAACTCCAAATGTTCCATCGGTAGGGAAAATTCTAGCCGTTACCGGCAAGGAGGTCACCATCAACCATCCACCAGAGCCTAACGGATACCTGCAACAACAGAAAGAAGATGCAGAGGATTTCGGCCCATGGATATTAGCCACTAAACGACACAGAAGGCCAGCCCAAAACAAGAGGGCCTAAGACCCTCATGATCCAACCCACCGTAATAAATTTAAATACCTAGAAGAGGGCCAAGATGGCCAAGTAGCCCACCATAGGGGTAAGAAAAACAACCTAGCAAACCATGAGGCAGTCCAATAAGAGCCCACACTTCAAGTCGGCCCAAATCAACCCAATGACCTTAAAGGCAAAGGAAAATCTAGGGATAACCATTCCAACTTAAAGGACTCAGACAATCTAACCCAGAGGAACTCCAGCTGGAAGCCATTGGAAGAAGGTACTTCATTACACCACAGAGATTCTAGGGCAGAAACACAAAGCTGTGATAAAGTTATGGACGTCAGTCACCCTAATGGCAGTCTATAGAATGTAAAAGATCCTGATTTGATTCATGAAGTAGAGAACACTCAACCCCCAACCGGCCTACCTATAGTCGATGTTAACCCAACCCTGTCAACTATGGTAATCCCATCCCTCGATAATACACCAGTTCTTAACCCCACCATCCTCTTAAATTGAGAGAAAGAGCCATCAGATCCCGGAGAACCCAGCTATGGAGAGAGACGACAGCTAGACTCCAGAACGCCGAAGGATGAAGGTGGAAGAACATCTCAACCAGACTAGTTCATTGAGCCTGTTGTTAGATCTAGAGATGGAAGCACCTTACCTCGTTGCTTTCGTTTGGTGGATCGAGCAAATACGAATGACAGTAGAGCTAAGTTGGGGGGACAAGAGATTGAAGCCCTTCCACTCGTTCCAGATGGCCTCCATGAGGTTGGAGGCAGACGATCGTCGGAAGATACGCAACATCATTAAGGATCTAGTAACCGACTCACCTTTAACTTGTCCGTCCATGGATTTGCTCTGATTACTTTTCTGGAATTGCTGCGGTACCGGCAATAACATCTTTAAGCACAACTTAACTGAGCTTGTTCAAACTCACAAACCAAAAATTCTAATTCTCCTAGAAACAAAAGTGACCTTTAGCAAAATGGGCAACTTCTTCAACCAACTGGGCTTCACTGCCTCCACCATTGTTGACCCCGTAGGAAGGATGTGAGCTATTTGGATAGTTTAGGACACCAACCAATGTCAATGTTCGAGCTTACTCTGTTAACTCACAATATATTCATGCTACCATCTATAAAGAAGACTTTGAAGAGTGGGTCTTAGCGGCAATCTATGCCCGCCCTAACCCTGTTTTGAGGGAAACCCTGTGGGAGGATCTGGAGGCAGTGGCAATTGGTATAGATAAACCATGGTTGGTAGTAGGTGACTTCAATGACTATGCTAATCAAGGGGAAAGAAGAAGCTACACTCCTTCCCAGAATTTTACTAAAAGCCAAAAGTTCCTGGACATGATCAATAACTGCAACTTGATCGACTTAGGGAGCTCAGGACCCAAAATGACATGGACGAATAACAGACATGGTCTTGCCAACACTATGGAGAGGTTGGATAGGGCTATGTGCAACTCAGATTGGCGAACCATGTTCCCAGAAGCCACAGTCAGGGTTCTCCCAAGAACCTACTTTGATCACTCACCTTTGATAGTCGACACCCAAGGTATGCATTCCCTTAACCCCCTTCATAGGCCTTTTAGATTTGAAGCTGCTTGGATGTCCCATCCAGGCCTTATTGATGTTATCACCTCCTCTTGGACATATATGAATAATAACCTCATTAAATCTACTGATGAGTTCAGCCGTAGGGTTAAATAGTGGAATAAAAAGGTGTTTGGTAATATTTTTAAAAGGAAAAGACATCTTCTTGCCTGGATTGAGGGCATCCAAAGAGCCCTTGCAGATAAATTTTCTCATAACTTGCATTTACTGAAAAAGGATCTCATCAAACTCCATAATACTACTCTATTCCAGGAGGAGGTGTTATGGTTCCAAAAGTCTAGGTCTAAATATATTACTCTTGGAGATAGGAATACTAAATACTTTCATGTTTCTACTATCACTAAGAGAAGGAAAATTAAAATCTCACTTTGCTTGGTTAGAGTTTTCCAAAAACACTTTTCAAAAAATTCTACTTTCGTATTTTTCGTGTTTTTTTTGTTTTCATCGATTTTTTAAAATATTTTAAGTAATTTTTTTTAAAAATTTTTTAGACATACCTAACATAAATATACTTAAAAAGTAAAAAAATTGTTAAAAAAATCTTTTAAAAATTCACAAAATGCCAAAAATACAAAAAAAAAAAAAAAAACGAGAATTCAATACATTTTTTTTGTATTTTTATGTATTTATTAATTTTTTAAAATATTTTTTCTCAAATTTTTTATTTTTTAGATACATCTAAGTAAGGTGCATCTAAAAAAGTAAAAAAAAATTGTTTAAAATTTTAAAAATATTCACTAAAAACAAAAAAATACGAAAATAAAAAAACTCAGTTTTCAAAAAACTTAATCCAAAAAACTCAAACCAAACACACTGAATGCTCTTAAAGATATTGTTAGTAATTGGGTTACTAAGGCTGATAACATTAAGGCTCATATTTTGGACTACTTCCATACTCTCTTCAACAGAGAGCCCATTAGTCACTTTGAACATTGGAACAACTTAGCTCCAACCCATTTCACCCAAGATGATAATGCGGGTATGCTCAAGCCTTTCTATAATTCTGAAATTCTAGGAGCTGTGAAAAGTATTGGTGCTTTCAAAGTTCCTGGTAAGGATGGTATCCAGGCTATTTTTTATCAAAGCTATTGGAGAACTGTTGGCTCTTCAATTTGTCATTTTGTCCAAACTTGTTTCATGAACAATAATGTCCCTGCTACTGTCAATGAAACCCTTATTGTTCTGATCCCTAAAGTAGAGAATCTGGAAACCATTAAACAATTCAGACCCATCAGTTTGTGCAATGTCAGTTACAAAATCATAACCAAGCTCATCGTGGGTAGAATTAGGCCTCTCCTTGATAATTTGATCAGCCCTAACCAAAGTAGTTTCATTATTGGAAGAAACATCACTGATAATGTTATTATTACCCAGGAGATTTTACATACATTGAGGTATAAACAAGGTGTAGCTCAGCTTTTTCGCACCCCATTTCGGAAGGTTTGAAAGAAAGCCCTACAGTTCGGACTCCCACGATTTTGAATCTAATCTCACAAGTGCAATGTGAAATTGATAAACACCAAAGAGTGAATCTGACAAATCTTTTGAAAAATCGATTTTAGAATAAAAAATGCCAAAATTGGACTGCTTTGCAAGATACAGAGTCTCCACCTAAATATTTTATTTTGGGAAAATTTAGGAAACCCATGACTCATGCCAAAGGCCACGTGCCCGTCATTATCAAAGTTGCCTCAGCTCAGGAACTTAGGTACGAGAGGGGAAGGTTATGAATTGAGCACTCCCGTTCGCTCAATCAAAGATTGGCCTCTACTAATCATGATATGATTTTTTATAAACATCATGTGTTCTTATTCCGGTTATTAAACTAGCATTACTACGTGATGCACACAAGCAAGTATAGACTAGTTTGTTCAATTTGGAACAATTCAACTCATGTTTATTTGTGAAAATGGTTTGAATTTGCCACCTCAAGTGGGCTTAAAACATACATTCATTGAATCGTTCCAATTCAAGCAAGAAGCCTTCATCCACAGGCATTCAAGCAGCTTATCAAGTAAGCATTTAGCCTTATGGCAAGCATGCTAGACATGGCAACATTTACATTCATGCAAGTATGCTAAGGTATTAAAAACTCACCTAGTACTCCAAGCCAAAAGAAGACAAAGTTAAAAAAAAATGCATGCTTTCTAACTATGGAAAATGACTAATGCAACACATGCGATATGCAATTAATAGGCTCGACTACTAATATGGCATATGATTCGATTTGATAACATATGGTTTAAACACGCATTCAAAGAAGGTATTGAAATGACAATGCAGTTTGAATAATGCGCCGAGCCTCGATGCATGCAATACAAATGAATGGATGCAAGTATAAGGTATGCTAATTGAAATATGATCCTAATCTAACCAACAAAAGCGATTAAGTAAAAAGGAGAAAGACGTGGGGTTGGAAGACATACACATTATTACATTTTGCTCTCACGAAGGAGAGTCCGAATGAATAAAGCAAAACTAACTAGCAACTAATTAGGGCTAAGCTAATTAAGTTAATCTAATTAGGCTAATTATTACAACTCAAAATAAAAAGCTAAACTAATTAACTAATTATTACAACACTTCAATGAATTAACTAGCAAGTTAACAAATTAATTTACAACACAAATGTAAGCAAACTAGGCGATTAACATTTCTAATTATGCTGCCATTACTCCGCCTCGGGAAGTAGAAGATGCACATGCTCAGTTTCCGCCCAAAAAGACCTTCGTTTTGCTGTCGAAAGCTTCTGTTTGCAGAGTTGAACATTTCCAGAACCTTTCTACTCCACCTTACCAAAATTCTGTTGAGGTTTACATCAGTGGCTAGCCGACCATGGATGAATGCTGCCAGCCATCTGCCGGCCAAGAAGTAATCTGATGGCCATCTATAGTGCACTGCCGGCCATGGATGGTAGCCTGCCAGCCACTGATACACTAGATCACTGTGCTGCAACAGAGTACAAACAGGGCAAAAAGGGAGTTTTTCCCAAGATTATCTGCACAATTCACCCCTCATTTTCATGGACAAATCCAAGGAGTTGTGAACTTAAACCACAAACCACCAATTTAAGCAATTTCATTGCATGATGGCTTGTGATTCAAGGTGTGCAAGCTCAATGAATGCAAAACAAGACATTCAAGAACCAATCATGCATGATTAAGGGCAACAGAGACCTAGGAAACTTGAGACATTTTATCACTTTGAGTATGAAATGTCCTAATTTTTCTTGTGTTTAATTAACCTCTGATTGAACACACAACACACAAGTTATTACCTTGCTTAATTTTAGTCCTAAGTTGTTAGTTACTCATTTTAACTTACCAATCATTACTTAGTTCAATTAAGTCCAAAAGGTGAGTTAGAGTCCTCTAATGGAAAGAAGGCTGAAAACACAAGTTGCTTTGGGTATGAAAGAAATCTCATACCGTTGGTAATGAACCCCCAAAAAGATTAAACTATTAAGTATGAATCCTCAATTCCACACTTAGGCAAACAAATGACTTGAAACAAATTTCAAAGTGAAAAGAAAAAACAAGAAATGAGGGAGGTTGCAGAGGTGATTAGTGCTGAAATGAAGTGAAAAACAACACCAAATCATGCAATCAACTCAAACAAGAGGTGTCTAATGGCCTAAAATACTAAACTTGTGAGAACTATTACACTATAACCATGCAAAATAAGACTCAACTGATCCAAATAGTCCAAAACAGGGCTAAAGCAGTCTAAAACAAGGGCAAAAACATGCTGGAATATAACTGCAAAAAGCTAGAAAATCATGCTAACATATGGAGTTAACTAGGCTAGCAAACAAGACATAAGGAGGGGAGGCTAACCCCTCCAATTTTGGACTTCAAAACATGTTTTTTGCCACTGAGAATACTTTGAAATTCAGTGGTTAAAAGGGCAAAAAAAGTTTGTTTGAAAATGGGAAACACTAGTGAAGAAACCTTACAAACAAGATACAAAGAAGGATAAACCACCCCTTACCTTAAAATGGCTTCAAACCACAAATTTCAGCCCATTTTGACAGAGTTTTTATAGCCCAAAAATAGTAAAAAAAAGAAAGGAAAACAAGTACACAAAGTAAGCTAACAAAGCAACTATTGTACCTCTTGAAGAGAAAAGTGATTCTAGGCAACAATTCAAGCCAAAAGCAACTTGTAAAGCTCCAAGAGAGCCTCAAAGAACCTCAGCTCAAAGGTGATCAAATTTGGTTAAGGAAGTAAAGGCAAGAGTATAGTGTAAGTAGGCAAAAGTGTAGAGAATTACAAGAGAGAGAGAGAGAGAGAGAGAAATCTAGAAAGAGAGAGAAAATTTTGAGTTTTTAAATCTTTCAACCTCAAAACATGAGAGAGGGACTCCCTATATATAGAAAACATGAATTCTATACAAAGAGATCCAGCCCTCCACGTATGGATAGATACATGCATTTGTGTAACCAGTTGGCACAAAATATCTGCAGAAAACACTGGTGGCCGGTCGGCCATCAGTGATGGCCGGCAAACCAGAAGCTTTGGCCAACAGCCTTCATGGATGGCCGGCAGGCCACCAGAGATTGCAGGAGGGAAAGACCAAGGCATGGTCCAAAAATCAGACAAAATGGATGCAGGGTTTGAAAGGTTTAAACCTGTGGCGTTCCACTGAGGACTTCGAGCGCTCGGTGAGCAACCAGACTCGTCATCAGATGTACCTGTAAGAACATCCAAGTCTTGAAAGGCCGTCAAAAATGGGGTGTCTACACAAGGTGAGAGAGGTGGTATGGTGTTTAAAATTGATCTAGAAAAAGGCTTATGATAGACTTTCTTGGGAATTTATTAGAGAAACCCTTCTTGAATTCAAGCTTAATGATAAATGGATCAATTTAATCATGAGTTGTGTCTATAACAGTCACTGCTCCATCCTTTGGAATGGTGAAGTCATGGATGGTGTCCAGAACAAAAGGGGTCTCAGACAAGGAGACCCCCTATCACCTTACCTGTTTGTGCATTGTATGGAAAAACTGTCCAATATGATTAACTATAACGTCCAAAAGGGATCCTGGAAAGGTATCCAGGCCTCTAATAATAGCCCTCATTTATCTCACTTGTTCTTTGCTGATAATCTTATATTCTTTGCTCATGCTGACCATAAAAACTGTGATAGCATTATGGAGGTCATTTCTGAATTTTGTCAGATCTCTGGCCAAAAAGTTAACCATACTAAATCTAAACTTTTTGTCTCACCCAATATCCATAGAAATTTGGCTAAATCCCTTAGCTCTCACTGTGGCATTCCCCTAACCCAAGACCTTGGTAAGTACCTTGGCTCTCCTCTTCTTCATAGCAAAATCACCAAGAATATTTTCAATGATATCCTTACCAAGATGAAAACTAGATTGACTGGGTGGAAGACTAAGTCCCTTAACCTGGCTAGTAGAACCACTCTTATCCAATCAGTTACCTTAGCTATCCCCACGTATAATATGCAAACCATGGAGCTTTCTAGGAAGATTTGTGATGAGATTGATAAAATTAATTGTAACTTCTTTTGGGGTGATACTGAGACTCATAAGAAAGTCCATTTGGTCAATTGGGACAATGTGTGTAAAAGTGAAGTCAAAGGAGGCTTGGGTATTAAAAAAGCTAGAGCTCAAAATGTTGCCTTGTTAACCAAACTAGGGTGGAAATTCTTGACCGAGAGCAATAGACTTTGGTGTAGAGTGCTCCATTCCAAATATTTGAATCATAACAATTTTTACTCTTGGCCTATGAAAAAAAGATCTCACACTCGGAGAAGTATGTGCAAATATAGAGATGTCCTTAGAAAATGTATTAAATGGATTGTGGGTAATGGGAAGGATATCTCTCTCTAGAGAGATCAGTGGTGTGGTAAACTCTTTCTTTTTCAACTTAATAATTCCTATCCTTTAAATGATTCTGACAAGGTTAGCTTACTCTTCGATGAAATAGGCAACTGGGACACTAATAAGATTACCACTCTGATTAACCAACAGGATCTTTAAGCTATTCTCACTACTTCTAGGCCCAATTTTGTTTCTTGTTCTGATACTCCTGCCTGGTCTGTTTCTTCTTGTGGTGTCTATACTACTACTTCTGCTTATAAATTCATTACTAATGATAACACTAACTTGGATGACAAGGACTGGAAATGGATTTGGAGACTTAAAATTCCCCCAAAATTAAAATGTTTCCTTTGGCTTGTCTTGAAAGAGCGTTTACTAACTAATCATTTGCGACTTGTAAGGAATATGTCTCCAACAGATCTCTGTCCTAGATGTGGGCAGTTTAGTGAGGACATGAGCCATCTCTTGCAAAACTATCCCTTGTCCAAAGACATATGGATCCATTTCCAAAACAACAGGTGGTGGGAAGAGAGAATTGACAAGCCTCTAGAGGAATGGGTTACTTTTAATTCAAAAAGTAAAAACTTGTACCAGGGGAAAAAATGGTCCCTTGTGTTTATTGTTTCTCTTTGGCAAATTTGGAAGGATCGTAACTCAGTTGTTTTTGAAAACCAAAGCAACCTATTCCAAAGCAGACTCAAGAAGATCATGTGTCACGACCCAAACCCGCTCCTATAAGTTTAACGTCGTAACCGGCCAGTAATCCTAAGATTACTTACGGCCTCTGAAACAGAATCACAAAATAAGGGACTAGTGGAAGCAAATACATAAATGTAATTGTCCAATGAGCTGTGCTGACTTATATAAAACTTTATATACACATCCATAAGTCATTCTTACGTTATACCCACACACATAATAGCATCTTAAGTACAGCCAACAAAACAAACAAGTCTCATGTACAGAAACAACTAGAACTTAAAACACGTGACATTTTCGGAACCTCCACGTAAGGCACAATAGTTGGCTGACAACAGAATACAGATCCAGACAAAAGTCTTCAGGACTAATCTCCAAAACGCTTACCTATACATATATAATAAATACAGTGAGTTAAAGCCCAGTGAATAACATTAAGGTAAATGGTTAGTGAACGAATTCCAAACATATCATAATCATAAAACAGATCATAACATAATCATTCTCAAGTGGCTAACGAGATCTCGTAATCACATATATGTCATGGACCCGCATTAACATGTCGTCCCCCATGACTTGAGACTATCTATGGATGCCATAATAAATTTCAAGCATAGGACATTCGTTCACGTAAACAAATATCATTTCAGAGATCATAACTTATCAAATCACATTTGGAACATAATTCATATGAACATATCTTTACAATAATGTTACTCACGGTGGGCTTCCAGAAACGATAAGTCAATCCTTGAGTCTTGACTTACAAACACAAAAGTACATAACACAAACATATCTTATCATTATACATGTACTTGGCCATTACGGCTTAGTTCTCTTTACATAGGTTTCTTGTTCTTGCTTAACGCATTGCTCAAAACACACTCTTGTAATCTCTTAACTTAGTATATTTCTTTCTTTGTGTGTCTCTAATTCATATTCTCATTACTATGGCTTAATTAAGGCTTAGGAATGCCTAAGATGCAATGAAGATACCAAAATATGAGTTGAAACACTTGGTCAAATTTCTGAAAACAGGGTCCCCGCTCGAGCGTAGCTTTCCTCACTCGAGCGGACATGCAAAATGTGAGTGGTCGCTCGAGCACAACTTCCTTCGCTCGAGCGGTCTACAAAGACATGAAACTTCTGGGAGCTTGCATTTCATGCTCGAGTGAACTTCTGGTCGCTCGAGCGGAAGTGCAAGGTCACAGAGTGGTTGCTCGAGAGGGGAAGCAAAATCTGGGATTTCCATATTGCACTTCCAGGCTCAAAACTCGAATTCAACTCTCCAAAACTCAACTCTTGGGCCCCAAAACTTGAGATAACATTTGTAAACTTGCAAAATATGATGAATTAAGGATTATTTCATGAAATCATGGCCCAAGAGCTTGCCAATAGCTCAAAATTCATCTTGAAACTTAAGAAACAAATCATGCATGTAAAACCTTTCAAACTCTTTTCTCCAAAACTCATGAAGTTAGCAAATTGAGCTTATAAGCTCCATGTATGTAAGAAATCCCTTTTCAAAACATGAAATCAAGATTCAAAACATAATAATTCAAATATGCATGTACCAATCAATTCACAATAACACCTTGAATGCTCAAGCTCAACTCAACATGGTAAAACTCTATATATGCATGTATGCATGTGGACTTTTCTTCTAAATTCTTTTTCAAGACTTCAAAAACATGGAATTGACTTACAAAACTTGGTAAAATATGCATGCATGTACATTTCATCCTCCAAATTCAACACAAAGATGAAGCTCATAGCTAACATAATGATTTAATACCTACATGAGCATGCACATGTGAATTGTAACCCAATTCTTCATTCTAAGCTCAATTTACACATTTAAACACATAATCTTCATGTTGATAACTTAGATTCATAAATTGGGAGTTGAATTCTCATCTAGAATCTTTAAACACACTTGTTCTTACACAATCTTGATGAACTTAACACAAAACCTTCAATCCCTCTTCAATCTCTTCCTTTCTCTCTCTAAAATGCAAATCTCATATTTTAGCACTCAAATGAAGCAAATTGAGCTCAAGAATGAGCTTAAGGGTCACTTATATAGTTGTAATGCCATAATACATTAATTAGAACATTAGGCTTACCAAATACGATTTAATTAATGAAACTGAATCAATTTTTAATTAAATTTGCTAAAGTGTTCTAAAAATTCCAAATAACACATTGATGTAACCAATTTCAGTTCCGAAGGCCGATAAGGCTTTCAATTTTCAGATTAAGGCATAATTTTAAACAAATAGTTCTACGAGTAATAGATAAAAAGCCAAATAGCGCATAAAAATACACAATAAACACACAATTGATTTTAATCACTTAATTGACATCCTTAATTACGGATTAGTGATTAATTACGGATCGGGGTTGTTACATCACGGACCTTGTTTCTGAAATTGATGAGGCTTTTCAATCCCCTCTTTATCCACACTTCTCTCCACCCAGACTAATTCATTGGAATCATCTACTTGCATGTAAACTAAAACTAAATGTAGAAGGGTGTTCTAAAGGAGATCCTGGTCAAGCAGGCTATGGTGGACTATTGCGCGATGAGACAGGCAACTGGATATGGGGCTAACTATGGTAAGCAAGGCCATTGCTCAAGTTTGGAGGCAGAGCTATGGGCAATCTACAGAGGCCTCACCATCCTCTTCCAGAAAAGGCACTAGTGATGTGGAGATTGAATCCGATTCGGAGCAAGCCATCACTCAATTACAAGAAGGCCCAAACCAACATTCTCCCTATAAAGTCCTCATTGAAAATGCTAAGTTCTTGTTGGATAGATGCAAATGCTCTCTTGGACACACTCTGTGATAAGGTAACAGAGTGGCTAACAGACTAGCACGGCTACATTGTTTTCCTTGAAACATAACCAGTAGAAATTAGTCACCTGATTATTGAAGACATGATTGGTTGTAGTGTGCTGAGAGACTAGTCTCTCCCTGTTTTTGTACCCGTGACTCTTTCTTTGTTTTGCTTTAATTTCTTGTGAATCGAAAAAAAAAAAGGACAGCTTCAATGGAGAGGCTAGGGCTAGGTAAACCTAAAAAAAGAAAAAAAAAAAAGACTAAACAAAACGACACTGTTTTTTGTTTTTGCTAAAACGATGTCGTTTTGGTAAGCACTGCAGGATAACACGACAGACGATATGGACTCGTTGAGTTTCAAATGCCTATTTATTTATTTATTAAATTTTCAAATAAAGTCTAATTTTTTTTTATTTACTAGAACTAGGGCAACAACATGGGTAAAATAGTAAATCACTCCCTAATATCAACGGATTAATTTTCTAATACCAAGCCTTTGGACTATCAATTCCAACAGCCAAAGCTTATCCTAATCCAGAGGGCTTACAAATCTATTACCCAAATTTGTAAACAAACACAATATTAATGGGTCCTACCTCCATCTTAGTTCAATCCTTCTCTCTATCCCCCAAAACAAACAGAACCTTGAGGCCATGGATGGAGACCAATCCCTTGAGACTTTCCAAGGTATGGTGTTTGGTGAAGTAGGTGCAAGACTGACGGAAGTCCATTTGTGTAGGATCAAACCAAAATCTTAATTTGCAAAGGTGTGATTTATTAATTATCTTTCTTTCCTTCCTCTATTTCTTAGATTATTTTGGGAATGCAATTGATTTTTATTACTTGATCTGTATATTTGTTGCCCCTCTAATATAAATAAATGTCTACATTTGTCCATCTAAATTTTAAAACGTGTTGGAAATAATGGTTTTTATAGGCTTATTTTGGGCCAACTTTGAGTCTAATTTTGAGTGGGCCCCAAACGTCTTTTGGGATAGGTCCAAAAAAGTGACGTGTTCTTTATCGCATGGCAAGTCACACGGTGAAGACGGTTCGTCAAAACCATTTATGAGTGAATGAGAACTTGACGTCGTTTTCGGGTTCGTGGAATAGACAATTAAAGAATTAAATGTGGGTTTCCTTGAAATGGGTTGTCCCACATTGAAAGTTTAAGAGAGCTTGTGTATGTATGTAAGCTCTAGATCGCAACACTTGGGTTAGGCCCCAAGGGGCACCCCAAGTTTGTAGAATGGAAGAGTTATGGACAATGTCAACCTTAGCCCAAACCACCACACGCGTGCCACCGAGCCGTATCAAGTGCGAGTATGGGTCGGGTCGGGTCAGGTCTAATATTAATTTCTTGAGCAAAATTCATTTAAAATTTAAAAAAAATTCTTGCAGGAAATTAATTCAAAATTTGCACCAAATTTGAATTTAAATTTTCTGTCTAATGTTACCTCATCCAGTCTAATTTTTCTGAACAGATTAAACTGTCCAAACAGTTTTCTAGATCTGTTGGAACCTGGACAGATTCAAAACTGCCCAGAACAAATTTAAACTGCTGTGCAGTTATCTGTTGAAACTGCTCCAGATCTGTTTGAAATTCAAACTGTATCTGTCAGTTTGAAGTTGCATCTATTTACTTCAAATATGTACCTGTTGGGTCTATAAATTTCTAGACCTGTTCCAGCAGTTTTTTACATCCAAAAACATCCTGAAAAATATTCTGAAATATTCTTTCCTTCCCGGTTTTGCTTGTTGGTTGCATTATTCTTCATATTATTTTTTAGGAAAATATTAAGAGAGTATAGAACACATGTTTTGTTCGCCGTACAAATTGTTTGGAGTGCTACTACAATTTGTGAAGATCATTGTATTCTGGGAAATAGACGCCATTTTTCCGTAAGCACCGTAGCGGGGCGAATCTGTCTTAAGGATAGAGTGTCATACACTCGACTTGATCTTTTAATTATTTATTCAGTTTGGTAAAATAAATTTGATAAGTAATTTATTTTTATTTATTTGATTTGTTTCAAGTTACTTATTTTACACAGATAATAGTTTCAACAAAACATGCATCACATTCTGTTCTTTTCAGAAATCTGTTAAAAGGTACAAGTAATGAAGAAGTTTATATATTTTTTTGTTATTGATAAGGATAAATAATTTCGATTTCTTGGAATATTACAATGAAATTGCAAACGGCTCACAAGATTCGTTTTTTAAATAATGTTTCCCAAAATAAGGTCCTTCATACAAGGATACATCATCTTTTATATATTCATGTTGGTGAATTACCCGTGATATTTCAATTTCAACAATAAAGTAAATTCCTCTGATTTAACCTTATGATATTTCAGTCATTGCCCAAGAAGCACTACAAGAAATTAAGTTTTAGAAACAAAAATTTAGGAGTAAAATTACTTTTTAATGATAAAATACTTTTATTGTTAAAAATGTTATTATTTTATTTTTAGCGACAAAATTGGATATTTAGTGATGAATTACTAATCTTTTGGGATCAAAAATTTTATTTAAAAAAAAAACTTTTTTGGGACCAGGTTATTTTGTCCCTAAAAGTAAATTTATTACCTACATTTTCAAAAATTTGTACCTAAGAGCATCTACATTGGTGTATGCTATTATGACATTGTCAAAGTTATAATTTAGCATGCTATAATAGCAAATTGTCAAATTATAATTTTGGTGCTTCAATGGTGTAAAGCTATTTTGGTAAATTTAACCAACTTTTTCTCCAATTTTCTAGGTGATGTTCGGATATAAGTTTTTGAGTATTTTTTTATTGTTTTTTTTTTTTCCGTTTTAAAACTTTTTCTAAAAAAAATTATTTATTTACATTTTACCCGACTAGATAATTATAAAAAAATTAAAAAATATATATAAATATATAAAAAAATCTTCAATTTTATCACATTTAACTCTCTTTCTCTCCATCTTCATTTTGATCATCTTCATTCCCAAAACCAGTTGGCTCTCTCTCTCTCTCATACACACCAATTTTCATTCTCTTTTCTTCAAACCAGTTGTCTCCCTCTTTTCATCTCTCATCACCGCCTCTTTTCTCTTACTCACATTCACCGAGCCTTTTCTTTCCAAAATCAATCAACTCTCTTACATTCTTTCCTAGGACCACCACCATCAAATCGCCAATCTCCAACCCTCAAAGCCCTAACCCTCTTCTCCAACTGTAAAGGCCGAGTTTCTTTTCTTTCTTTTTCTTTCTCTTTGGCTTCGTCCTCTCTTGTTTCCGTTGGGTTTGAAACGTTCGGAAGTTATGTCAAATTTAAAACTCTCATTCGTGTTTTGTTTGTCGGTGTTGGATTTCACTTGTTCCAGAGATCGCTAGGGCAAGTCCGGAGTGACTGGGAGCTAAATCAAAAAAAAATTTGGGCTGCTGGCAAGGGCCACACGTACGGGGAGCTAGGCCACACGTGCGGAGAGGGTGGAGCAGCTGGGGCTTGCACACTGCCCAAAAGGCACGTGCGTGAGAGAGGTGCGGAAAGCGTCGCACGTGCGGGGAAAACGCGCCGCACTTGCGGGACCTGGGCAATCCGAAAACTCTGTTTTTATACTCCTTTGGTCTGAATTTGTATCACATTTAGGCCTTTCCTCTTTCACTCAAAACCTCATATTCTCTCCCCATCCACTCTAAAAACACTCATCCAACACATCAAACCCTTGATTTCTTGGGATTTCATGAGCCTTGGATCATCACCATCCTCTAACCTTGAAGATCCAAAGTTGGGGCTTCATTTGGATTGTGAAAATCAAGCTCCTTTCCATCCTCAAAGTTAGGGTTTCATCTTTCATCTTCTCCAAGACTTTGAGGTAGGGACATTCTTGAGTTATATATACATGTTTTGCAAGATTAAGTAATGATTTTGTCCTTCTCTTGAAGTTATTTTGAGATTTTGGATTTTGGTTCAAAACAATGAGATTTCTCAAAGGTTTCTATGTTGATCCTTAAGATCTTTATATAGTCTTTCATAAAATTGATTTTTGGTGAGCTCTCACCACAAAAATGGAGATTTGTTTTAGTTTTTAGGTAAAACCCTAGAAATTGGGGATTTTTGGAAAATAAGGAAAATAACCATGAACTTCTTTATCATTGGTGTCAAAGGGATGAGTGTGAGTAAATCTCATAGTATGTTTGACAAAAATGGAAACTTATTTGATATATGAGACATGAAATGTCATTGTAATATAATGATAAATGCTTGAACATGTGTTGATAGAAAGTGGTGAATAATTATGCACCATAGAATATGAAAGTTGTGAAGTCTTGGGGATTTATGTTGAAAATATCACACTTTGCCTTGAAGAGGCTAACTCCAAAGGATATGTACATGATGTGAGTTTGTGGTTGCATTTAATTGATGATGCATGAGTATTTTGTGAAATGGCTTGAAAGAGAGAAATGAGAAATGATAGTAATTGATATTGTTGTAGAGATATCTTAAGAAGAGGAAATGCTACGAAATGGTATTATTGTATTTTTTTAATTGATTCATTTTCATCATTGTACATCTTGTCATGAATTGGAAAAGCGTATACATTGAGAAAGATTTCATTGTAATGAGAATTATGGAAACAAGTTATGGGGTAAATACATGGTAAGTCCGGATAGGGGGTGTAGTTGAACTTGATAAGTTGGCCTGAGTATCCTTGGTGAAAGACCAGAAACCCGCGCGGATAGGTGTCGAGCCTTCCGGTTAACACCGGTAAAAATGACAGTTTGGTAGTACTCGTAGAGTTTACTTGCAGACACCAGCCTAGGGATTACCAGTGTCGTATTTACCGCCCCTATTGATTAATGATTGGAAATTTTGGAAAAAATGTTGAGATTGCAAATGATTGTTGGAAAGATAGAAATCTTTAAAATGCGCATGCACTGGATTTTCTTTAAAGGATGCATAGCATGGCATTAACCTTTGCATTGTTTTAAGAGTATGCATAACTGTATATACTTTGTAAGAATTCTCTACTGGGCTTTGTACTCACCCCTATGGGATTTGGTGCAGGTAAAAATGTGGTAATCCTGCCGAACTGAGGGCGTGGGTATTTTTGAGAAGAGTACATAGCTCTTTTATTTTGTGTAATTCCTTTGAGCCAAAGGCTAATGTGTAGGGGTTGTAGAAACCATTTTTGTGTAACCAGGCTTATGCCTTGGAAGATGTAAGCCCTTAAGGGCATTCTATTGTTTGAGACTAGATGTTGCACATGTTATAGATTCATGTGTTCTTTGTTACGTTGAATGTATACTGCATGTGAAATTTTTGTATAAACTCTCTTAGTGGTTATGTAGAGATGGAAGGTTTTACGGCTATGGCTTAGTAAATGTTAATCGATGTGTGTAGTTTATGTTGGAATATTTTCGAGGCGTTACACCAACCCTCAAAGTCCTAACCACTATTCGATTGTGTCTCTCTCTTTGATTTTGAAACCCTAACCCCAAAGCTTTGAAATCACTCATTCAAATCAGCTTTTTGATGGAGAAGATGAAGATTAAGAACAAAGAAGATGAAGACAAAGAAGATGATTACTGATTTTGTCTGAAATATGAACAAAAACTTGAAATCCAGGTATTTATTCCCTCCAACTTTGTTTATATTGCGTAAGATGAATGCTATGATTGCTTGAAATTTTTTGAAATTGCCTCAATTTTTTTTTAATTACTTGATTGCTTTTGTTAATTGCTTATTTGTTGATTGATTTGTTAATTTCTATTAAATTTTGTTCAAAATTAGTGAAACAATTTTGGTTTAAATTTTTTTTTAAACAATTTAGGTGGTCAGCAGACAAATGTCCTATCTGGAATACCACAAATAGAAAGGACTTGACAAAGAAGGCAGTCGAAGAGGTAGTCATAGGCAGATGCAATCTCTTCACTACATAGAGGTCTCTAATTTTACGACCAGTCTCAATCTGCCGCTTGGACATCCGATCTTGCACAGAACAGATAGAAAAAAAAAATATAACATCAAAATCAGAGGCATCAAGCTGACTGATAGATAATAAACTGACAGATAATTGAGGAATATATAAAACAAATATAATAGATATAGTAGACGATGGACAGACCCAACAAATATAACAGATACCAGACTCATTAGCAACATTGATAGTAATAGGAAAGTGAGGAGGAGTACAATTTTGGAGTAAGGAGAGATGAGGAGTCATATGATGAGAGGCACCAGAGTTAAAAATCCAGACAGACGAAGAGATACGTGAAAAAGACCCAAGCAAACCTGAATGAGGAGAGAAAACAACTGATGTAGACGGGGAGGGTTGGAAGGTAGACAATATATGCTGAAGCTGAGCAATCGCAGCACTCAAGGAAGCCAAGTCAAAATCAAGAACCGGAGTGGATGCAGTATAAGAGGCGAGAGCCCGAAAATTACTTGGAAGAGAATGGCAAAAATGGGTCTGAGACAGCTAAGAAGACAAAGCAGAGAGACATCCCTTCTTGGGACAATAATGACCCATTTGATGGCAGAAGACACACTCATCTGAAGCCAGTGACCTATTTTCAAGCCTAGCAATCTTATCATTGTACTTTGTAATGAACCAATCGAGGCTAAGTGTAATAAACAAGAAACTGGTGGGGCAAACTATAATAATTAAAAACTAGAACCAGTGGTCATAGTGTAATAGACAGAAAGCTGATAGGCAATAAGTAATAAACCCAAAACAAAGGCAATGGTCAACCAACCATAATATACCCAAAACAAAACCTAAGTCGAAGTAGGACTAGAGAGAGAGGGAAGAATCCACCGAACCAGAATCTAAAGAGGGAGAGAAACAAAATGGCCGACGAACCATTGAAGTTCGAACTAGAAGACCAGACAAAGCAGGGAACCAGAGAGGGTTACAAATCGAAGGTGAAGAGTGGCGATGATGGCTCACGACGATGCAGCTGATGGGTCAAATGGGTTGCAATTTGAAATAGATGGGTTACGAATCGAACTAGCGGGGTCATGAATCGAAGGAGCAGACGATGAACTCAATGAAGAACTAAACCACAGAGAGAGAGATCCCTATGTCATGGGTCGCAATTCTATTCCAACGATAGATGAAGTCTAAGCAGGGAGGTGACTGAACTAATGTCGCAACTCCAACGACAAACAAAGTCGGGACTCACCGTTATTTTTTTGAAAAGAGAAAAAAAAATACCCTCAATATATTTCCAAATGTCATTTTTTAATTTGCCCTCTGAATTATTTTAGGTTCTTTTTAGAATCCTTTTAAATTGTCTAAATTAGCATGTTAACCCCGCAACCAAATTGAAGATTAATAGAATGTCTTTTTAATCTAAAACATTAGAACTCCAAATATAAAGTTAGAAATCTCTTTTCTTTTCCATACCATTCTCTCTTTCCAAATTATTATGCAAGTAATTTTTTCTTTCACCAAACTGACACTAAGTTTAACTTCTATTACAGTCTCTTTGCCTCCGTTTGGGAAGTGGGTTGGTTTTTTGGCTTTTTGACTTTTTTGACTATTTTAGCCTGGGCTTAAAAGCTTGGTTTGGAAAGGATTTTTTGACTTTTTTGACTTTTTAGCTTTTTGATGATGTGTCTTGCTATTAAATTACCAAACTGCCCTTTATTAACAAGTTGTACCTATGAGGCAATGCAAGTGGTCCTCCACGTCAGCCTCCGTGGAGGACCGAATTTGGATATTTTTTTTTCTTTTTTTTTTTTAATTTTAAATAATTTAAATAATGTTAATATTAAATAATGTTAATATTGGATAATTTAAAAAAATAAAGTTCAATTTAAATAATTTTAAAAATTAATATTTTTAATTTAAAAACAACTCTACACTCAAATCGTAACCAAACACATAAAACGAAACTTAATTAATTTTTAATTTTAATTTTAATTTTATTTTAATTTTTATTTTATTTTAAATATTTAAATAATGTAAATAATCTAAAAAATTTACATTGGCAAAAATTTAAAATAAATATTCAAAAACAACTCTAAATCGTAAAAATTTAAATAATTTAAATATTCAAAAATTTTAAATTACGTGTTTTTTTTTTTTTGTGTGTGATGAGACTTATTTTTGTGGTTCTTTTTTTTTTAAATTTAAATCGTAATATTTATTTTTTGCCTTATTTATTTATTTTTTTGCCATATTTATTTTTATTTATATGTTTTTATACATTAATTATTTATTTTTTGCCTTATTTATTTTTATATTTATTGCCTTATTTAATTACGTGGCGAATGGTAATTTATGTTTTCATGTTTTTTTTTTTTTAAAAAAAAATTCAATGAGCCGTATTTTTGTCGTTATTTTTTTTTAATTTACGATTTTGTCTTTTTTTTATTCACCCACATTAATTTGTTTTTATATTTCAAAAATGGATTTTCATGTGTTTTATGTATTTGTAAATTACGTGACAAATGTTAATTCCTATTTTTTTTTCCTTTTTTTCCTTTTCCTTTTCCTTATATTTCCACATTTTTAATTTTAATTTTAATTTTATTTTTAATATTTAAATAATGTAAATAATCTAAAAAATTTAATGCGAAAAAATTTAAATTAAATATTCAAAATATGTAAATCGTAAAAATTTAATCAATTTAAATAATAAAAAATTTATTTTAACAACAAAATTTAAATAATTTAAATATTCAAAAAATTTAAATAATTTAAAATGTTAATATTTTAAATTTAAAAACAACTCTACACTCAAGTCGTAACCAAACACATAAAATGAAACTCAATTAATAAATTATTGAGTTAACTCATAACCAAACACATAACTCGAAATTTCATATTATTTTCACAACTCTACACTCAAATCATAATCAAATACATAACAAAAAAAAAAATTATTTAAAAATAGTTTTATCAAATTTTCAATTTAAATTTATTTTCATAAAATATTTTAACAAAAAACAAAAAAAATGTTTTTAATATTTTTTTTCTACTTTCTTTGTTTTCCCAGGTAAAAAGCCATCATTGATTTTTTTTTTTACGGGCTGACGCCGCCCTTGGTTCATCTGGGGGTAATATGGTAAATTTATTTGTAAAATTGTTGCAGCCATGCTCCTGTGCAGCTTTTGTCCGTTTGTGGCTAAATTAGCCACTTTTGTCATTTTAGTGGCTAATTTAGCCCAAACCCAACATCCCAATCACCACCAAAGGTTTTAGATTTATTATTTTAGCCACTAAGTTTTAGATTTATTATTTTACAACTAAATTTTTATTTTGAGATTTTAGATTTATTTCATCTTTCCAACAAAAGTTGTAAAGGTTTATTTTAAATAAATCTTGAAGGTGTATTTTAACTTTCTAAATCCACAATATTACTCAAAAATATTTCAATTCGAACTAATATCATTTTTTTGAGGTAACAAATTTGTATCTAAATTATTATCATTTCATTTTCAAGTTTTGCATGCATTGATATGTAGCTTGTTTTTCAACACTTTTTGGCCCCCCAAAATAAATTTTTTGATTCTATCCCTATACGCATTTGATATATAGTTATCATAAAAAATTATAAAAACTTTTATAAGAGTATGTGTTATAAAAAATGTTCAATTATTTTAAATTTTGTTAACAATTCCTTAAGTTACATGTTAATCCAACCAAAATTTATATTCAACCCAATCCTTTCAATATCCTTTATTGGTGGGGATCAATGTTAGAGAGAGAGAGAGAGAGATAATGCCAGAGTTTGTTTCTAGGATTAAATATAAAGCAATGGTGTAATTTCCCGAAGCATTTTTTGAACCCAAAAAAAAAAAAAATACACACTTCTAGGTTTTGTTGCCAAATGTTTTGATTATTCCCATACCCAGTGACATTGGTAAAATCATATCCAAATTATAATCACAATTATTACATCATCACCTTAGTTTACGTTTCTTCTGGCTTTATAAATTCTCATTAACTTCTCATGAAATTTAGAAAGAAAAAAAAAAATACATTGAATTCTTTTAAAATTTTAATTTACGTAATCTTTAAGAATCTCCAACCGAAACTCTATATTAGAGTTGACAAACCTAACAAATAGAATTATCATCAAAATATACTCCACTGGAGATGCTTAAATCTGACGTGAAATAGGGCATAGACTTTAGCTCTGCCAAATTCTCCAACGATGATAGAATGTCAATTTTTATTTTTTTTATTTATTATTTTAATGGTCAATTTCAAAAAATAAATCATTCTAATTAGTAAATAAGAGGGTTCATAAAAGATTAAAGTGAAAAATAGTAAAATAATAAATTTAGCATATCAGGTGAAGTGCTTTTTAGAGATGTCAAATTTGCGCATGCCAATTTATTAGTTAAACTTTCAAAAAAAATTGGCATACCAATTTTTGAAAATCTGGATAGAACAAAGAATGATCTTAACCCCTTTTTCATCAATAATTTGGTAGACTTATGTAGAAAAATGATATTGTTATCTTTTATACTGAAATGTGTATTTTCCCTTCTTTATTATTGTATTTATACATTATTTGCATTAGTTCTATTGCTTTAATCTTAGTAAATTGAAATTTTATATAATTATGTCAAATTTATAAGACTTAATATATTTTAAAATTGTGTGAGTTTCTTCTTTATTTTTCATGAGGCAAGATGTGATGGATTATTCTCAAAATATAGGTGTTCTTGTGATTTTTTTTTTTTTTTTTTTTTAATATCTGATTCTGGTGTTTTTAATACCAAGTCTGTCCAAATTTTCTTGTGTGAGAAGACAGGTCAAAGAAGAGGGGATCTTTCTTATGAAAATTTTGTCTCTTTTCTTCTGAGTAACTTTGGGTTATATTTTTTACAGTGAAAAACACAACAAAATTTCTAGATAGATTTGATTTGATTGTTTAATCACTTTGGCAAAAACAAAGACAGCTCAGATGGAAATCAAAGCCCAGAAGTTGTCTAAATATATTATTGTTTCAATACACAAGATGGCGGACATTTCGCACAAACAAATGTAATTATAATTTAAATTATATTGAACCGTAATTTTAAGTTCTGATTTAACGAGCCATTCAAATTATGACATAAATAAATTCTTATTTCACAATCATCTAACAAAAATAAGTCAATATTATTCTACTCAACTTTGGACTACGTCATTGATTAAAAACACCACGTGAATAATATCATATAATATTTTAAAATTACTGATTAATCCCGTGGTGTTTACTACTAGCATTTGTCTTGAGGTGAGCTAGTAAGGTCACATCTTGCCCCATAACTTAGTACGACCATGCATAGTAATTCTGTTTTCTTCCTCAAGGAAGTATCTAAATTTGACAACTAGCACAAGTCATGTTCTTTCTTCATCACTTTACTACTTATGTTCTCTTTTCTTATGTACTTCCTATGAAGGAATGTAGTTTTGCTTTGCTGAAAAAAAGCATTGCATCTTGTTTCACAAGCACACTGAATTCAACGCAAGAGCATTATTGGTTTAGACTCAGAGCTAACAAAGGGTTTAAATTTTGATCACTTTGATTCTAACATGATTCCAATCCCAAAAGAGACTAACCCAAGCTTTTAAGAAATAGCCTCTGTTTGGTTTGCAGAATTGGACTTGATTAATAATCCAGGTTAAAATAATCCACATTTGATAGAGCAAAACTGGTCCACAATTAATCCCAAAATAACACTTCTGTGACTGAATCAAAGATTCAATAATTCACAACAAAGCCAAATTTAGCTATATCTCAGATTAATGAAGGAATAATCCGGGGAGGAAATGCATCTATTATCAAACCTTTTTTTCAGAAGGCTCATCATTTTTGCAGCAAGGTTCTACATTCAACATAATAAAGACAAAAAAACATCAAGAGAGCTCAGTTATCAGACGCTCGCACTTGTCTTCCAAAATCTTCACAGCTTCAGTGAACAGCACTTCAGGTGGTAATGCTCCAGTTGACTCTATGGTAACTAGTGAAAGGAAAAACAAATGAAATACATATTAATAACATTTTAATCCTCAAAACCTTACAGAGATAATAGTGAGAAATTAAATTCATCTAAATAAAACATAAGGATAGCCCCAGTGTGCATGCAGGTGTAACAAAGAAAGGGTCCAAGATAGAATTGAGGTGCCTATTAGGCTATGACTAGTATGAGAAACAAGTGCATTGCCAATAATAATAGGTTTACATTAAAGATCACTAAGTCTTACCTTTGTGCATCTGTTATGGATTGAACTTACTAGGAACATTCAAGAGGACATCCCAAGGTACATGTTATTGAAGACGATATAATTCAGTCGACAAAACAAGAGGAATAAACTTTAAGCTAGAACTGCTGAGAGATACTTTAGAAACTAAAATGTTTAAGTTAAGCAGGACTTTTGGGTGAAGGTAGAGAAAAACTTGATGGGCATGAGGATATAGCTCAAAATAATCATTTTCAATATGTTAGGTAAATTATTTATAAAAACAAAGAGACTGAGGACGACATGCCCCATAGAATTTGGGCAAGATAATTGTTGTGGAAGAGTGCATCAGAAGTGTTGTGTGATCTTAGGATTTCTATTTAAGTCATATGAAAAGAACTTATAAGAATGCTAGAAGACCTGCTATGATGTACAATACTGATTTTTTGTTGGGTGGTTAAGAAAAAAAAACATGTTAAAAAAATGTGTGACTAAAATCAAAATATTGAGATGGATGAGCGGTAGTATAGAAAAAGATAAAATATGAAATTAATTCAACAGGAAGAAGTTAAAAATGGCACCAATTGAAGATACAGTAAGAGAACGTAGTTTGAGATAGTATAGTTATGTGCATCTGAGGCCAATTAACACTCTTATAAGGAGTGATTCGATCCATGTGTAGGGTGGTAAAAGTATTAGAGGAAGGACTAGAAGAACTTAGGTTGAGGCGAAAAAATATTACATGAAAATCTTAAACTTAATTAAGGATATAACTTCGAATAAAACTAATTGGAGGAAATGGATCCATATAGCCCACCCCAAGTAATAGGGACAAAGGCTTGTTGAGTTGAATTGTATGAATCTTTCTCTAGCTAACTGAAGTCATATTTGATAGATAACATAGCCATTTGGTCATTTAGCCTCTAATACAGGTATTAGACAAGCTACCAACGCAAATATCTCTACATTCCAAAGCGGAAATAAGTACAATGGACTCTGTAGACTATCACTATTTAATATAGTCAGGGATGGACTGTCTAGCTCAGAATGATGCACGCAAACTGGATTACTTACAGATGAAATGATCTTTCACACGACGCAGTGCCACATACTTGTCCCACCCTTCCTCTTGAATGCATTCTCTACACAATGTACAGATCGTGGTCGAGCCACAGTTGCCCTCGTCTTACCTGTTCAACAACCAAATCATTACTCAAGAGCCAATATGATAGACAATTTTAACACACACCATCTCACTTATATCCCATCAAGCAATTGAAGGAGGGGGAAAAGAAGGCCATCAGCTTCATTGAGCTTGAGTGTATAATGAACAAATCAGACAGAGAAATTGAATCAATTTACCATTACCAACATCTTCAATGTCAAATACTTTAACACGACATTTTTTTTCAAGCTCTACTGCTTTCTCATCTTTAACTTCTTGCAACAAAACAACCTACAGAAGTAAAAACATAAAAACTTGTAACTTTTGAGAGAAACCAGGAGGTGCATTTTTCAGACATATTCACAGAAACTGCTAATTAACAGTTTCATTTACCTCGGGGAGCATCCTATACCAAGCAGTGGCCACAGGGGACCACTTTGCATGTGTTTTACCCATGCCTTTAACAGCATGTGCTTCCAGTTCAATTTCCTAGAAAAGAAGCATAATTTCATAAAGATAAACGAGACATCCAAAATTAGACCTCATAAACGAGAACTCTAAAATTACCAGCAAAATTTCAAAGAATGTTGGATGTAGGGGCACGGAGTGATTAGAAGACAATGTTATCTCTCCCAACCCACAAAAATGATAACTTCAGTGTGAAGAGATTTGGAGTGACTTAGAGAGAAGTTAACATCTCAGACCCACGTAAAAAGCACTTTAAAATGAGCAAAAATGTATCATGTCCTTCCCCTTTTCTTCTTTTCTCTCTACATCCAGCTTACAAACTAATAAATGTATTCAAGCTTTCTCCTCTCTCTTAACTCTTGGCAAGCAAAGGAGTTTTCAGTAACACATTAATTTAATTGAATCCTCATTTTTTAAGTGATTCCATTCAGTTTGTAGAATCACCAGCCCACTAGCTTTAACATTAACATTTTTTTTTTTTTTGGTGAATAAATTTAACATTAACATTGTCTACAAAAATCTGGCAATGTTCAGCATCAAGTGCAGTCCTAATAGCATACCCTTGATACATAATACAAGTAATATAAATGTCAAAATTTTCTTGGCATGAAAGGTAGAACAGCTTTTATTTATTTATTTATTTTTTTTGATAAACAGAACAGCTTTTATTTTTCATATAAAAGCAAGTGCTACAACAACCACTTCGGAGGTGCCAAAGTGAAATACCATTGTCCCAGTGGGCATCTTCTGAAAGAGAAAGAAGAAAAAGAAAAGAGAGGGTTGGGGTGGAGGGCAACTGCATATTCCGAAGGGGCTTACGCACTTGTAACTTTCAGGAGACTAACCAACCAAATTACAATCTATCATTAATTGTGCTCTTATATGGTCAAGAAATGTGATGGAGGTATGTCTAGAGCTTGAAATTATACATGGAAACTCATTAAATGCTGTTGAGAGAGCCATATTTGTTCAATAAACTGGCTTTTATGAGTCATCCCAATGAGCAACTTCATGCTGCTGCAAAAGCAACTCTGAGGCTTTCAATAAATATCAACTTATCGTATTATTTAATAGTTGGGAGATATTTTCAGGAATTGTCAATCCAATATTTACTATGCTGACGAATACTTTTTTAAGCCAAATAAAGCTTAATCACCAACAAAAACATGAAACGAAAGAATACAATACCTGGCCTGGTCCAAGTTTAGATATAATAATATCTGGATGCTTGGGGGCAATGGGATTGTTGGAAAATTCTTGCAAGGAATCTTGACTACAACGAAATGAAGTATATGTCTTTGGCTTTGAGGTTGAATTCGAAGTTGAATTTTCTGTGGCCAGCAGAAACTCACTCCCATTTGGTAACCATTTCAGCTCATCTGATTTTACTGTTTTTTACAGGCATGAACAACACATCAAGATTCTAGAAAAATGAGAATAATCAAGTGCAGGGAAACATTGAAGCTTTGAGAATTGTATATGTATGTACAACCAATCAGCATTACCTGTAAGACGTGGACCACCTCGTTCACAACGGATGTGGAGTTTGAAAACAATGGTGTTCTTTTCATTGGGTACATCATTTTCTGATATAATGGAAGAAAGTTACTTTTCCATTTAGCACACTTGTCGTGAATACACCCCAGGTAGGTGTGAAAGAATAAAACATCAAATTAACTACAAGGAATAAGATAAAACCTGACATATAATCAAACAGTCTTGGGTCAACCTTGATTGGGATGAGACCCAATCTATGTGAAAGCACCTCGTCTTGGACTACTGATGTATTGTTTGCAATAAGAACCTTCTCAATAGCCATTGTGGGAATCTGCATGCAAAAACCAGTATACAAGAAAAAATTTCATAAATTTAGCACCAAGTGACATACTGCCATGCACCAGCAAACGCAACAGATACTAATGGAGGGATTTCGTGCATGCATGCAAATATGTATGTACTCATGTCTCTATGGGTGCCCGTGTGCCTACTTATACACATTAGAAATGGAGCTACTCTTTTTTCTTTTTCTTTTTTATCACTCAATATATATATATATATATATGAAAACTCAAGTAGTGGAATATTTCAATCACCAAATCAATACTGAACTCGAAATTGTAAAAACATAATTCCATTCAAATAAAGAAAGGAAGAAAGAGAGGGAGAGGGGGGGGGATTGAATTGAACATTTGGCATCAAAAGTTAACAAATCAAGAAAAGTTTCTATGAAAATCTTACATCACTAACATGGTCACTATTTGATGGCCTCGTGAAAGAATTATCCCTTCATCTCATTAAATGTGTTCCATAGCCCATCTCTAGTGAGGCATCACAATGATCCCATACCAACATGTAGGGATGTAAAACCAAGCTATTAGAACTCGACTTGTGACTCATTAAAAGCTCATTCAAAATCAGGTTGTTATGTAAACAAGCCAAGATTTAACACCGTTTCAAAAATCGTTAATTTTATAAGCTCGGCTCAATAAGTATATACACTAGGAAACTATATATATAAAAAAATTAAAAAATTAAAACCAAGTTAAGTTACTCAAGATCAGCTTAATTATATCTCATTTTCAACCTCAGTTTAAACAATCTACTACTTGGCTGGGCTAGGCTTGTTTACTATTTACTATACTACATAAAGTGAAAAAATTGTGTCCCAATCCCAGCATTGAAATTACAACCATTTCATCCAATATAGATATGATTAATTATATGGGTTATATACTAAATCATATGGAAGACCTCAAAGAAGGCAAACATACGAGTAAGATATGAACAATTATTTGACTGAGGACTTGAACCATGAAAAATCAAACTTGAATTCAACAGATCAATAGGAAATACGAAAATGAGTTTTTTTTTTCCCTCTTAAAAAGCGCACCTCGGATATGAGGATCCTCCGAAAAGCATTAGCAAGCGAAGCATCGATACCAATCAAGTCAAATTCCATATCATCCTCGGTAAGTCGAATCACTTCCACTTTAAAATTTTTGCGAAAATGGTCCAATCTTAAGCTGTTATCAACTCCCATAGATGCATAAGCACCCGAGTATTGTATGTTCTCTGTCTTTAATCCCAAAAAGAACAAAACCCAGAAATCATAAGGCACAAACAAAACAATTCAAATACAAAGATAGCAACTTTGTATACATACAAATACATTGAAAGTATGACTATATGAAATAGAATGAAGCAGAGAAGAAGAAGAAGAAGAAGAAGAGTAATACATGAGTAGGAGCATCGAGATTGCAGAGAACGCGGGTTCTCTGGAGTTCGAGATGTGGAGGGAGCTCGCCTTTGGGCACGTCTGGTAAGTCCCAAATCGGAACCTTAGGCATGATTGCTCTCTCTCTCTGCGTAGCGAAAGAATGTGGATTTTGTACAGAATTGAAGGTTTTGGGGCTGTGATGTTAGGGTTTAGGGTTTTGGCCAAAAGGTTTTAGTGGGGCTCCTAAAATATGTGAATCAAATTAGGGTTTAGTTTTGGGAAAATTTTATGTCAGTTCGAAACTAGAAAAATGATTACAATGATAAATTTTATTAATATTAATAATTGTAATTATAATTTTTTTCATACGGATGTAATAAATTTTTTTAATTACTTTTAATTAGTAATTTCTCCTTGAGTTTTTACCCAAAAATAAAAAATAGAGTTAATTTGTTTAAATCAATAACAATAAAACTAACAATTAGAAATTTATACCAAGAAGGATGTGTGTAGTCTAAATTCAATTTTTGCAGAAGTCTAACATTTAGAAGGGGGAAAAAAAAAAAAAAAAAAGAGTAAGGGGTGAGCATGGTCCGGATTGGACTGAATTGGAGTAAAATCAAGACCAATTCGTTATTTACGGATCTTGAAAAATTAGAACCAATCCAATCCGTTTAAATCGTGGAACCAATCCGAACCAATCAATTTAAACACGGATTGGATCGGTTTAGGACCACGGATTTA
This sequence comes from Camellia japonica, assembly GCA_030407325.1. NCBI lineage: Eukaryota > Viridiplantae > Streptophyta > Magnoliopsida > Ericales > Theaceae > Camellia > Camellia japonica. The sequence continues at coordinate 8,173,351 of JAPPVO010000031.1, read as the reverse complement.
TATAATTAAATAACAAAAAATATATATATAACACTTTAATTTCAGAAAAATATAAATATAGCACTATATTAGTTTCACAATAGCAACATGTATTTTCGTAATAACGACAAACTATTCTAGAATTTAAACAACTATAAGAAAACTAGTTCTACCATAAGTATTTAGACCATTACAAATTAACACTAAAAACTAACAAACAAAAGTAATAAAAGAATATACTATGCAAGTTTAAGTTTGGATTTAAGTTTTTTATGAAATAAGAGAAGATACTATGCAAGAGGATGTATAATAAAAATACAGACTATTTGTATATGGTCCGGATCGGTTCCAATCCGGAACCATGGGCTTCAATCCGGAACCAATAAGTGAACTACGGATTTTTAAATTTTCAATCCAGAACCGAACTACGGATTCAAAAAATCAATCCAAACCTACTGGATTGGACTGGACTGGATCGGATTACGAATTTCACGGATTCCTTGCCTAGCCCTAGGAAAAAGTGTCATATACAAATTTTTTTGTAGTGATTTTTTGATTTTTTTAAATTAAAGTAGTTAGTTATGAAAACAAACCTTGATGAAGAAATGGAGAGGATGAGAGACAAGGGGGAAATGAAAGGATTTAAAAGAAAATGGATGTTTGGTTGCAAGAAGATGAGTTCTTAGTTACATGATTTGTGCTGCTTCAATTGATAATTTATCTTTTTGCTCATTACGGTGGGTTTTAACAAACTTTTTTAAAGTAATTTTTTTGTTATAGAAAACTTTTGTGAGTCAATTCAAATGAGTGTTGTTATTAGCACCTCATACATTATTTTGGACTTTTTAATTTTTAGTTTTTTTCTTATTACAATAATAATATCAAATAAAATTATTACAAAGGGTATCATTAATTTTAGAACACTCCATCTCACAATTACACACACTACATCATGAATTAGGATTTATGAGAATACACACCTCCATCACCACCCATCCATCTTTCCCAAATCTCATCTTCAAAACCTATCCACCCTCAAAACATTGAAAACCCTTTAGCGGTAATATTTCCGGTAGTAACGGTGGCAACCATTTGATTGCCTACACTTTTCCGGCTATGACAATGAGTGAAAATTTTTCTAGCAATTATAACTCCATAAAACGAGAGGAGTACAACAATAAAAACTTAGAGGAGGTTCATAACTTTGATATTATTCTTAGTTTAGAAGAGATTGGCCTTATAAGGATAAGTTTTTTGAAAAAAAAATGACAAAAATTATAAAATCTGCTCGTATTTTTTTGGAACTAAACTCCCGAACATATGATCGAAATTCAGGAATATAGGCCCGAACATTATTTATTTGTTCAGGAATCAGTAACCGAACATTGATTTTGAACTTATTATGATCTGGGATAAGTCCAAAATGAAGAAAATTCAAAGAACTGAACTATTTTAAGGATTGGAAATCGGAGATTTTAATCTCCGATGAGTGATTGTATAATAGGTTAAGATAAGTAAGATTGGTGACAATCATAGACAAGTTTTGTATTGGAACATACCCTGAAAGATTATTGTGGCTCAAATCAAGAGCTTGAATTTGAGAACAATGAAAAATATCAGATGGAAATTGGTTAAACCGGCAAAAACAGTATTCTTTTTCTTCTTCTTCTTCTTTGTGGGTTTTGAAAATGATGAGACTCTTCTTCTTCTTCGTGGATTTTGTTAGGATTTTTTGGAAGGGAGGTTTTTTTGGAGGTGTGGGGGGTGTGCATTCAATGGGTGAAATGTTTAAGGATAATTTTAGTATTATTTGGTGGAAAAAAAGAAATTTTTAGGGTTTCAAAATTTATAAGTAAGGGTCTAAAGAAGTGAAGAGTCCAAAATAATTGGAAAATGACTCGTAGCTTGAGTTCGGTGGTCTGAATTCGGCTCGAAACCCAAAACGACGTCGTTTTGGGTTTCAAATTTTTTTTTTTTTTTTCTGCCTTTTCTTTCTCTTCCTTTTCTTTCTTTCTTTCTTCTTCTTCTTCGTTGAACATAGGAGAAGAGCAGAGAAGAAGAGAGGAGAAGAGAAAAAGGAGGAGAGAGGGAGAAAGAGAGAGGAGATCGTCGCAACACCACCGCCGTCGCCTCGCCGCCGCCGATCGTCGCAGCACCAGCGATTATCGCAGCACCGCCGCCGTCGCCTTCGGCCCCGCCTCCACCTCCGCCTCCTCTTCCCCCTGTGATTATGCCCCCTCCAGTCCTCCTCCTCCTCCTTCCTCCTTCTCTTCTTCTTCTTCTCCGAATTCGAGCCAAATTCGAGTCTCCAAATTCAAGCTACCTATCGGAACTGAAAATAATTTATAGGATGATACCCTGAAAGATTATTGTGGCTCAAATCAAGAGCTTGAATTTGAGAACAATGAAAAATATCATATGGGAAATTGGTTAAACCGGCAAAAACAGTATTTTTTTTCTTCTTCTTCTTCTTCTTCTTTGTGGGTTTTGAAAATGATGAGACTTTTCTTCTTCTTCGTGGATTTTGTTAGGATTTTTTGGAAGGGAGGTTTTTTGGAGGTGTGGGGGGTGTGCATTCAATGAGTGAAATGTTTAAGGATAATTTTAGTATTATTTGGTGGAAGAAAAGAAATTTTTAGGGTTTCAAAATTTATAAGTAAGGTCTAAAGAAGTGAAGAGTCCAAAATAATTGGAAAATGACTCGTAGCTCGAGTTCGATGGTCTGAATTCGGCTCGAAACCCAAAACGACTTCGTTTTGGGTTTCGATTTTTTTTTTTTTTCTGCCTTTTCTTTCTCTTCATTTTCTTTCTTTCTTTTCTTCTTCTTCTTCGTTGAACACAGGAGAAGAGCAGAGGAAGAAGAGAGGAGAAGAGAAAGAGGAGGAGAGAGGGAGAAAGAGAGAAGAGGAGAGGAGATCGTCGCAGCACCACCGTCGTCGCCTCGCCGCCGCTGATCGTCGCAGCACCGGCGATCATCGCAGCACCACCGCCGTCGCCTCCGACCCCACCTCCGCCTCCGCCTCCTCCTCCCCCTGTGATTATGCCCCCTCCAGTCCTCCTCCTTCCTCCTCCTCCTCCTCCTTCTCTTCTTCTTCTTCTCCGAATTCGAGTCTCCAAATTCGAGCTACCTATCGGAACCGAAAATAATTTATAGGATGATAATAGCACCACTCATTCAAAGTTTTACTTTTGCATGAGAAATTATCATGTTACCCTATAATATTATAGTCTTTGTTAGGCCATCTCCAACCGTTCACCAAATCCAACATCAAATTCAAATTTGATGAAAAAAAGCTGCTTTTGGTGCTCCAACGGTTGCACCAAAACAGTATCAAATTGAGAAAACATCAAACGTTTCACCAAACTGAGGGCAGCTTGCTCCTTTCACCAATTCACTATGCATAGCCGTTAAAGCAGAAATTTGTGAAAATTTTACACTACGAGGTCGACCACCTGGTCGACCCCCTGGTCGACCACCCGGTCGACCGGCTTATGCAAAAATTGGCCTGCGAACTGGTTCAAATAATTCAAATTACTGGTTCAAACGGTTCAAAAAAAATTTGAGTGGTCGACCGGCCGGTCGACCCACCAGATGTCCTTTTCCTTTTTTGATGCACACTACAATAATCATAACTATTGGAGCTAAGCGTATCAGATCAAGAAAATCAACTTTTTTTTACTCAGATTTGGTAAAAATTTTGCTAAACCGTTGGAGATGCTCTTCAAATATAGAACGTAAAATCATCTTTTAATAATTTTGTTGACCTTTTTATTTTATTTTATTTTTAACGGAGAAATTATTTTTTCAACCAAACTAACATGATTTTTACTTTTACGTTATTTAGCTAAAAAATTACTTATTTAGAGATTACCAAACAGATTACTTATTTAGAGATTACCAAACAGTGCCTAAATTAGGCTTCCAATGTTTACTAATTGGATCAAGCATATCCAATTGCTAATGAACTAAAATCGTAAATTTTATAAACTAAATTGATAGATTGATAATTTAAATATAAAATAGAAATTTGAGAATGATTTAAGAGAAAAATAAAAATGACCCATCAAATTATTAGGCATAGTTAATATCACATAAAGTTAAAATATATATTATGCATCAAAATTTGAGCACTTCTTTAGTTATATATTTAATTGTATGTCATTTCTAGGGCATTCAAATTTTCATTTAATTTTGGTTTTAAAATTTGAATGCCATTAACGTATCGATAACGTATCAAATGGAATTCAAAAAGAACATACTAAAATTCACCAATAAAGTAATATGATTTTTTAGGAAAAACAACTGGACTATAATTATAACAACAATAGCATGGCATATACTAGAGAAAACTCAAGTAAACAAAACTTTTTAGGCTTCAGTAAAGCCTACAAAGGGAGGCGAGTTAGTCCAACGCTATGTCCGACACGGGTTATAAAAGATAATTTAAGATAAGTAGCCAAGGCCAAAGCCATGGCGTGGTCGCACTTCCGAGGTGTTCAACTCATTCCTCGGTCACATGATCTGATAGCAGCGATGAAGCTGATGTAGAGCCCTTGAAACCTCTTTCAAATTGCAAGTAGGTGCTTTACCGGTGGTATGCCAAAAGCAATTAGGGTTAACCATTGCACTTCATTTGCTTTTCATGGGATCATTGAACTTTTCCACCCTTCCGCCTAGCAGGTGTCGTTTCCCTCCTAGCTTTTTTCTTTTCCCTAGCAGGTGTCGTTTCCCTCGTAGCTTTTTTCTTTTCCCTAGCAGGCATCGTTTCCCTCGTAGCTTTTTTCTTTTCCCTAGCAGGCGTTGTTTCCCTTCTAGGATTTTTCTTTTCTTCCCTCAAAGCTTGCCTCTTCTCTTCCCTGCAGGAATTTCAAAAGATCAAAAGATTTCTAACTGTACCAAATCAATGTTTGTTCCCTTTTTTCCCCTCCAACTATAGAAGAAATGTTTTTAAGGTATGCAGGGTTTTCCATTATTTAAGGTATTGTTTGATAACATTGTTATTTTCTTCTTCTTTTTTTAATAAATGAAAACAAATATAGAGAAACTGTCGGGTAAGTTGCCAGAGGTGGAGACAGTGTGGAGGGTGAGAGTGGCTGGTGGTGGGCACCAGAGTTGATGGCCGGAGTGTCAAAGGTTGAATGAAGGGCTGCCAGAAGATGGCCAGAGCTCACTGTCAATCTGTTGGTCAAAAGTTGGTTGGGGCTGGCCGGAGGTCAGGGGATGGGCCGATGGCCAGAGGTGGTAGGGTAGGGAGAGGGCAAGGGCAAAAACAAAGCTGAAATACCTTTTTTTCATTTCTAAAAATTTGAAATTTTGGAATCAATCTCACATTTTTTAAAACTAAAACAATATACCAAACACGTTTTCGATTCCAGTTTCCAAAAAATTGGAAAACAAAAACCAAAAAGCATGAAACGGAAACATTACCAAACAAGGCCTTAGTGGATGCTCATTCTCTCTTTCATTCCATAAAACAATATCACATAGAATTTCAGTTCAATTTTGATTTAATGGGTGTTAAAATGATGCTTCTAATGGAATAGAAGAGTAAGAGAGTTGTGTACCTTTCTTTTGAAATTTCCTCTCTCGAACGGCGTTTCATTTTCTTCCACTCTATAGTGGTGGATGCGGATGCATCTTTCCCATTTTTAGGAAAACTGTTCTTCAATTTCCCATTTTCTTCTGTAGTGCCTTCTTGCTTTGAACGCAATTCAGCATTCTTAGCACGAAGGCTGCAATCACATATAATCTAAATTCAATTTTGATTTAATGGATATTAAAAAGCAATGATTCTAATGGAATATAATAAAAGAGAAGAGAGGCATGTACTTTGCTCTCCAAATTGCCTCCCTAGAGGGGCGTTTCATTTTCTTCCTCTTTCGAGTAATGGATGGGGATGCATCTTTCCCATTTTTAGGAAAACTGTTCTCCAATTTCCCACTTTCTTTGTAGTGCTTTCTTTCTTTGAATGCAATTGAAATTTTCCTTCAGCATTCTTAGCACCACTGCTATCAACGACTGGCTCAGACCTTGCTCAACTGTTGCTGATGGTTCAACAGGTTCAGGACCTTGCTCCACTGTCGCTGATGGTTCAGAAGCTGTTGGATTTGGCTTGGTATTGCTCATTTTCTTCAACTGCAAGGTACAAACAGAAGGATAGAAATCAAAACTCACTAGGTCTTGAGGCTATGATTTCTTCTACCCAAGGACTTGTATAGCACCCCCCCAAAAATCACAACTTTGACCCGCATATCATATATCCAATGCTCAATTATCAAATCATCGAAGTATTAAGCAGAATTTAAAATCTCTTCCAGCTTGTCAATGCCACCCAAAATAGATCTTCAAAAGAACTTGGAGCTCATTAAAAAAAAAAAAACTTGACTTCGAAATGCGGAGTACGATTTACAATTTTGTGATATACCTTGGCCACGAAAAACCCATCCATGTTGTGAACATGGGGATAGAAACGTCTTGTCTTCTCTAAAGAGGGATGGAAACGGCTTTCTCTAAACCGAACAAATCTGGTGGTAAAGAGAAGAAGCATCATTAAATAAAATTTTACATTGCTAAACTATCTACTTGTAACTTTACTATAGGAAGAAATCATCAATACCCAGGACGCCCAAAGTCAAGACCACATGGCACAAGTTTTACATTCCTCTTCTTGAGAGCGTAGTCTATAACTGCTTCGTTCTGCAAGATTTAGTGTATATAGCGAATCATTAGAAACCTCGGGAATCATTAGTGAATATCCTAATGTTATGTTCGGTACATTGGAATGAAGTGGAATGGAATCAAAATGTCCATTCTCACGCTTGGTTCACTAAGAAAATGATAGAAAATGCATTTTAAATGGAATCATCATTCACAATATTGTAAAGGAATGATCATTCATAAGGAGGCCAAAGAATGACCATTCCATTCCAATCCATCTTTATTCCAGTAAACCAAACACTACCTAAGGGTATCCTCAGAAACAAACCTCAGGAATCATTATTGAGCAAGTGGAGTATACAATGTATCCCCCGGATTTTGAATTTGCGTCCACCATGTCAATGGCAGCAAGTAGCAGCTCCTGCAAAGAAAAATATAAAGTGCTTGAAGAAGTTTCACATGATAAATCCAAATGACTAAAGCAAATAGTAAAACTCCAATGCAATGCATAGGAAGGGAAAGAGCAAAGGGCTTGAATATGTTCCTACCAAACTCCAATGCAATAAAACAGAAAATTCTCAATCAATTTGCAACCCACAACAGTATCTATCACACAGGAGGACCATCAAAAATTGTCTATTGGGTCTCTCATTCTGGCTAAGAATTTTAAATTGTATTCCCTCTCAAAGTATGTAGTCATAATGTCTCCTTCGTTAGCAAGGTTTTGGTCAGGATTTGAGAAGGTTGGCCACGCTGTCTTTTTAAATGAGTGATTTCAAGCCCTAAGGCCTAGGGGTAAGCCTAAGACAGCACATCTTTTCATTGGATGCTCTTTCATGCTTTACTTGGAAAACACAATGAATGTTCTGGCATGAAAGACTAGACAAATGTGCCAGAAGTTCATTCCTAGTTTCTGGAGTGGGTACAGTCCACCACCCATTACTATCGATTCATCTGCAAAAGAAATCACTTCCAAATCTCCCTCTCCATGCACACCCAAGGCACTTTCCCAATTCATCACACTTTTCTTTCATTTTTTGTGTACAATATCCTTCGGTTTGTAAACTATATTCTCAAATCTCTGTACTTAAGTTCCTGATTTCCTCTAGTCTCCTGATGTAATTTCCCACCTGCTTAAAATCTACTAGCTCTAATTGTGGGGTTAAGAGAATTTCCATAGCTCCCTGAGGCACCATAAAAAAAGGCTCAAAATGCATGGCAAAAAAAGGAGAAAAAATAAGAAAAAAAACAATATATAAAATATCAGGTGCATCAACAAAAACAAAAAAAAAAAAAACATTAACTTCTTCCTTAGTAATCCACCAGTGAAAATGACAACTGATTTAGATTGACAGCATTACATAGGAAATGTTTATCAACAAACAAATAATACCTTCTGCAAATGACAACACTTCTGTATATCTTCCAAGTTTTTAGAGGTTTTGACTGACTCATCTTTAGATATAACCTGCAACACAAGTACGACTTTGGTCAGTAAACAACAAAGAGAACCCACTCATGGAGAGAACATAAATGGACAAAGATACTGGTCACTTACCCCTGTACCGCTGCAAGGAGCATCTAATAAAACCCTATCAGCTGTGTTCTGACCCAAAACTTTGGGCAACTGGAATCGGAAGGAAAAAGGAAAAAAATATAAAGGCATTAGATATATTCACCGGAATTAAAGGGGAACTTACAAAATTACCATAGAATATAATGGGTGCGGAAGCGAGTGTCGAGAAGTAAAAAGGATGCAAGAAGCACCCTTGGAAAAATAAGAAGGAAAAGATCACTAAAGGCCCAAATTATTAAAACCAGTGCATCACAGAAGAAATTTATTAAAACGCAAGAAAAGATCATCTGAGATCAAGTTTCCCCTTTGCCACATTAAACAGGATGTTTTTTTTAACAAAATAACAACTCACATATTCAAACTTCAATCATTCAGTCCCAAGGAAATATGGCATTTATATAATGTAATAGATAAGAATTAAGGGCAACAAAACAAGATGCTTACCTCTCTCCCGTCATAGTTGCAAACTATAGTGTTTGTCACCCCCATACGATGTAAATTTGCAGTAAGCGACTTGAGTCTTGACTCCTTCATCTCATTTGCATAAATTATACCTAGTAACTATTGCATTAGATAACAGGGAGGAAAGAGACAAGGTATTCATATAGATACTAGAGCAAGGAGAAAAAAATCAACAAGGACTTTGCCCAAAGACAATTTGTTGTTGGCAACTTTTTGAGTGCAAAAAAATGGCTATACATACATCAGCAGAATAAACATCATACACCAACTTGTCTGACATCAGAATAAATGAAGATTTGTATTTAAACTAAATTTTAAGAAAGTAAATGACCGCCATTTCGGTTGAAAATTCCTCCAAGTTGCTCAATAGACAGTGTCACACTTTATTGTGTAGGTGGAAATAGGGTAAACCCGTATCTCCCCGCATAAACAAGCAAATGCACACAAACTCATGCATACATTCAAACAAGTATGCTCAACCCAACAAGTTGTGAGTAAGCCATAACAAGAATATGAATTAATCGAAAGCATAAGCGCAATTGAAATAACAGAGTCAAGATGGAAATCACTACACACCACTGTTTTTCATAAGAGCAGCAACGTAGGTTGTTTTACCACCAGGAGCAGCCCTGCAATAAAGTATAAATTGCAATTAAGAGAGAGAGTGCAGATAGAAAGAAGCAGTGAAGATAACACATGAGACGTGGACATGGATACCACATATAATCCTATGCCTCTGATTGCATAAATGTCCATGACTAGTGTGTGAGACTGAATACATCAATCAACTCTACCATGTCTCATACAAACAAGCGAACATGAAAATAAGGCAAGATATTAGTGTCCCTAAAGTGAGCTTGTTTTACACTGTTTTGTCTCAGATTGTATCAAAGGTTAAATTATGCTACAAATTCGTAATATAAGAATTGTGCAATGGAATCACAAGCTAACTACAGCAATTTTCAAGGCTGGAAGTATGCAAGGATGCTTTGGTTACTTACCTTACCCGTCAACAAAAACAACATTAACATGAAGAAGAGAAAGAGGAAAACAAAACACAAGATTTAAAGTATAATAAAACAAAAGCAAAGAAAGAAAGAGAAACTTAGCCATTAAACTTGCTCAAATAAAAATAAGAAACTAAAAACACAGGACAATGCAAAAAAATTCAGATAGATAGCAAGTAGATATTTCTGTGTGAAAGAGTTCAGTTACTTACGCCATATCAACAATCCTTTCCTTCTCTTGAGGAGCAAGGGCCATCACAGGCAAAAAAGAGCTTGCACTTTGCAACTGTAAGCAAACTTACTATGAGCACTAAGCAAACCACATAAAACCCAAAACAATATTTTTTTTTTTTTCCACAGGGGTTGGGGTTGGGAGCAGGGGTGGGGGTGGGATAAGGGGAAAGGAAGACGAGAAAACATGCTAGCTAGTGATAATACCATGTAATAACCAGCCATATATTCAGGAGTGGCACCAATCGGAACTTGTGAGTCATACACAACAAGTCCAACCTGCAAATTCCAAAGACGGTTAATTGACTATATAATAAAAATGATAAAGGGGACAAAAAGGCATACTAAAGTAAATCTTACTTTTGACCACTTGCTCAACGGGTCTAAGTTTACCCCTCTGTTCAACAGAACACCAGCCAAATCCCGTCGTCGTGACTACATTTTTGACAGAAAAGTAAACTGATTTTAGTACACACCATGTTCAGCAAAGAAGCATAAAACAAGTTACAAGTTCAAACACGGCAACAAGCACGTGACATTTCACCTTTAAGGTGTTGGTTCTGAGACAAATAGGTCGAGGCTTCTCAAAAGCTTCAATTAGTTCCATAAGTTCATTAACTGGAAACATCTGTAGAAAATACATATTGAGCAACAGAAAATCTTCACAAAGCAAAAGACTAAGTACCACAACAGAGAATATTGACAGATTACCTCCACCAATACCCCAATCAAGAATTCATTGTAACCATAGTATGAGCCTAAATCCAATGTAAGCTGCTCAACATAATTCTTTCGTGTTTCCCCCTCTTGTCTCAAAGACTTAAAATTTGAAAGTACCCGCACAACTGAAATAGAATTGTAAAAAATATACTTAGAACAAGACCCACATAATTTTATTTTTATTTATTTATTTATTTATTTATTTATTTTTTTTTTGGGGGGGGGGGGGGAATTAAATCTTATAAGGGTCCAATCCTTCACCTTTTCTTTTATCAAATTTAAATTTGATGAAAAAGTGCTAAAAAATGATCTCCAATTCTTTCGTCAAATCAAGGGAGAGTTTTTTTTTTTTTTACATCAAATTGAAAACTCATCAAATTAAAATTTGATGAAAATTTCAAAAGATGAAGCATTGGAGATTTTTTTTTTTTTTCATCAAATTTGATGAAAGGGAAATTTGGGATAAAGAGGGAAATTTTTACAAAGATTTTGATGAAAGGATTGGAATAGTTCATATCAAATCAAGGTTTTTACTCAAATTTTCGAATCAAATTAGCTGAAAAAATTGGTGAAAGGTTGGAGATCCTCTAACTCACTCTCTTTTATCCTCCTTTGGAGATTTTGGAGATCAGGGGGTCTGTGTGCCTCTTCTTCAAGCTCCTATGTTATTGCAGAAAGAAGCAAACATTAGCATAAAAAAGTCCGTAAAATTCACCATAGAACAAGAAACATCACAAAATTTAACCTCTTTGGTAGGCAATCTGAATTCATCAGCTTCTTCTTTAATGTTGAGTTGCAATTCAGCCTCTCCTTCTTCTTCTTCTCTCGCCTTCTCTTCCTCAATAGCTCTTGATTTCTCCTCAATATCAGACTCATCAGAATCAGAATCCAAATCAGAACCTTCCTCTGCAACAAAACCCAATAAGCCCAAACCCCAAATCAACAAACCCATTAACAAAAACACAAAAAATCTGAAACCCAATTCACCAAAAAACCCTAATACCTCCATCGTCACTTCCCTGGAGAAAATCATCCGCCAAGGCATCATCCCCGTCAGAAGACATCTCAGAACCCGAATCACTTCCTTGTTCTTCCTCTCCTTCTTCTTCTTCTTCATCAAATTGGCCATGTTGTTTTACTTCTTCATCTGTGTTATCAGAATCACTAAAAAGCTCTTCTTTTTCTTGTTTCTTTTGCTTCTTTTTTGGTGGAGGTTTTTGTGACTTTGTTCCCTTCTTCTTACTAAAAGCTGTAGCACCCATTTTTGCTGTATAAGGAGAGAGAGAGAGATTGGGGATGTTCTTCTTCTTCTTCTTCGTCTTCTTGGGGTCGGCTAGGGTTTTGCGAAAAACCCTACACTCTCAGACTCTCTCAGACAGACACAAGCTCGGGTTATAAAATGATGGCGGGTCAAACTATCAAACGAACTGACCCGGTTGATAGTTATGGTTGGGCCTAGTTTAGGCCCATGCGCCCTTATGCCCCGTTTGGAAACTTTGGTTTTTAGTCCAAAAAAAATTTAGGCTGTGTTTGGTCGTATTGTCAAAATATATTTCTATCCGTACATTTGCACTTCACGTTTGGATACAATTTTCAAATCGTAATTCCACCATATAATTTAAAATACATCTCCACTTCCCGTTTGGCAGATTTCTCCATTCGTTTCTCCATTGTAAAAAGCTTCCAACGGTATATACTCTGTGCCTTTGATATTCTCCATTTTCTGAAAAGCTTCACATGAAAGAAATTTGAAGCTGAATTTCTGAAAAGTTTCACCTACTTCCTCTCTTTTAACAATCACAACTCAAGATTCTTCAAGGGTCGTGTTGATTTCTGTGAACTGAGACCTTCAAATCTAAACTATGTCTGTGAACCCCCTTTTCATCCATAAAATTGCATCTATCAGCTCCTACAAATAAAGTGAGTTACAATTTGTGTGTTGTGAAATATTCACTCTCCGAGCAACGAAACAACGACAATACCGAAGTCAACTAAATCATAAATTTCTCTCAAATTTTAAATTATAACTCACTGATTTCCTCAAACATTCCTAAATTCATTCCCAATTTATATGTGTCAGGCCAAATTTATGAAGTGTATTCTCGAATTAGACGCCTACCGAAGAAGCGCACATCCACCCTGTAATAACCCTCGTTACTGATCACTGATTAATACCGATTACTGTTAAATTAAGACCGATTATGGAAAGTAAATGAACTGATTGAATTACTGAACTGACTGACTGGAAACTGGAACTGAATTGACTGAGTATATATGTGTTATTTTGCATTCTATCTGTTTGACTATTTGATTATCTGTTCAGTTTGTTTCGTTTAAACTGTTAATTGAAGGCCTTATCGGCGGCCGAATCCAAAATTGATTGATGATTTGGAACAATTAGAATTTATGTGATTTTATGGTGTAATTATCTGAAAGTCGATTTGGTATGATTAAATTAGATTAAAATAGGTTAAATTGCATTGTGCACTTATTTACATTAGTGCCATTGTGAGTGGGCCTTTATTATTATATCCTTGAGCCTTATACACTCAAACAAAACAATCTTTCATCCAAGTTCTTTGTTTTTGCCGTCCAAGAGGGAGAGAGGGTGAGAGGAGTAAGTGTTTCATCTTGAGTTCATGAGAATTGGGTTGGAAATTAAAGGAATTGGAGAGATTGTTCCAAGATTGAGCTCCTAGACCTTTAATTCAAGACTTGAGGTAGAGCCTTACCTTCTTGAACTTGCATTTGACTTCATTCTTGCATGGTTCATGCTAAATTAAAGAGCTAAGGCATGTTTTAGTCTATTAATGTTGAATTAGAGCTCAATTGTTGCATGCATGTGCATATTGTCAAGTTTTGAGGTTGTAGATCCATCATTTCTTACATGCATGTTCATGAATTTGCAATGGACCATGTTTTCATCTTGAATTTGGAAGATTGGAGCTCATTAGAGCATGTTTTGAAGTTTTGAAATGGTTTGAATTCATGCATGTCATATTTATAGCATGCTCATGAAAATTGGTTTGAAATTGAGTTTAAATTAAACACCTTTGGGCCTTGATTTCTCAAATTGAGCTTCGAATCATGTTGTGTTATGTGTTTACAAGTGTTTTCCAGGTTTTTAGCCCAAAAGGATCAAAAATTTGGCTTTTAAACTTGATTTTGAGCTTGGGACTCAAATCTGGAATTTCTAGATTTTGGGCCTACGCTCGAGCGAGGAAGTCCATGCTCGAGCGTACACTCTGTGATTCTGCCTTCCGCTCGAGCGAGAAAAGTTACGCTCGAGCGTGAAATGCGTGCATCCAGTACTTTGCATGAGTTCACAGTCCGCTCGAGCGAGAAAACTTACGCTCGAGCGAGGACTTGTGTCTTACGCTCGAGCGTCCATCGAGCGTAAATTTGGAGCATCCAGTATTTTTACTGTAGCACACAGTCTGCTCGAGCGACGGAATTGACGCTCGAGCGGAGCTCCTTTGTTTGTATGTCCGCTCGAGCGTAGAAAGCCACGCTCGAGCGAGACCCCTGTTTTCAGCAAATTTTGTAAAATGTTCAAAAGTGCATCTTTGCATCCTCTTTCCATCCTAGGCATTCCTAGGGCATATTTAAGGCATCTTAAAGAGGATATAGATGTAGAACCACACCGAGGCAAATTAGGGATTAAGTTATTATCTTTCCCAACTGTGTAGCTTAGTGTGTGTTCAATCTGTAAACTGTGTAGGGTTGGCTTCCCGAGGAGACGCTCTAGTTCACTGTAGCCCAGAACTCTGTGAGTAACAATTGTGTAAAGATATGTTCAAAATGATTATCTTTTGAATACTGAACTGAACTACTTATTGAACTGATATTGATTACTGAATGAATGTATGTCCTTTATTTCTGAACTGTACTGTGGCATCCTTAGCACCTACTGTTTACTGTTACTGTTACAGAGATCTCTGTCGGTTCCCTTGTGGGACCACTACTGTTTACTGATTGATGGCCATCATTACTGTTTGGTCTTTTAAGACCTACTGTTACTGTTATGCTAATGGATGTACCACATATAACTGTTTACTGTACTGAACAACTGATATACTGATTGAATTGAACTGTTTTCATTACTGTAAGGACATTCATTCTAAACCTCTTTACGCTTTATGTTATTCACTGGGCTTTAGCTCACTGCTCATATATATATGTAGGTGTACAGGCACCGGATCAAAGCTAGAAGCGTCGGGGTAAACTCCCGTTTTGTCAAGCCAACCAATGTGCCTCACTGCGAGGTTCCAAGCCTGCCAAGCTAAGGCTTAGGGGTGTTTTAGTTTCCCCCCCCCTCCTACACTGTTTTGTTTACTGTATAGAATGTATAGACTACACTATACTGGTTAATAGGGACTTGATCCCTGTCCTGAATGTTTGTAAATGTTTTGCATACTGATCTGTTCCGTATATATATGAGAATGTATGAAAAGTCTTTTTACATACAGACTGTCACAGCTCATTGGGCATTGTTTATTTACTGTATTGGCTTCCGCCATGTCCCTGTACTTTGTTTTACTGTATTAGTGTTAAGCAGGCCTTTGGTAATCTCAGATTACTGGCCGGTTACGGTGCTAAACCCATAGGGGCGGGTTTGGGTCGTGACACACCCACTATATCCACTCTGTCATCGGTGACAACTATTTCACTCCTACTGCTTTAGTACGTATATCCTTCAATTGATCTGCTAGTCATATATCCTTCAATCCTTCAATCGATCCGCTATGTAATAGCTGAGATACAGAAATGGTTCTTGTGATGCCTCAAAATTTAAGCACATCATAATAAGATTTAAAACTTAAAATTATTTTTCTTAATTAAGAACTCCTCATCAATGTTGCCACCAATATTACTAGCATCCATTAATTAACAACCTATAAATTAAAAGTTCTTAAATTACAACTCCAATAACACTTAAAACTTAGTCTTAGTACATAAAAAAAAAAAAAAAAAACACACACACACAAATATAAAAAAAAAAAAAAAAAGAAAACTAGAGAAAAACTAGAAAAAAAAAAAAAAAAAAACATAGAAAATGGTTCATGGAACTTGGTCACTCTTCAAGTTAACCAAGACTGAATGTCGCCTTGCAAGGCCTCGGTATTTCCTTCGGTTTCTTTGGTACCTGGCATAAAATGCCAAGGTAACAGGAATGCCAATGAGTGACGAGTTCAACAAGATACTACAATCCAAAAATACCCACCCCAATAATAATACTCATAATTAATGAATAATGTGTAGTAACATAATAACAAGTAGCATTTAATAGGCATAACAGAAATGCTATCAGTTGAAATAATAACAATAGATAATAAAAATAATAGCAAACGGAAGCAGTATTTCATCATAAGGAAAATGCCCACTTTTCTTTTTAAATTCTGATAGATTTAGTTTATCAAAGAAGTTTAAGTAACTCCCCGCGGAGCACTATTTCCACTCAACCGTTAAGTAATGGCCACGGGCAATTCTGACTCCCCCTTGGTCAAATATTCAAATGTTACTTGCTGTAACTACGAATGATGTTCACGCACTAGGGTTACGTACCCGAGTTGTGACATCACAATCTGCCCCAAGGAAATGGTCTATGTTGTGACACTCGCACCACCAACCTTATATCGCCTACACCAATAAGAGCCGAAATACCTTCTCGTGCCATGTTAGGGTTCGCAACTCACTTGCCTAAGATTCTAAACCAGGCTCACCCTATCACTTGTAAACTTTAATGCATCTGTTCAATTTCATTTTTCTTTACTTCGTCTAATTCACATTTTGATGCATGTGCGAGTTTTAGTGTGAAAACCACAGTGTCATAATGTTTATATAGCACAACACAATCATGTATGGCAACCAAAATAGATATGATAGAATGTCTTAAGACTCATCACAAAGTTTCTTAGGAATTCACATACTTCTTCTTTCAGCACTATATGGTCTGACAAAAAAATTACGAAACCCATACCAAATGAAGTTCAACCATTACAATATTTTAACTGGTGCTAGTTCATCGAGTTAGGAAAATATTTTGAGAGAATATTAGGGCTAAAAACGATTTTAAAATGGAGAAATAACTTTTGAAAGAAAATTGGTTTTTCTGGGACAGTGAGTTACAATAATTTCCAGCATAGGTGATTTGTGTTTGAAAAATAAAAAGGGGCCTCAAACGGTGTCAAAAAGAGGTATGGTCAAAACGGCTTGCTAGATAATTGAGTTTAGGACATATTTCCAGAAGAGTTTGAAGACTGAAAACCAATGGAAGATGGTCAAATAATTTTTCTAAGAAAACTGGACAGATTCTATCACATTTTGGAAAAATTGATGTTTCTCTCACAATGCTTAATAAAAAAATTATGAAACCAGCAGCATTTGAAAGGTAACTTAAAAATCTAACTTTTTTAATTTGAATTACTTGAAAATTCATTCTGTAGAATAAACGGTGACCTGGTAAAGTCAGCATTGTTGCTGCCTCCAAAAAACAATGAAGTTAAACATATGTTTTGGCCACGAAATGTTGTCAAATAAATTTTTTTGATATTCTAGCACCATAAAAACATGTTGAAATAACTCCAGTAGTTTTAGATTTTATGAAAGTGTTCTCATAAGTTTGTTTGGATTTATTCAAAACGGATTAAAAATTTGTTTTGCTGGAAATTCATTATTTTGTGAAAAACACACTTTGTATTCACCATGAATCACACGCAAGACTATAAAAATTATTTCTTGCTACTATTCCCATGTGAAACTCTAATCCTTCATATTTACTTTCATTAGTGGGAATAGAAAATAGATGAAAATAAATATTTATGAAGAGTGTACACAAATTCATAAGCATGCAAGATTATTTCAAACAATGGAGAATATTTGGGCACATAAGAAGAAAAATCAGTAACTAAACCATCTAATCTATGCTTGCAAGAAGGATAGAAATCATATAATCATAAGATTATCATTCTATCAAAATGTAAACATGCATTAAACTATTATTGCTATGTGTGTATTAACAATGCACACTCTTGCATATTTTTGATATACAAATTCAGTTAAAAAAATATCTAAGGAAGGATAGAGGTTGAGTCTTCTTATCTCAAGAGCTTTTACAAACAATTTTCAAAACTAGTTTTGAAATGATGATCACCAAGTGCCCTCTCCTCTTCCTCTCTTTTTCTTTTCTTTTCTACTCTTTCTCTCTCTCTTTTTTTTTTTTTTTGCTCAGCTGTGTATCTCTAACGTAGCTGAAGATGGGGTCCTTATGTAGGAGTTTTGAGGCCTATTTTTATTATATTTTTCCTCTTGGCTTGGAATTATCATCTATATGTATAGGCTTTAGAGTATGCTCATATGCATGCCTTGGCATGCTTTGACAGAGGCTTGGAATTATCATATATATGTATAGGCTTTAGAGTATGCTTCTATGCATGCCTTGGCATGCTTTGATAGCAGCCTCTTAGGAAGAAAGACAGTCGAATTCCTCTGCCCAAAACAAATATGATTTTCTCTTCTTTTTTTTTCCTTTTTTTTTTTTTTGTATACAAAATAAAAATCAATTAATATATATAACTTAGTCACTAGATATTTTGCTCCCTACTATCCTCTGATTAATTTAGTTACTATTTATTTAACTCATTTAGTTTCCACAACTATGTTTAGCTACAAACATTTTATCACAGAAAGATAAATAATTATAATTCTATAATTTAATAATTACTGTTAATTGACTTAATATTGTTATTAACAAACTTAATTAGTTGTCCAAAAATTCAAATTCTTACAGTTTTGATCTGTCAAACCGGTCAACCGCTAGGACAACCTGCCAGTCATTCCACTGGTCTTCCGGCCGGTCAACCGCTACCCCAGCTCCCTCTCATCTGGATCGACCGCCACTTACCCCTTTGATGTTTCTCTTCTTCTTTTGCTCTCCTTCTGCTTATTTCTGCTTATTGTCTACTATGTACACTTCTTTCACAAACTTTTTGCATGCAATATTCTGTTTTTTCTTGTTGTATCTGTTTTTTCCAACACTGTTAACAACTTCAATTAATGAATTTTTTTTCCTAGCTATATTCTGCTTTTTCTTATTGTATCTGTTTTTCCCAACACTGTTAACAACTTCAATTGATGAACTTTTTTTCCTACTGAAACATAATTAGAGATGATTCTTGCATTTTTATTTTTTAATATCCAATTCAAATTTGTTTAGATATAAATTGTGTATTGCTAGATAGATGACAACAATTCTGATGACAATCAGGACATAAGAATGTGGAGTTCCATAATTGAAATGAAGCTAATAAACATGTTGAGAGACGAGGTACAAAAAAATCAAACAACAGGCCATAGTACTGTGTAGATAGTTAGGCATTGGAATCATTTTGCAACTGAGTTGCAAAATTTGTATGGGTTTCGATACGCACCAAAACGGGTGAGACAAAAATATCAGCGACTGAAAGTTAATTACCAAACCTTTAAGCGATTGCAGGCACAGACTGATCTGGGATGGGATCCTATTGTAGGAACGGTACACGATGAATTTTGGGATAATGTATTGAATTAACTTGTACCCTTTTCAATTTTTTTTTGTAACATTTGATCACACGTACAGAACGTTTATTTTTAATATTTTCAATTGCTGTAGGCAACAAAAAATGTTAAGAAATTTAGGACAAAAGGATTTAAGTATTTTTAAGAAATGACCGAAATTGTTGAAAACTGTTGTGCCACGCGGGCCTTGGCCTGTGCTTCCACACAAGGAGCCCCTGACTTCAATGAAGATGATGAAATGCTTAATAAATTTTGGTCACCTGGAGCTGGTAGGAGTAATGTGGCCGAACCTATTGCTGTTGACTTATTCGGCGATGAGTACATAGAACTATCGAAGGGCAAAAGTCAGCAAGACTAATAGTGGTCGTTCTAAAAGGTCACAGTCAAGTGGCTTTGATGATGTCTGCGTAGCTTTCACTACCTATGTACAGGCAAAAACGGAACATTCCCATACCCGATCAATAGACACAGAGGCTGTAAGTGCAGGTGGTAATGACTATTCCCTTGATGCATGTCAAGATGCCTTGTTAGAACTTGGGGACATACCACCGATCCAGTACATTAGGGCACTAACACTATTCAAAGACAAGGAATGACAAAGGTTTTTTATGCGTACTCTTGCCCATATGTGCCTAGGTATGATCCTAGCTTTGCAGTGAAGAGAGAAGTTGTGGCTTGATCGAGCTTGTGATTCTCTTTGTGGTTGTCCAACATGATTTGATGATGTCTATGTTGTTCTTATTAATTTTTTTTTCACTTGATGACATTTTTTTTTATCCGTCTTTCTCTGTTTATTTCTATATTTTTTAAAATTGTTTCTGTTTTACATTTAGATGTGATTTTATTCTTCTGCGCTCTTTCATGTTTGTTTTCTTATTTCTGCTTCAACTTTCAATTTTACACGCAGCATTTAATATGAAAAGGTAGTAATGACAATATGACTAAATATTAATATATTTTTTTCTTCGTATGTATGTTTCCATCTAGTTCAATCAATGACTTAGGCTGACAAATTTTAGGTAGTGGTTTATTTTAGTTTCACCAATAATGGTAATAGTTAGCATGTTGTTAATCATTTTTTTTTATAATTATGCGTATTGTCATGTAGCCGAAACAATATGTCATCCGACACAAAAAACAATGCAATGGAGAGGTCATCAGAGGAGGCTAAGGTTATTGAAGATTTTATGGACTTTTTGATGATTGTTTTTATGAATGAGCATATGAATGCGTCAACTAGTAGATGACCGCAGTGAACTTGTCCATTCAAAGGTGATGATTACATCTTCAGTTTATTAAATGGCCATCCAGAAATAATGATGGACATCATGCGAATGGATGCCCAAACATTCATTTTATTGAAAGACACCTTACTTCAAAATGACTTTGTCGAAATTGAACATATGCATATCAATATCGAGGAATCGCTTGGCATTTTTTTGTACACTTTCACACAAAATGACCGGCATAGACTACTAGCCGATAGATTTCAACACTCCACTGAAACTATTTGTCGGTACATCAAAATCATTATGCAAGCACTGTGCAAGCTTGCATCAACAGTTATCAAATCACATAACCAAAATGAGGTGCCGGCAAAAATTTTAAATGATAGGAGGTTTTTTCCCTGGTTCAAGGTATGACTACATGTTTGTCTTGTAAGTTTTCAATAACAGTACCGAATTAATTTTTTTATTTATTATGTTTTACAAGTAATATCTATGTTTGTTTCGTGTTTAATGTCAAACTAATAGATTTCAAGTAGGATTGTGTCGGTGTTATCACTACAAGAATTTACACATTTGGCGACTAAAATTGGCAACCAAAATAAAATTAGTCGCCAAAAGTGACAGTTTTGGCGATTTAAAAAAATAAATTAGTCAGTGATGATTCAAGTTTCAGCTACTATATTATTTTAGTCAAGATATCTTATTTATTGGTGACTAAAGAAGATATTTAGTCGCTAAATATTCACTAATAGGCGACTCGAAGTTATTAGTCAGCGATAGTCTGAACTTTGGGCTACTAAAGATTTAATTTGGTCGGAAAATATAATTATTTGCTGATAAAATAAAGTTTAGTTGCCAAACAGTTAGGGAATTTTTTTTTATTCTTTTTGCCGACCAAAGAATTTGGTCGCCAAACATGAGGTTTTGGTGACTAAAAAAATTAGTCGTAATATAATTACTCTTTGCCAACCAAAAAAAAAAATAGTAGCGAAATGGCACTTTTGGCTACGAAAGTTTTAGTCGCCAATAACCTATCTTTTGGCTACAAAATGTTTTTTGGTCACTAAAGCTTGAATTTTTTTTAGAGGGAAACGAATTAATTTTGGGGCCCGCGTCTCCTCTCTACACTTACACAGTTTGCTCTATGTTTTGTGTCACACACATAGAAAACAGAGTTTGCACCAAACCTCACCCCTGCTCACCACTGACGATCACCACCGCTGTGCACCAGCGTCGCACGTCGCCCACCAGCGTCACACGTCGCCACTGCCACCACCGCAAATCACCTCCCTCACTGTGGTGAATCACATGTCTCTCTCTCTCTCTCTCTCTCTCTCTCTCTCTCTCGCTCTCTCGCTCTCGGTGTCTATCTCTCTCTGTCAGTCTCTCTCTCTCTCTCTCTCTCTCTCGCGTAATCTATTTGTCCATTTCTCACACAATACTCTAGGGTTTGATATGATTTTTTTAGTTTAATTTTGTGTTGATTTCTGAAATTGGTTTGGTTCAAAACACGTTTGTTTTCTTTAGTTTTAAGGGTTTGATGGCCAAAATAGTTAGCCCTAATCCATTTCCAAAATTGGGTTCAACTGGTTTTATGTGTTCAACTGGTTTGAATTCTAAAATTGGTTTGTAATTTCTGAAATTGGGTTCAACTGGTTTGATTTCCTCCTATTTTTCCTTTCTCTCTTAGTAGTTTGAAAGCCCTAATCCATTGCTGTGTATTTATTTGCATGTATGGCTAGTAATATGCGATTCTATGTTTGTTGACCATGGCTGAATATTTGAATTGGAATTTGATGGTATGTTGTTGCCCTAATCCTCGATTGTATGTTTATTTTCCCCTCTCTTTTTTTTTTTTCCTTTTCTTTTCTTATGTGGTGTTTTGTTCTTGGAAAATTCTAAATGGGGTGTGTATCATATAGTACAACTTGTATAGTCTTTGGTTATGACATTGGAGTGTTGGTTGTGATTTACTTATAAACATTATGACATTAGTTTTTTTTTTTTTTAATCTGCTAAAAAAGAACATTATTGATAAATCGCAAAGTACATCATACAAGGATTACATTATTAATGTTGTGCTTTGTTGGGGGATTTAGGGAGGGATTTGGAAAGGGAAAGTGAAAAGGTGTGTGAAACTAGGTGAAATATAGGTATGTTTTATTCACATTTCACCTACCTTTTCCATTTCCCTTTCCAAATCCCTCCTCAAATCCCCCAACCAAACACAGCATAAATGGAAGGAAGGTGAGAGTGCAAGAAGTATCATAATAAACACATCCATCCTAATTATGTTGGCACCAATATACAAATTCAATCATATGCTAACATCACACCAGGATTGATGAGAAACCAACAACAAAAATCAAAATAACAACAACCACTCTAGCTGCCCTGTTTTAAGACACACAAACCCGAGCAAAAAATAGCTAATCTTGACAGCAGCCACCCAATAACATAAGCATATCAAAAAGATCTTCCACCAAAGCAGACTTTATTTGTCTTAGGTTACAAAGTCATTTACTGAAAAATGTGCCATCTTATTAGAAAACTTAATCCAAAGAGCAACTCTAATGTTGACAAGTTCACATACTTCATTAAAACAGGGATTGCAACCATTAAATACACACTTATTTCTGCGCTTTCAAATGGACCAAAGTATTGCAAGGGGTATGGCTCTCTAGATTTTCCTTTCAACTTTTCTCAAAATGTCACCAACCCACCACTGAAGTAATTTATGCTATTAGTTATGACTCATTGTGATATTGGTTATGATATTATTTTAGTTATAATCCAAGAGCTCTTTAGTTATATTTTATATGATGTTTGGTTATAATTCTTTTTTTTTGTTTTTTGTTTTTTCTTTCGTAGTTATGACTCACATAAGATTGAGTTATGACATTTATGGTAATCAACTTCACAAGTATTATAAACTAGTACAGACACTCAGTTATTAAAAAAAACTAAACAAATATCATAACTCACATTTTGTACACACCTGTTTGAGGGTATGTACCATAGCATTATCCTTGGTTATGACTCATTATTATTTTTTAATTATGATTGAAAAAAATTTAGTTATGATAAATTTGATAATCAACATCACAAATATTATAATTTGCATACGTATGTACCAAAGAATGACTTTTTTTTTTTTTTTTATACTGATTTTGATTTTACTCTTTTTTAATTGAGATTTTGATAGCAATGGATTGAATGGTGTTGTCCAGTCCTGTAGGGCCTATCATGGATTCTATTTTAATAATTTGAACAGTTTATCATTAAAAAAAAATTAGGTTGATTCGATATATTAGCCTTTTCAATTTGTTATTTTTATCTCCTCCCACCCCCCTAAAAAAGAAGAAGAAGATAAGTGTGTTTTTAAAAATAGACTATTCATATTTTTTGTGACAAACACGATAAATTAAACATATTATAATTGTCATATCAAATTAATTTTTTATTTTATTTTTTTTATTGAAATAGGGCTCGTGGTGTATCTAACGAGTCCAGATAGTGCACTAATGACTAGGCACAATGATGTGGTGATGACATGGAATAAATAATATTTTTTTATAGATGACGTGGAATTTTTCTAATAATCACAATAACAATATTTGCAATTAAAATACAAAATACTAATTACTTAGAAAATTACCTTAATGTTTTACTTTTCCATACTCACCTTGTTTCGTCTACTATATTTTTCAAGCCTTTCAATGAGTAGAAAGCGTAATCTCTCACTCTAAGTGAATATTACTTCTACTTGTTCATCTTTGCTTGATGTTGTAGGGTTCGAATAATGGACAAGAGTTGGATGATGATAAAAGATAGGCTAAAAAGTAAAGAGTATGAAGAAGGTGTTCAGTCATTTATTGAGTTTGCTACGAAAACTTTAGGGCTTCGGGATGAAATTCGTTGTCCATGTGTCAATTGCTTAAACGGCACAAAATTTAGACGACAAGTTGTATGGTTGCACTTGATTCGAAGAGAAATCGCATGTTCTTATCGAACTTGGGTGCACCACGGAGAATATGTTCCCATGTCTCGTGATCATCCTCCTATGCGAAACGATGATACTGAAAGCAACAGAGTTGGAATGATAGCCAATCATGAAAATTTAGGTGAACTTCCTACCATGTTAGAAGAGATTTACATGAGTGATCTTATGGATGATCATATCGACGAAGAGCGTACTAGTTCGGAGAAGCACAATTTGTTGAAGTTCATGAAGATTTCACAGCTCTCTCACTTTTCAAGCCACCACACTAATCATAAAGATTTCACAGCTCTCTTACTTTTCACAAACAAATCCCAAACCGAACAAGGGTCAAAGGTCATCACCTGACCACCTCATAATTCAACATTTGATATACAGCAACACTAGGATTCATCAATTCCATTAACAACTTTTCATTACATAAACATATATAAAAGAGAGTTCAAGACTCATTATATGCCTAACACATGAGGATAAATGAACAACAAAGCATATACACATACAACACATAACCACGGTGCTTTAACATCCTACAGCACACCGATCAATAACAAAAGCTTCACAATTTATAACATCAGTTTTCTAAAACAAAAGTCCCTCTTAAGGGTGATACCACCGTGTGTAGACACCCCATTTTTGACCGCCCCTAAGACTTGGACATTTTCTTTTGAACACCCCATGATGAAAATTGAAATATGCCATTTTATGAATTTCTCAGTCGAAAAATCAAATTAAAACTTTAATCCCAAACCTCACCCATTTTGGCCAAATTATTTTATATTACTAATATTTTATTAATTTGTAATATTTTATAATTTTATATATTTTTATATAATTGCATGTGTGTGTACATATTTTCAGACGGTGTTATATAAATTTGTACATTTTAGCTATTTTGATAAATAAAAAAAAATAATAAAAATAATAACAAAAAAAGAGAAGTCGGTCACCTGCTGGATTCAATTAGGTTTCAAAAAATATATATATATATGTTTATATAATAGGATGGAATATATGGTCATGATGATTGGGGTTTATAATGGAGACATGATGATAGAAGATAGAGAGGAGGGGTCACCTGGATGATGATAATGTTTTTTTGGGGTGGTGGAAGATATTCGTTTTACAGAGAAAAAGCTAAAAGGGAAGGGAGTGGAGATTTCTTTGCTGATAAGTTTGCATGGTGTTCAATTCGGTAGAGGGGAAGAGAAGGGGATATTTTATGGGAGATGATGGTGCAACTCATGCATCTGGGGGAGGAGAATAAAAAGAAAAGAAACTCTCATCTCTCTCTGGGGGGGTTTGGGTGTTGAAGAACAAAAAAATACAAAAGCACACAACACAACCACACAACTCAAGACCCAGCAGCACACACACACAGGGAGGGAGGGGGACTGATCTCTCTCTCTCCCTTCGGTTTACATCTCTCACTCTCTGCCATTGTTGCCACAAGCTCCACCTCTCTCTCACTCACGGGTGATACACACACCATACACCCACTCACCCACGGCTGATACACACTCACGGCTGATACACACACACACACCCAGCAGGCACAACACCACACACTCACGGCTGATACACAGACCACACACCCCACAAACCCAGCAGCACCACTACACACCCACCAACTTCACCCTCTCACTCAGCTCATACGCACACAGCTCACACTGATACACACGCCCACGGCTCTCACACATCATCCACACACACGCACACAGCAGCTCACAAACACACACACACACACTCTAAGCTTCACCAAATACACACACGACACAGACCAAAACCCATCTCTCTCTCCCCCTCTCTCGGCATGCACACACCACCACCACTACCATACACACACACACAACACACTTCTTACACATGCACTCTCTCTCCATGCATGACAAACATACACACGGCAGAACTCTCTTTCTCAGACAAGAGAGCAATTTTTCTCTCTCTCTCTCTCTCTCTCTCTCTCTCTCATCTCTCTCCCTCTCGGATAATACACAGATCTACACACAGGAGGGGGCTGAGACCACTCTCGATCTCTCTGACTCTCTTCAAGGCCATGAAGTAAAAAGCAGCAGCTCCTCTCTCTCTCTAAGTCAGTTGCTCATTTCAATGGAAATCCCAGTGATTGATTTCTCGAAACTCAATGGAGAAGAGGAGGCCAAGACAATGGCTCATATCGCTAATGGGTGCAAAGAATGGGGATTCTTTCAGTTGGTGAACCATGGGATACCAGAGGAGCTCCTTGAGAGGGTGAAGAAGGTGTGCTCTGAATGCTTTGAGAAAGATACAGAAGAAGGTTTCAAGAACTCAGAACCAAAGGTTTTGAGAACTCAAAACCAGTGAAGATGTTGAATGACTTAATTAGAATTAGAATGTTATAAATAATTAACTAGTTTAGTTAGTTAGTTCATGAAAATTTAATTAGTGTAATGAATGAATTAGTTAATTAGAAGTTTATAAATTAATTAATTAGTGTACTTAATTACTTAGTCAGTTCAAATTTATAAATTAATTAATTAGTGTAATTAATTAATTAGTTAATTAGACTTGTATAAATTAATTAATTAGTTAATTTAATTAGTGTAATTCATTTAATTAGTTAATTTGAGTTTTATAAATGTATCAATTAATTAATTAGTGTAATAAATTATTGTATAAATTAATAATTAGTGTAATCAATTAATTAGGTAATTGGAATTTTATAATTAATTAATTAATGTAATTAATTAGTTAGTTCCACTTTGTAATAATTAGCTAGAATAATTAATTAGTTTAATTATTAATTAGTTAGTCCTGATGATTTAATTAGACGATTTAATTAGAGTAATTATTTAATTAATTATTCCATTAAGTTATTTAATTTGATTAGCTATTTAATTAGTTAATTCATATTGTACTTAATTAGTCACTTGGTTTAAATTAGTTACTCTGTAATTAATTAATTAAATGTATTTAGCTAATTAGCTTTGTATTGTACTTATTCAGCTTAAACTAGTCATTTAAATTAGATCATTATCATAATTACTTAATTCACTAGCTTAGCATAATTAATTATTTACCTGTTGTTATAATTAATTAGTTTAGATAACTATTTATTCAAATTTTGTAATAATTAGTTAAGTAATTAATTAGCTAGTTAGTTCATTCAGACCCTCCTGCGTGAGGGCGCATTAATTCATTCGGACCCTCCTGCGTGAGGGCAAACAAACTTGTAATAAGTGTGCATGTGTGTGTGCATGTCTTCCAACCCCACGTCTTTTTCTCTTTTATTTATCAGCTTATGATGGTTAGTTTAGAGGCATCATGTTTAATTTAGCATACTCATGTTTGCATCCACTTGTATTGCATGCACCAAGGCTCGGTTCATCATCCAATTCGCATTGTCGTTTCAATACTTCCTTGAATACATGCTTAGACCCATGCGATCAATTCATTTCATATGCCATATTAGTAGCCGAGTCTAATAATTGCATATCACATGTGTTTTATAGTTAGGAATCATGCATATTTTCTAACTTTGTTTTGTAGCTTGTTCGCGGACGTCGGTAAATATGTGAGTTGTTATGCTTTAGCATCCCGCTTGTACATAATTTTCTTATTATGTTTAGCATCCTACCATGAGGCTAATTGCTTAAATGATAAACTGTTTGAATGCCTGTGGATGAAGGCTTGTTGCTTAAATTAGAATGATTCAACGAATGTACGTTTTAAGATTCACAAACCTTAAGCCCACTTTGTTAAGTGGCAAATTAAGCCCACCTAAGGGTGGCAAATTCAAACCCTTTTCAAGAAACAAGCATGAAATTGAATTGTTCTAATTTGAGCAAACTAGTCTATACCTTGTATGCTTCACATAATAAATTTTAGGATTTATTAAATAATCAGAATAAGAACATATATTGTACATAAGAATCACATCATAATTAGTAGAAGCCAATCTCTGATTGGGTGAGTGGGGTGCTCATTATTGACCTTCCCCTCTCATACCTAAGTTCCCGAACCAAGACACTTTGGTAACGACGGACTAATGGCCTTTGGCACGAGTCACGGGTTTCCTAAATTTCCCATAAATATTTAGGTGGCGACTCTGAAATCTGGCAAAGCAGTCCATTTTTGGCATTTGATTCAAACATCGATTTTCCAAAACAATTGCCGGATTTGGACTCTTTTTGTGTTCCACTGTTTCACATTGCACTTGTGAAATCAGATTCAGAACCCACAAGTGGAGTCCGAACTGTACAGGCTATTTCACTCTTCCGAAAGGGAGCGCGAAAAGCCGAGCTACACCGTGCTGGTTGAAAAGTCAACCCTCACGAAGCTCTCAAAGCCTGGCCTTTTTGGGTCTGGTACCGATATCTTCCTCGACTGGACTGATGGGACAGAGTCCGACTAGATTCTGAAACACCCGAAGAATTTACACGCAAAGGGCAAAAATGTCTAACATGGCCCTGCTGGCCACAATTAAAACAAACAACAGTCTCCCAACTCTGAACCTGATTTGGAGCCCGAACCTCACTGGATCCCCCAACGGATGAGCTCGAAACCCTTGACGAAGACAAGAACCGAGTCTGGGAATGAGCATGCGCTCGCCTCCACCTCTTACTAAGCCTAGAGTGCTTATAAATTGTAAGAGTTACCAAAGTGACCTCCTCCCCTAACCCAACCAACACTGCTAACCATGGCCTCCACATGGGTTGCCGCCTCAACTAAAGCAAAATAATTCTTCCACTAGATCCAACCACCTTCTCCCGAAGACCATCACGTAACCGCCTTATAAACTTATAACAACAGCGCTCCTCTGTTACCACTAACTCTGGAGCAAACTTCGACAAACTAGTGAACCTCATCTCAAACTGAGCCAAAGGAGTAGCATCCTCACGTAACTCAACAAACTGTTCCCTCAACCTTTCCTGAGCAGAAGGAGGGAAATACTTGGCCAAGAAGGCCTCGGTAAATGTAACCTACGTGGCATCTACAGTGTTCCTAGCATACTTCCACCAATAATTCTCATCTCCTTTCAATTGGAAGGTCGCCAAAGAAATCCTCAACCCTTCGTTCTTGACTCTGAGCATATCAAGAGTCTTGGTAATCTGTTCCAACCAACTCTCCACCTCCAGCGGTCTTGCCTCTCCTCAAAACTCCGGTAGATTGGAGCGAAGAAATTCCTTAGTAAGCTTGAGGGTACGCCTGTTGTCCCCCTCTTTGCGAGCTAGAGCGTTTTGCACCGCTCTCACAACCTCGCGTGCAACTTCATCACCGACAGTCGATACTGTAATGGAAGGTAGTAAGGGAACCGTCATGGCCCTACCAACACTCCTACTACCCATCCGTTCTCTATTCCCTCGTGTAGACATCCTATAAAATCCCAAAACAAAATCAACTTAGAGCACATCGCAACGGCCTCCTAGAGGCACACACTCACCACCACTAAGCTACAAAATGCACTTAACTTCCAGACATACAATTATCAAAGCATATAAACAATTTAATCAACTAAACACATAATCGAATCAAGTTTACAAGGATAGCCACTCGTCCCGAAACTCCCAAAGAATTCCTATAAAAAACCACGTTGATCAGGCGTGTTTCCAAGAGGACCTCAAAGTAAGTTCACTGGCCATAAGTACTATCCAAGAAACTTAATTCCATGCTCACATAAATGCAACATATAAGTCCTAACATTTATCCTAGCTATATGCAACGTCCTCACCAAGCACAGTAAACCCTCTTGTGGTAAAAACCACTTCTTACGAGCCCAAAGTATTCAAACCCGGCTTGCTCTGATACCAAGTTGTCACGTCCCACTTTTTATTACTCGGAATTCATTACCAACTTCATTAAGTTTATTTAATTTAAGAGATAACATGCGGAAACTCTTTACATCATTTGTAAGAATAAATAAAGATTCTCTCATCCGAAATGCAAATTAAATGCAATATGTACATAACTAAATAAATTGTCCGTAGGCTTACATCTTTTAAATCAAGAGGAAGGGTTTAACCCTTTTACATCAATGGCATTCCGCCCACAAATAAAAGGCCCTGTGGCCAATAGTTAAGGAGGATCTATGACCTTGCAGCGTTTCTCGAGATACACCTGAAAAAGGATTAGCAACATGGGATGAACATAAAGTCCAGTAAGGATCTCAACATGATCCTTAATAATAACAACTTACAGATAGCTATAATCATGAATGCTAGTCTCATACCATATAAATTATGTGACATTTTATAACCAAGGTATACTTACATAAATACTTTTCTCCAAAACATTCAGTTTATTCAACAACACCAAGGTTCGCTTTTACTACCCATTTCCCATTTAAACAATTATTGCACGATAGCCATATTTTCCCTTTGTGACAAATTACCACATAATATCCGTTTTATTTCCATTTTTTGAAAGCACGTTCACCAAATCTGATTTCTTCACGTTATTTATAACCCAATATATAACCAAAGTCTAACTCCACACGTTCATCACATTCTCAATTTTAGACTAAAAATTTAAAGAGATATCATCAATAAAATAACTTATGGTAGGAAACTCCTTTGACACTCTCTAGCATGTCCAAATATACATGAACACATCTACTCAACATGTAAGCTAACTCAACCTGTCACGACCCAAACCCGCCCCTAAGGGCTTAGCACCGTAACCGGCCAGTAATCCGTGATTACCGAAGGCCTGCTTAACAGTAAGACAGTAAAACAGAGTACAGGGACATGGCGGAAGCCAAAACAGTAAATAAACAATGTCCAATGAGCTGTGACAGTCTGTATGCAAAAAGACTTTTCATTCATATGTACAGTTAGTGACAAAACAGTATGCACAATATTTACAATCATTCAGAACAGGGATCTAATCCCTATTAAACAGTGCAGT
Source organism: Camellia japonica (assembly GCA_030407325.1). Taxonomy (NCBI): domain Eukaryota; kingdom Viridiplantae; phylum Streptophyta; class Magnoliopsida; order Ericales; family Theaceae; genus Camellia; species Camellia japonica. The sequence continues at coordinate 8,142,048 of JAPPVO010000031.1, read as the reverse complement.
AGCAGTCTATACAGATTACAAAAGAGGTACAGAGACAAACGGGGAAAAATTAAAACACCCTTAAGCCATAGCTTGGCAGGCTCGGAACCTCGCAGTGAGGCACAGTAGTTGGCTTGACAAAAAGGAGGGGGGTCTAACCTACGCTCCTAGCTCCGGTCTGGTGCCTGAACACCTACATATATATATAAACAGTGAGCTAAAGCCCAGTGAATAACATAATACGCAAAGATGTTAAGAATGAATGTCCTTACAGTAATGAAAACAGTTCATTGATTCGGTATAACAGTCATTCAGTCATAACAGTCATATGTGGTACATCCATTAGCATAACAGTACAGTAAACAGTAGGTCTTAAAAGACCGAACGGTAAATGATGGCCATCAATCAGTGAACAGTAGTGGTTCCAACAAGGGAACCGACAGAGATCTCTGTAACAGTAACAGTAAACAGTAGTTGCTAAGGATGCCACAATACAGTTCAGAATATAGGACATATATTCATTCGACTAACAGTATCAGTTCAGTTAAACAGTTACAAGTATTCACAGTTGAACATATCTTTACACAATTGTTACTCACAGAGTTCTGGGCTACAATTAGGCTAGAGCGCGTCCCCAGATGCCAACCCTACACAGGTTACAGGATGAACGCACACTAAGTTATACAGTTGGGAAACAATAACTTACTCCCTAATTTGCCTTGGTGTGGTTCTAAATCAATACCCTTATTAAGATGCCTTAAACATGCCCTAAGAATGCCTAGGATGGAAAGAGGATGCAAAGTTGTAGTTAAAAACACTTTTCAAAATTCTCAGAAAACAGGGGTCTTGCTCGAGCGTGGCTTTCTACGCTTGAGCGGACATGGAGACAAAGGAGCTCCGCTCGAGCGTGACTTCCGTCGCTCGAGCGGAATGTAAACTACAGTGAAAATACAAGATGCTCAAAATTCATGCTCGACGGGCGCTCGACCCTCGCTCGAGCGTGAGACAGAAGTCCTCGCTCGAACGTGAATTCTCTCAAGTACTGGATGCACGCATTTCACGCTCGAGCGTCACTTTACTCGCTCGAGCGGAAGGCATGATCACAGAGTGTACGCTCGAGCGTGGAGTTCTTCGCTCGAGCGTGGGTCCAAAATCTGGAAATTCCAGATTTGAACCTCAAGCTCAAAACCAAGTTTTAATGCATCAAAATCGATCCTCTTGGGCTAATTTTCTGGAAAACACTTCAAAACCCATAATATGATATGTTTCAAAGATCAATTTGATAAATCAAAGCCCAAGGGTATTTCAATTAAATCCAATTTCAAACCAAAGTTCATGAACATAATTCAAACATGACATGCATGAGTTTATTACCAATTCAAAGCTTCAATACTAGCTCAAATGAGCCAATTCATACAAAATTAAGATGAAATCATGGATTTTAGCATAAACATGGACATGCATGTGAGATTTCATGAACATTAACTTCAAAATTCAAGGATGGCAACATGCATGTAACAATTAAGCTTTTATTCAACAATTTAGCACCAAACCTAGGCTCTACCCTCAAATGGACCATGCAAGAACAATCTTAAATACAACAATGAGAGGTTGAATTTCTTTACCTAAGTCTTGAGTTTAAGGTGTAAGAGCTTAATTATGCAATCAACCTTCAATTTCTTTAATTCTCCAAGCAAAACATAAGAAGGAACTCACTTTCTCTCCCTCTCTCTCTCTTGGTCGGCTAAGGCAAGGGAAATGAGCTAATGAAATGTTTGTTGAATGTGTGATAAGGCTCAAAGATGGTTCATGTAGTGGGCCACTCAATGGCATTATGGTGAATAAGTTAAACTCTTGCCAATTAGCTTAATTTAATCTAGTTTAATCATACTAAATCAAATTTCAATTAAATACACCATAAAATCACATAAATTCCAATAATTATAAAATACTATCTAATTTCAAGTTCGGCCGCTGATAAGGCCTTCAATTTGCAGTTTAAACGTAAAAAAACATGAACAGATAATCAAACAGGCAACAGATAGATATACAATTAAATAGATATACTCAGTCAATTCAGTTTCAGATTTCGGTCAGTCAGTTCAGTATTTCAATCAGTTCAATTACCCATCATAATCAGTCTCAGTTTAACAGTAATCAGTAATTAATCGATAAGCAGTGGTGAGGGTTGTTACACAACCTCACTAAATCATAATCATCATAACACAAGACACGCACAATCAAACTGAGACAACAATGATAAATAATCTCTGCTCTACCTGCCTGAAACATGATAAGCCAATGATACATCCTGCCACAATAAAATGCCAATTGACCAGACACCAACTAGAAGGGAATGATACATTTGCCAATTCTCTAGGCACTAGCTGGAAGGTAATGGTACCTCTCATTCTCAGCGCAATGCATATTACCAACCATCACAACTTGTTAAAGTACAACCAACAACTGTAATGCATATCCACAACTATTCAACACAGCAATGTCATCCTCCATCGATGACCAAGGACAAAACCTCTAAGCAAAATGTATTAAATGCACGAAATACAACCATCCAATTCTTATAAGGCGTTGGGTCCAATAACAACAATAATGTTCCAAGGTTTTCAACTTTTACCAAGGTTCTTTCTCAATCTACAAAAGAGCTATAATTGCTCCTATATTCTAATGACAATTTCTAAAATTTCCATTTTACAATACACCAATTATATATATATAGAATAAGACTCTTTTCCTTCAATCAACCAAAATCCCAATCTATGGATAATCAAATCATGACCCACTCAATTTCCACTTAATCAAAAATAAAATCCAACATTTTAATCTCATGATTTAACCCCTTTTAGCAATTTATAATTACCAAATTGTTATACTCTAATATGGGCAACCCAACACAAGAGAAATGCTAAAATCATAAGACCAATTTAATCTTAAATCAATCAACAATTCTTTGTTAAAATCCCTTTAGCTCATAGCATGATTAATTTCACAATTTTAAACCCTTTTTTACTATTTTGGGCATTATATAAAAAGAAATTTAGGGCTTCATCACTTTCTAAACAAGAACAAGTTAAACCACTCCCCAAATTAACCCAACAACAATTAATTTCACAAATCTCAACCTCAACCTCAAATCTTAAATCCCCTATCATGATTTTCAAAAAAAATCGGTAACAACATGGCTTTTATGCAATAAAAACATACCACATGTCTATCTATAAAAGAGGTATTGAAAAAGAATCAAAGAAATCCCTACCTTAAAAAGAGAAGAGGAGAAAAACCCAAAAATTAACTTCACCGGAAAAAGATCTCTACTGATCAAGACGAAGCCCTCAACGTGCTTATCATTTTGGTATAATGAACTAGTACCAAAATCCCAATGGATTCTTGAGATCAAAAGGAAATGTAAAGATTTGAGGGTTTGGGTAGAGAGAGATGAGAGAAAAAGAGAGAAACATTATAGAGAGAGAGAGAGTGATATACCAGAAATGATGAAAAGAAGCAAAAACTCAATACATATTTGAAATACACGAAAAACGAGGCAAAACAAGCGTCTGGCCGCACGTGCGGCGCCCTCTCCCACAAGTGCGGAGCACCTCTCCCGCACGTGCAGTCTCTTCTGCATCTCCACCTGCCTTTTAGGCAGTGTGCATACAGCCCTCTCCCTTGCTTCCTGCATGTACGGCCCCTCTCCCACACGTGCAGCCTTGGCTCTCCAGCCCGGAAAAATCCTCAACTTCTCTCCCGACGCTCCGGAGCCGACCTCGTACCCTTCGAAACGAGTGAAAACTTGGAATTGAAACAAATACATCCGAACATTTGAGAAGAAACTCTTAGGAACAACGAATTCAACTGTTAGCCGAACCACACTTTGAAACCCGACATTTTAACGAAGGCAAATCTAACATAACTCAAGAGAATAAGGAAATTACGAACCGATCATCACATGTCGAAAAAAACAACCGCATATATGAGATGGCACAAAGATAAGCGTGTGGATGATGGAGTATTACGACATCCAGCTGATGGTAAGGCATGGAAGGACTTTGATAGGCTGCATCCTACGTTCTCTGCAGATCCTCGGAATGTAAGGCTAGGGCTTACCACGGATGGTTTCAATCCATTTGGAAATATGAGTACATCGTACAACATGTGGCTCGTAATCTTAATGCCTTACAATCTACCTCCATGGAAGTGTATGAAAGATCTATTTGTGATGATGTCATTACTTATTTCCAGACGATTTGCACTTGGAAGAGACATCGATGTTTACTTGCAACCATTAGTAGAGGAGTTAACCAATCTGTGGGAGCATGGTGTGCAAACATATGATGCCTCAAACGGCCAAATATTTACAATGCATGCAGCAGTCATGTGGATCCTCAATGACTTCCCTGTATATGGTAACATGTCTAGTTGGAGTACAAAAGGTCACTTGGCTTGCCCTAATTGTAACATGGATGTATCATCTCAGAGTTTGCGAAGTAAGATAGGGTATATAGGTGCTCGGCGATACTTACCTAAGAACCATAATTGGCGAAGAAGTAAGCTCTTCAACGATGAAATTGAGAATCGGTCCAAACCTGTGGAGTTATCGGGAGAACAAACACTAGAGCAAATTAATTTGGAGATGTACAGGCTGTATGGAAAGCATCCAAACAACCGAAAAAGACAAAGGAATGAAAATCCAACTCCGAACTGGAAAAAAAGAAGCATTTTGTTCGACCTACCCTATTGGAAAACACTGAAGCTTCGACACAACCTTGATATCATGCACATAGAAAAGAATATATGTGACAATCTGATTGGGACACTATTGAGCATAAATGGCAAGAACAAGGACACGAACAAAGCACGTTTGGATCTGGAGGACATACGAATACGAAAGGAGTTACGCTTGATAAGGCATGCGAATGGCTCTTTCGAGAAGTCTTTGGCATTGTACACATTGTCCCCGGTAGAGAGACAAGGGTTTTCTAATTTCTTGAAATCGATTAAGTATCCTGATGGCTATGCGGCAAATATATCCAATTATGTCATTGCGAATGGTGGTAAGTTGGTTGGCCTCAAGAGTCATGATTGCCATGTCCTTCTACAACGACTTCTTCCAATTAGGATGCGACGATACCTTTTGTGGGGATATATTTTCTGAGTACCAACACGTGGCAAGATGACGCCGACGTGTCAGCCGAGGTGCCACGTGTCCTGGTCATGACGCCGAGGTGATCTCGGCAAGGCCGAGGTTATCTCCGAAGATATCGGAATCCGAGATAAGTGGATAAGGGACAAGAGTCCTAGAATGAAAAGGGAACTCAACCTGGATGAGGGACAAGAGTCCTAGAATGAGAGAAGACTTCAGTTTGTATTAAGATAAGACTCTTAGAGAGTTTATCCTAATCTTACTGGGAGTCCAAGATTAGCAGTAATCCTGAGTCCATAGAAGTTAGGCTTCTATTGGGACTAGGTTTATGTTGGCTATAAAAGAGAGGCACCCCCATGGGTCTAAGGTATGCTTTTTATGCTCAAGCTAGTGAGTTTAGCACTATTGATTATCTTTGAGAGATATTGAGTACTGACTTGATCGTCGGAGTACCCCCGGGTGGCGAACCACCATCGGAGTCTTCTCTTTCTGTTGCAGGTTAGTCAGGTGCCATCTATTTTGCCGGTGCTCTCCAGCTTATTTGGCATGTCCAGGAAAAGCCAAAAAGTCAAAAAGTTACTCAAAAAGTTAAAAAGTTAACACTATTCACCAAAAGTCAACAATTACGGCTGCACAACTCCCAATCCTAATTTTCTCCTACAAACCAATTTTTACAATTTTTTATTACACATTTTTTCATAAAAAGTCAAAAAGTTAACCCAAACATTTATATTTTCTTCCTTAATTTTTTAGTCCAAAAAGACAAAAAGCGCACTTATTTAGGACACCCCAAACAACCCAAGATTGCAGTGTGGTCAGATTTTCACCCACACACCTTCCTACCGAGATTGGGACCACATTGTTTGAGTTGGGAACTTTTTTTCAAACTGTTGTGCTCAAAAAATTATTAAAATGAAAAAAATAAAATAAAGACATAAAATCATGTTTTTGGCGAGAAAACAATTCGTAGCCAAAAATGGAGTTAAATATTTTTAGTGACTAAAACGTTAGTAGCGAAAAGAAAATTAAATCTTTTGGTGACTAAATATTTAGTAGCCAAAAAAGAATTAAAAATAGTTTAGGCGACTAATTATTTAGTAGCCAAAAAAAGAAAAAAACACTTTTGGCGACTAAATATTTAGTCGCAAAAAACATAATCATATTAGAGGCGACAAAACCTTTGGTAGCTAAAAAAAAAATTTTAACTTTGGTTGACTAACCTGTGTAGTAGCTAAACAAGAAATTGAACTTTCGGCGACTAAACTTTGGTCGCCATAGATACTTGAAGTTTTGGTGACAAAAAATTTTAGTAGCTGAAAATGTGATTTAAATTAAATTAGTAGCCTTTGGGCGACTAACAGATTAGTTGCCAATTTTCCTCACCAGCGACTAAAGGTTATTTCATCGCCAAAACCTTTTACTTTTGCCTACTAAAACATTAGTCGCCATTTTATAGACTTTTGACAACTAAATTTTTTTGGTCGCCAATACCTTCCCCGACAATCTTCCTGTGACAAATCCAGCGACCAAAATATTTAGTGGGTAAACTATTTCGGCGACTAAAAACCTTACTTTTGGCAACTAATTTTAGTTGCCAAAAGTGCTATTTCTTGTAGTGTATCGATAGCACATTGGTGGATGTGTGGATCCCAGCCTCAAGACAGAATACATTCCGTGGTCGCAAAATTACGGTATCGCAAAATGTACTCGAAGCTTGCAACTTTGACATGTTCACATTTATCAATTCTAGATGGGAAGGTAGCGCCCACAACAACACAATTTTAGTTGACTCAATTACAAGAGTTGATCTACATTTCCCACACCCACCCCATTGTGAGTGTCACCAAATAACACTATATTGTCTTAAATGTTGATTTTTGTGTACATGTATTTGACAGAGCATTGCCTACATAATTTACATGTAGACAAATATTATTTAGTGGATGCCAGTTTCACGAACATGCCTGGATTTCTTGCCTCATTTCGTTTACAACGCTATCATTTGCAAGAGTTTCATGGCCGTCATTATTCTGGACCCAAGGAATTATTTAACCATCGACATTCATCGTTACGCAATGTCATAGAAAGAACATTTGGTGTTTTGAAGAAGTGCTTTCCAATATTGCGGTCCATGCCAAATTATAATTCCACAAGACAAAGACCTCTCGTGATTGCATGTTGTGTAGTGCACAATTGGATTTGTTTGCATGCAATTATGGACCCATTCTTTCATGGAAGCTGATATTGAAATGGCGGTAGAAGTGGTAACAAACGGGTTTGTTGGAGGCTAAGCTGACTATGTTGACATGTCTTAACATGGGTTGACGTACCAATTGAACTTCAGGGATGCAATTGCTACTGCTATGTGGCAAAATCATGTTGGTTATGGGTAAATTTGTGAAGTGAAGAAATAATGTGAATTTCGTAGTATGTATGTATTATTACATTTGACCTTTTTTTTTTTTTTTTAATGTGTAAAACATTGAAAATATTAAGATATTACAAAAATATTTTTTTAAAAAATTTGTTGTAAAATTTTTTAGTAAAACAAAAATATTAAAAAAAAAACATTTTAAAATTTATCTACCGCATTGATGTTCTAAAAAATCAACTGTAATTTAAAAAAAATATTAAAAAAATTATTTTTGTTGTAACATATTATAATATTTCAGTAAAACAAATATATTAAAAAATAAAAACCATTTTAAAATTCATCTACTCCGTCGGTGCTTTACAAAAGCAACCATAATTTTTAAAAAAATATCGCCAAAAATTATTTTTGTTGTAATATATTATAATATTTCAGTAAAACAAAAATACTAAAAAAAATATTTTAAAATTTATCTACCGTTTTGGTGTTCTAAAAAATCAACCATAATTTTAAAAAAATATTAAAAAAATTATTTTTGTTATAACATATTATAATATTTCAGTAAAAAAAATATTAAAAAATAAAAACAATTTTAAAATTCTTCTACCTCGTTGGTGTTCTGCAAAATCAACCATAATTTTAAAAAATTATTACAAAATTATTGTTGTAACATATTAAAATATTTCAATAAAACAAAAATAATAAAAAAAAACCATTTTAATATTCATCTATCCCGTTTGTGTTCTACAAAAGCAACCATAATTTTTTAAAAAATATTAAAAAAATTATTTTTGTTGTAACTGTTGGCTACATATTTTGTAAAAGCCAATCACAATTCGACACGTGGCAGAGTAAGGGTAATATAGGAAGACTAGTCAAGTCTTTGATCCTGATCGTACACGTGGCAGTTAATATTGGTTCTCACGTGATCTGAGTAGCATTGGATCAGTAAAGAGATGCAAGGTGACGTGGCTCCAACGGTTACTCATATTCAAATTCAAATATAGGAGGGAAGCCTAACTGCAAATGATGGTGTAGTGGAACTACTTATAAGGCAACATGGTCAGCGATCATGGAGGAGCAGTTCGACGGTTTGAAGTGCAGTTCGAAGGTCATCCTTGACAAGTATAAATAGCAGGGAAGCCCCCAGAAAAAACCCCCAGACTCAGATCCAACAAACCAGTCATTTACTTCATATTTTCTTTTCCAGTTTTTACATTTCCAGTCTTTACATTTCCTGCACTTTAAATACCTGTTCTTTACATTCCTGCACTTTACTTCGTTCATAGGAGTAGTTTCAAGTAGATCGTCATTGTAAACCTCTACGAGGCTAAGTTTGGATCATTGTAAGTTTTCATTTTAATGAAATACTTCAGTTGTTCGTCATTTCACTGTTATTTTGCTTAATTTCTCCTAAGTGAAGCCACCAGTAAAAGTCCTCTTCATTGAGGCTGAAAGAACTAAAACACAATTGTCTGATAATTGGTTGGCAATTATAATTTCTGTAAGGACTGATTGATCCTTACTGGCACGCTCGCATTTACAAAAATACCCTTCGAAAGCCAAAAAGCCAACAGTAACATATTATAATATTTCAGTAAAACAAAAATATTAAAAAATAAAAACCATTTTAAAATTTATCTACCCCGTTGGTGTTCTACAAAAGCAGCCATAATTTTTAAAAAAATATCGCCAAAAATTATTGTTGTAACATATTATAATATTTCAGTAAAACAAAAATAATAATAAAAAAACCATTTTAAAATTCATTTATCCCGTTGGTGTTCTACAAAATCAATCATAATTTTTAAAAAGATATTAAAAAAATAATTTTGTTGTAAAATATTACAATATTTCAGTAAAACAAAATTATTAAAAAAAAAAAAACCGGTTTGGTTAACAATGTTTTTTCAACTAACTGTTATTAAAAAAAAACAGTTATAAAAAAACAGTTTGGTTATAACTGTTTATTTTTTTTGGTTAATAATTAATTTTTTCAATTAAATTTTAAGAATAGTTTGGTTAACAGTGTTTTTTTTGTTAATAAATATTTTTTGAATTGAAATTTGAAAAGAGTTTGGTTATAAAAAAAAAACGAAAATAAAATAAAATAAAAACAAAATAAAATAAATAGATAGGTGCATCATTTAAAAATAAAAACAAACAGCAGTAAATTATACGAAAAAAAAAAAATACATAAACAAAATACAAAGACAAATGGTGCTTACATCCATGAACCAAAAAATTATGAAAGAAAGAAAAGGAAATAAATAAATAAGAACAGAAAGTACGAGTACATCTGCAACACAACTAAAAACCATAACATGCGTTAACCATTTAATCGCTCATCGAAACAAATTAAGCGTCATTGTCAAGTGGTGGTAGAGGTGGAGGGAAGTAGTGATGGTAGACCTGAGTCACTCGATGGTCAATCTGATTAATGCGGTTACTCGTAACTTCATCACGTCTTTTAATGTCTACACGAAACTCACCAAATTGTTAAATTAGTGAGTTCTGAGCAGCGGCAAATGCATCGAATCGATTACCCAATGCATTGAACTGATTCTCCATTTGTTGTTCTCATTGTACACGCTGATTGTGTCCTTCTTGTTCTAGCGCCAAATAATCAGTTTAGTATTGAGGTTGTTGGTTTGGTGGAATGGCATTGTCATTGGGGTCTTTGGGATCATCAACTATTGGTGCATTTGCAACATTAATAGATCCCAATAAGTTGTCAGAGCCACTAGCTCAGGTCAGTGTATACTCTGAAATTGGTGAAGAGATTTTCACATCTGCTTCACCTACAAGGCTAACATGATGAGCTTTGAAAATTTTGGTTAATAGAGCTCCAAAAGGTAGTGACCGGCCATTGAGAGTACCAAGATTTACAACCACCATTTCCTTCAGTAGTATGTAGCATAAATCTAATGTTTGTCCAATTTCAAAACAATATAATAAATAAACATTTTAAAATGAAACAACATCAAAATGTCCTTTTTTGGGAGTGACATTTTCGACTATCCATCGATGAAGAATACGAAGGTGGGGTTTTAAATGTCGTGCTTGTAAATTAGTGCCGGTAAATCAGTTCTCACAAATTGTAGTATAAACCTTACTTACATCACCAACCATGTTAACTACGTTAGCCTCACTTTGAACATGACTTTGCAAATCCCCTGACTGAACTCCAATAATTTGTGCCAAAGTGTGGGGGTTCAATGTGATTAGTTTACCTTTAACGTAAGATGTTAAACTATTCTCTCCAACTACTCCCTCAGTAGGGTTTAAGTGAAGGTAAAATAAATACGCAAGACGTGGATATACCTTTTGTGGTAAATTGGTTAAAGGTAGCCATCCTATCGTCTCCAGTCTGCCAACTAACAAATGATCATATTGAGAAGGTAGATTTACCCTTCTCTTGGTAACAATTGGTCGGTTGGCAAAATTTGTATAAGCTTGTTCATGATTGTACGTGAGAAAATCAATAGTTGGATAAGTCTGCTCTTGTTGACATGGTAGAGGGTTAGAGGTTTGGCCACGTTCTGGTCTGGCTCTTTTTGTTCTCGGCATGACTTATGAACGTAAGCAAAAGGATAGCAAAAGGTAACAAAAAAGTATGAAAAATGTATAGCAAAATGTATGAAAATAGTGTGCAAAAGGTAAGCAACAGATAACCAAAGCTCAGCCTCGGGTTGAGACTTGCTGGAAGTTGGAACAGGCGAGATCGATTGACTTGCAGGATGACCCATCGGTTATCCGGCCGGATGACCCACCAGTTGACCGCCGAGTCGACCTGTTTACTGAATTTTTCGGCTTACTTCTACAGCTCTGAAATTGTGAACAGATCTGAAAGAACCTTTGATCAAAGTTGTTGGTCTTTTGTTTTTGTAATGAACCTCACCACTGTTTACCGATAAACTGTTGATTACTGCTAAACTGGGACTGATTATCATTGATAATTGAACTGATTGAGTTACTGAACTGACTGACTGAAATTTGAACTGAATCGATTGAATATATATCTGTTTGAATTGCATTCTATCTGTTTGACTGTGTGATTATCTGTCCATGTTTATATGTTTAAACTGCAAATTGAAGGCCTTATCGGCGGCCAAATCTGAAATCGATTGATGTCTTATGATCATCATAATTTATGTGATTTTATGACATATTTATCTAAAGTGTGATTTGGTATGATTAAATTAGAGTAAATTAAGCCAAATTAATGGAGTTGCCTTATTTACCATATTGCCATTGTTAATGGGCCCTTTATTATGACATATTAGAGCCTTTGTGTATTTGATCAAAACATTTCCTCAGCTCCTTTTTCTTACTCTAACCGACCATAGAGAGAGAGATGTGAGAGAATTGAGTTCTAGCTTGTGTTTTGCTTGGTAATTGAAGAAATTATAGAGGAGATTGCATATTGAGCCTCCATACCTTTAATTCAAGACTAAGGTAGATTTCTTGCCATCTTGTTTATGTTTTGTGTTGACTCTTGCATGATTCATGAGTCTTTAGTGATCTAAGGTATGAATTGGTTCAATAGTGTTGAATTGGAGCTCATTCCATGCATGCATGTATGTATTGTTGAGTTTTAAGTTGTTTTCATGGCAAAAGGTTACATGCATGCTCATAATTATGTTAAGTCCATGATTTCATCTTGAATTTGAAAGATTTGAGCTCATTAGAGCATGTTTTGAAGTTTTGAAATGGTTTAAATCCATGCATGTCATGTTTGTAGCATGTTCATGAAAATTGGGTTTGAAAATGGATTTAATTAAACACCCTTGGGCTTTGATTTATCAAATTGATCTTTGGATCATGTTGTTCTATGTGTTTACAAGTGTTTTCCAGAAAATTAGCCCAAGAGGGTCGAATTTGATGCATTTAAACTTGGTTTTTGGCTTGAAGGTGCAATCTGGGTTTTCCAGATTTTGCACTTCCGCTCGAGCGGGGAAAGTAGCGCTCGAGCGGGAAATTCGAGCTCCTAGTACTTTGCACTGTATTACAGTCCGCTCGAGCGGGGTGTTTGGCGCTCGAGCGGGACCTTGTGTCTTGCGCTCGAGCGGCTATCGAGCGCCCAATTGAGCGTGATTTTTGAGCATCTAGTACTTTTTGGTCCGCTCGAGCGGTGGAGTTTACCCTCGAGCGGATACCCTTGTTGCGTGTCCGCTCGAGCGGGGAAACTTGCGCTCGAGCGGGACTCTGTTTTTCTGAAAATTCTGAAAATATTTTCTGAATACATCTTTGCATCCTCATCCCATCCTAGGCATTCTTAGGCCTAGTTTAAGACATCTTAACGAGGATATAGATGTAGAACACACCGAGGCAAATTAGGGATTAAATTATTATCTTTCCCAACTGTATAGCTTAGTGTGTGTTCACTCTGTACTGTCTAGGGTTGGCATTTCGAAGAGACGCTCTAACCTACTGTAGCCCAGAACTCTGTGAGTAACAATTGTGTAAAGATATGTTCAAAATGATTATCTTTTGAATACTGAACTGTACTGTTTTATGAACTTTCACTGTTAACTGAATGAATGTATGTCCTATATTCTGAACTGTATTGTGGCATCCTTAGCAACTACTGTTACTGACTGTTACTGTTACAGAGATCTCTGTCGGTTCCCTCGTTAGAACCACTACTGTTTACTGATTGATGGCCATCACTTACTGTTCGGTCTTTTAAGACCTACTGTTTACTGTTATGCTAATGGATGTACCACATATGACTGTTTACTGTACTGAACAACTGATATACTGATTGAAATGAACCGTTTTCATTACTGTAAGGACATCCATTCTAAACCCCTTTACGCATTATGTTATTCACTAGGCTTTAGCTCATTGCTCATATATATATGTAGGTGTACAGGCACCGAACCAATGCGAGAAGCGTCGGGGTAAACTCCAGTTTTGTCAAGCCAACCACTGTGCCTCACTGCGAGGTTCCGAGCCTGCCAAGCTTAGGCTATGGGGTGTTTTAGTTTCCCCCTTCTGTTCCGTTTTTGTAATACTGTATAGACTGATAGTACTGTACTGTCTTATGGGGATTAGGCCCCTGTTTTGTATGATTGTAAACATTGTGCATACTGTTCTGTACCGTATATATGTGAATGTATGAAAAGTCCTCTTGCATACAGACTGTCACAGCTCATTGGACATTGTTTTATTACTGTATTGGCTTCCGCCATGCCCCTGTACTCTGTTTTACTGTATTACTGTTAAGCAGGCCTTCGGTAATCTCGGATTACTGGCTGGTTACGGTGCTAAACCCATAGGGGTGGGTTTGGGTCGTGACAGTTTTACACGGATATGAATTGTAAAAATATAGATTGAATTTTTGAAATTAATAGATTATGAAATTAATTGAGGTAGGTGGTGAAAGAGGTGGTTGTATCGTTCGGGTATTGATACTATTTTGATACCATTTGAATAATGAATGTCAATGAAAATGGTGAAGAAGTTAGTGAAAGTTGTGAAGTAATGAAGTTGTTGGAATGAAGATGGTGTTGCTGAAAGTTGTGAAGTGAAATTGTTGGTTAGCAGAGTGATATAAAGAGCCTCGGTCAAACAAATGGTCAAAAAATGCTGCTGAGGTTTTTATTTTTATTTTATTTTATTTTATTTTTTTACTTTGATCGAAAGCTGACCAATTATTTTGGCTTTTTTTTTTTTTTTCTTTTATCAAAGCTGACCAATTGAGGTTTTGCAGGGGGCTAATGGCTCTATAGAATATGAGTTAAATTACTATGTTGTCCTTTTTATTTTTTTTTCTAACATATGAATTTAGTATTCATTAAAAGAGGGGTAATGTGGTCATTTCAATCTCAAACATATCACACACTAATATTATTGATGGTACTTCCACTTCACGGGTGAGACTTTCATTGGTGCAATTGATAGTGAAATTGACAGGTGAGGTACAATAATAAAGGTGAAGACAGTGGTGTAGGTTCACGGATTTTTCATAAAAGTGATAAAATTTAACAAATAAAAAAAATGTTTAGGAAGTGTTTGGTAACGTTTACATTTTTGGTTTCTACTTACAAAAATTTTATTAATTAGTTTTTATTTATTTTTAAAAATATATAAATTATGAGCGCGTTTGGTTTGAATATAATATTTATTGTTTAAATTTAACACACAAGCAAAAAAATATGTTTATTCATGTCTAAAATATTTATCTTTATTTTTTATTATTTTATGACAATGAGATCATACACATTATAATTGAAAAAAATTAATTATAAAAATAAAATGGGAAAAAAATAATTTTAAAAAAATAATTGAAAAAAAATAATTGCAATAAAAATTGTTTCAAAAAAAATATTGGAAAAAAAATTAATTGAAAAAAAAATTGATTGAAAAAAATAATTTAAAAAAATTATTTGGAAAACAAATAATTTGAAAAAAATTATTTCAAAAAAAAAAATTAATTGAAAAAAAAATTATTAATTAATTTTTTGAATTGAATTTTAAAAAGAGTTTGGTTATGAATATTGATAAAAAAATTTCAATCAAGTTTTGAGTTGTGTGTTTGATTATTATTTATAACTTTTTGAATTAAGTTTTGAAAACTCATAAAAAAACTTATAATCAAACAAATTTTCTTATTTCACATGTCACATTAAACTTTCAAAACTCAATTCCACACTCAATTCAAATCTCAATCCAACACTCTATTCATAAACTATAACCAAACAAATTTTCTGCACTCAAATTATAATTCTAAAACTCATAAACTCAAAATACAACTCTATTTTCAAATTATATTTAGAAAATTTTACCAAACGCTATCTTATAATGTCGCTATAAATCATCAAATTATTCTTTCTATTATTATATTTTTCTACACTTTTTTTTTATTTATAAAAAATTAAAAAATTATCAAAAAAGTCAATTCGCAAACACTTTTTTAGTGTTAAAAAATGTGGTGAAGTTTCACAGATAGGAATGACAATGAGGCGAGACGGATT
The DNA here is from genome assembly GCA_030407325.1 of Camellia japonica. Lineage (NCBI taxonomy): Eukaryota > Viridiplantae > Streptophyta > Magnoliopsida > Ericales > Theaceae > Camellia > Camellia japonica. The sequence goes on along the minus strand of JAPPVO010000031.1, from coordinate 8,126,558 downwards.
TTAAACTTGGGTTGGGAGGTTTTTTTTGGCTAAAATAACCAATAAAAATAAGTAGTCGTTTGGAAAGTTAGGGTGGGATGGGTTGAGGTTAAAATAGTCAAAAAAAAAAAAAAAAAAAAACAAAAACAAAAACAAAAACAAAAACAAAAACAAAATAAAATAAAACAAAAACAAAATAGACTTTTTAACCTTGGGCTAAAAGTTATTATATCCAAATCATAATCTTTTCATTTTTTCTCTCACAAAAGTCAAAAACTCATTTCAAACGAGACTTTTTATCCATCCCAAACGAAGCTAAAATAAACTAAAATAGGTAATAAGATAAAATATCACATCTAAACTATAATCATTTTATTTTTTTTCTCACAATTATTAGATCATCTATAAAAACAAACAAACTATCATCTGAAATATAACTTTTTTAACCAAGTTAAAATAGTCAAAAAGTTAACTAAAATTACCAAATTCTCAAACGAGCTCTAAAACACTCTTTTCTTTGGTTTGGGACATTAGAGCATCTTCAACCCATCATATATTTCTTTATTTTTGAAGGGTTTTCACATCTAACGCATCCTCTAAATCCATCTCTATTTGGGAGGAGGATGGGTTGATACTCCATATTTGGAGGGAGGATAAAAAAAATAAAAGAACACCTCTAAAACACAAATTATTTTATATTTTTGATTATATTACAAATAATTTTTAATGTGTAAATTTTGGTGTCATTAAAAATGGTGAAATCATGCCTTTAAAATGAGTATAATGTTAAATATATTTAACAAAAATTCGAAAATCAAATATTTATTAATATACATAAATTATTAACTTTTTGATGAAAATATTTTAAAGGGAAATCTTTAGAGAAAAAAATGATGATTTGTGGTTGGAGTTTTAGTGAATAGTGAGATACTCTATATTCACTTTTTAAATAATTTTTTTTTTTTTTTTTTTTTGAATATTGGGTTGGAGATGTTCTTAGAGGTCATAGGGATAAGGAAGAACCTCTTTACTAAAACACTTTTTATGAGATGCATAAATTATTTGGTTATGTTTACTTTACAACTGTTGATAACACAAGAATTTGAGGTTGAGTTTAGCTCAAGTAATTGTACCCCTCGATTTTTAAGAGGAGGTCCGATTTTAAATGAAAAAATATCGAATGCCAATAAATAATAATCTACCTAACTATTCAGCAAATAACATCTATAACAAATAGAAGCATGAAATTATAATTTTACTTTTATTACTTTTTATCATATAATGATATATTTTAATATATAAATTTAAGAGAAATTTGGCTATAAATCCCCTTTACCTTCCTTTCATTATTAAAAGGACTAAGAAAAATTTTATACTTTCTAAACTCTCTCATAATTATAAAATCTTGCATAAAGGACAAAATTTATTATTTAAATATTTTTTCAAACTATTATACCCTCAACTAAATCTTCTCACATTCTCCACCCACTCTCTCCCCACCTTCTCTGTCTCTCTCCTCCCTCTCTCCCTTCTCTATCTCCTTCAAACTTTAGATCTGGAAGCTCAGCTACCGCCTCTGGAACTCTTGCGTCGACCTCGCCAACGCCGCTGGCATTCGATCCTCTTCCGCTGCTCCCTTCGACGAACACGCCAAGCTCCACTACGTTTCCGCTGATTTGCTCTTCCTATGTATATGTTGTTGGACAATCTTCACTGTAATTAATTAATTCAGTTTGTGTACTTAACAACAAACAGAATATAAAAGAAATAAAGGAAATGAGAGAATTTGTTTGATTACAAAAATCAAACTCGAAATAAAAATAAATAAATAAAAATAGATTTTGTTTTGTTACAATAAATAACAAAACACCGAAAATAAATTAAATAACTTACTTGATTAATTTCTTCGAATTATAATCAGATCAAGTCCAGTGTTTGACATTGTGTCCTTAAGACAGATTCGTCATCTCCTCGGTACTTTTAGAATGTGGACGTCTATCTCCTAGGATGAAATGATCAACTACAAACAATAACAACACTACAAATTGTTTGCCTAACAAACACACTAAGTGTTTATACTCTTTCTCACAAAAATAAAATGCAGCAAAATGAAGAATAGAATTTGCAGAGGTGAAATACGAAATTTCTGAATGTAAAACATCAAATGAGGGTTGTCCTATTTATAGATGTAATGGTGACTGTAGGTTTTGAATTAAACATGTGCGAACCTGTTTGAACAGGTATGAACTTGTTGGTTTTGAATTCAAACAGATTTGAATCTATTAGGTTCATGATTCAAACAGATAAAAAACGAGAAGGGCCTTGTTTGGATGTACAGTAAAACCGGATCAGTTTATTTCCAGTTTAATTTGAATTTTGGATTTTATTTTACCAAATATAAAATTAAATTCAAATGTTTTTGGCCCAAAAAGATTAGTATTAGGCCGAACAAGCCCAACCCAACCACACACCACACACCAGCGCCCAAGCCCAGCCCAGCCCGCCCGCCCGACCAGACTGCCGGCGGCGGCGGCGGTGCTTGTGCGCGCTTGTGCGTGTGGTGATTTTTGGGTCCAATGGGTCTAGCCCATTTTGCCCATTACCTCTCCCTCTAAAACACTTGGGTACCCCTTGGGGCACACCCCAAGTACCAAACCCATGCCTTATAAACCCATTCAAAACTTCCCATCAAATCAATGTGGGACAAGCCTTATTCAAACCTTTAAGGATTTTCCACAAAAACTCCATTTCCATGGAGCACACTTTGGCTTCAATTTCTCATTCACTCGGTAATGGTTTTGAGCAACCAAATATACCACGTGAACCACAACGCGACATAGAACGCGTTACCACTTTGACCCGCGTAAATCGATGCACGGGGCCCACCTAAAAAATAGACCAAACTTAAGAAAAAATTCTGGTTTTACCCAGAATTTTATAACCATTTCCAACAATCCCCCACATGAATGGAATTTAATGACAACGGAAATGCAACAATATGCAGACTTTATCGAAAGAGTATAAGTCGAAAATATCTTGCATTAGGATAGGTAGCTTTCGGCCTTGAACCTTCCCTAGTGAAAACCTATCGAACTTACTGGCTAACCAATGGACGCAATGCCTTGAATTGTTCAGCCGTTTGTTTAAGCCAAGACAATAGATTTCACACAAAATATCTTCTAACACATCGTGGTTCTCACTGTTGTGTTCATTTTGGCCTTGAATGCTCCTGGTTTTCATGAGTGTTTCTAGAGAATTTAGCCTTTTCATTCTCATAGAACCGGCCCCAGTTCGACACTCATATAGGTAATTCTTATTGTGAGTATCTCCTTATACTCGTCTTGATTTTATGCCTCAATCAAGATATAAGTAATCATTAAAAACAAAGCTTATCCTTATACCCCTGCATATAACATATGTTGCAGATATCACTCTCACCATAAGAATGGGTAGGGAATTGTAAGTCCTTGGTGATTTCTGGCGAGCCATACATAACTTAGTTGTCCCTTTGAACTTAGTTCTTGGGATCTCCAGTCATATAAGTAGGGTTACCATTATGACGACTCTTATGTAATAGGCTTTAATCCCATTCCCTTCGATGAACTATACACTAGCTCTTTTGTCAAACCTTTTGTTAACGGATCTGCAATATTCTCTTTAGATTTTATATAATCTATTGAGATTATTCCATTTGACAACAACTGTCTAACGGTATTATGTCGACGACGAATATGTCGTGACTTACCGTTATACATATGATTCTGTGCCTTGCCTATTGCAGATTGACTATCACAATGAATGCAAATAACTGGCACAGGTTTTGGCCATATTGGAATGTTTTCTAAAAAGTGACGAAGCCATTCTGCTTCTTCTCCTGCTTTGTCTAAAGCAATGAACTCGGATTCCATTGTGGATCGTGCGATGCATGTTTGTTTCGTGGATTTCCAAGAAACAGCAGCGCCTCCCAGAGTAAAGACATATCCACTTGTGGATTTTGAATCTTTAGTATCCGATATCCAATTTGCATCACAATAACCTTCAAGTACTGCTGGATATCGAGTAAAGTTCAAACCATGATCACGGGTGAATCTTAGATATCTAAGAACCCGAATGATCGCTTTCCAATGGTCTTCTCCGGGGTTACTAGTGTACCTACTCAATTTACTGATAGCATAAGCTATATCAGGACGAGTACAATTCATTAGGTACATTAGGCTTCCAATGATTTGGGAGTATGTTAACTGAGATACTGCATCACCTTTATTTTTCGATAAATAAAGACTGATATCTACAGGTGTTCTAGCTAAATTCAAATCATCCTTGATTAATTTATCAAGAATTTTCTCAATATAATGAGATTGAGATAATGCATATCCGTTAGATGTTTTAGTAATTTTCATTCCTAATATAACATCTGTGACCCCCATATCTTTCATATCAAATCTTTTGTTAAGCATTTGCGTAGTTGATTTGATCATGTTTTGACTGCTTCCAATGATAAGCATGTCATCCACATAAAGACAAACTATGACATATCCTTGGTCAGTGTTTTTAACATAGACGCATTTGTCACATTCGTTTATCTTAAACCCATTAGTAAGCATTGCATGATCAAATTTTTCATGCCATTGCTTAGGTGCTTGTTTTAATCCATAAAGGGATTTTACAAGTCGACAAACTTTCTTTTCTTGCCCTGATACTACAAACCCTTCGGGTTGCTCCATATAGATCTCTTCATTTAGATCACCGTTTAAGAAAGCTGTCTTAACATCCATTTGATGTATTTCTAAATTAAACAACGCTACTATAGCAATAAGCATGCGAATGGATGTTATTCTTGTCATAGGGGAATATGTGTCAAAATAGTCCAGACCTTCCTTTTGTCTGTAACCTTTAACTACAAGTCTTGCTTTATACTTGTCAATTGAACCATCTGCTTTAATTTTTCTCTTGAATATCCACTTATATCCAAGAGGTTTAGAACCTGGTGGAAGATCCACCAATTTCCAAGTATGATTTTGCATAATGGATTCAATTTCATTATTAACAGCCTCTTTCCACAAAGGTGCTTCAGGACTTGTCATTGATGCCTTAAAGCTTTGAGGTTCATTTTCTAACAGGTATGTCAGAAAATCTGGACCAAAGGATTTTGATGTTCTCGCTCTCTTACTTCTTCTTGGTTCATCATCAGTTAAATCCTGTTGGTCGAGACCATTACTAGTCTCTTGTGTTTGATTGTCATTAGTCTCTTGACTTTGTGTACAATCATAAGTTCTTTTCTGTGAACTTAATTCCTGTCCTTTCTTGTAAGGAAAGACATGTTCAAAAAACACAGCATTCCTTGACTCTATAATAGTGTTCACATTTATATCAGGTATTTCTGATTTATAAGTCAGAAACCGATATGCACTACTATTCTGAGCATAACCAATAAACACACAATCTACTGTTTTTGGTCCAATCTTAGTCTTTTTAGGAACAGGAACTTCAACTTTTGCCAAACACCCCTACACTTTTAAGTATTTGTAGGAAGGCGGTCGACATTTCCACAATTCATAAGGAGTGCTGTTGGTTTTCTTGTGGGGTATTCTATTAAGAACATAATCAGCAGACAATATTGCTTCCCCCCACAAGTTCTGTGGTAAGCCTGAACTTAGTAACATGGTGTAGACGTGCCCGCGGGGGACCTTCGCTACAGCTCGGACTCCCTTTTGTCGCGGTTCTAAATCTGAACCAAAGAGTCCAACTCTGGCAAATCGTTTTGAAGAAAAACAGATTTTTTTGAAAAGTAGTGCCAAACATGGACTGCTTTGCCAGATTACAGAGTCGCCACCTAAATATTTTTTAATGGGGGAATTTAGGAAACCCTGACTCAGTGCCGAAGGCCACGTGTCCGTCATCACCAAATGTCTTGGCTCGGGAGCTTGGGTACGATCGGGGAAGGTCAGCTATGAGCACCCCCTTTCGCCCGGTTCGAAGACCGGCCTCTACTAGCCATGATATCCGAGTTTGAAAACATTACATGCTCTTATTCCGGTTATTAGCCTAGAATTACTATGTTATGCGCACAGCAAACAAGTATAGACTAGATTGCCTAATTCGGAAATAATCATTGCATATCCGTTTGTTTTGAAAGCGTTTCGGGTTTTGCTACTCGTAAGTAGGCTAAAATACGGATTTCAATGAGTTTTCCAACTCAAGCAACCCAACCTCCACCCACAGGCATTCAAACAGTTTATCTCACATAAACACTTAGCCGCATGGTAAGCATACTGTCATGGCAACATTCACACGCATGTGGTATGCTAAAGCGTAAAATACTTACACCGTACTCCGTGCCAAAACAATAAACTAGTTAGTAGACATGCATGTCCCTAGGTCATGTTAAATGGCTAATGCAACACAGGCAAGGATGCAATTTAGAGTAGGCTCGGCTAACCCTAAAATGGCATGTGAAATGCACGAGTAACACGTATTCAATTTGGAATTAAAAGTACGATTCAGTTTGTATGATGTACCGAGCCCGGTGCATGTTAATAAATGCATGGATACACGCATGCATTGCATAAGGTATGCTAATTTTAAATATGCCCTAATCTACCATCATAAGCAGGTAAATAAAAGGGAAGAAAGAAATGGGGGTTGGAAGACATACACGCACTCACCCACACTTATTACAGATATGCCCTCACTCGGAGGGACCGAAAGAATAATACAAATAATTAACTACGCAAGCTAATTAAATTACAAACCCATTACATTAATTAAGCAGATTAATTAATCTAATTAAAGCAGTAAACCCCTCGGGGAGAGGGCCGGATGCGGCGCGTGTTCGGGACTTGCTCGGAATTGCGCCACCATGCAAAGTCTGCCTCTGTTTTCCCTGCTTTGCTCCTCTGAAATCTGCCAAAGTCCCAAGGATGCCTCACTGGACACTGGAGAATCCCACCGGCTGGAGGAAATGACCACCGGCACTAAGATGTGACCCATCGGCACAAAGCATATCCACCGGCCATCAATATACTGCCGGTCGGCACCAAACACTGTCGGCCGGCACTGAATGCCTGCAGAACCTGCAACTCACAGCAGCAGAGGGCAAAAACTTGCATGGCAATGTAATTCCAACAATGTATGCACCAAACACATTCCTTATCATGTTTGTGACTCAAAGGAGGATGTGCCTCGATTCTTGGGCCACCAATCACGCATTTCCATGCATGATGGCCCAAAGAAACAAGTGTGCAATTTCATGTTAAATGAAATGCAAATCAAACAAACAAAACAAGGCCCAATTCCTATCACCAAGTCAAGGAACAAGACATGTATGCAAGGTGCAATGCAACCTAGTCATGTTAGCTAATATGCAACATGATCATGGCAAGACACTTATGTAAGCATGCAAGCAAACATGAGGCAAAGCAAACCAAGCAAATGATGGCTTTAAACACGATCTAGGCGACTCTAAATAGGCCTAAAACAATGGCCAAAATGCAAAGGAAATGAGACCAAACACACATACATACATGCACATGTCAAGGCACAAACCTAAGTATTAAGCAAGCAACTTTCAAGCGCACTTAAAAGAGGCTAAGTGTGGACAACTAGCATGCAATATAAAGCTCTGAAATTCATGCTAAACATGGCGCCAAACCAAGCAACAAAGCAAGCTAAATATGCAATTAAGGTCCAAGCACTTAAGGCAAGCCAAGGGGCTTAAACCAAGGTCAAACCCACCAAGCCTCAAAAGGCCAAGGGGACTCAAAACAGGTCAAGGGCAGACCTAAACAACGCCCAAGGAACATCTAGATGGCATCTAAATGGTCCAAGCATAAAGGCACATACAAAGGCCAAAACATGAAGCACACAACATGCACTTTCAAAGCTTCAAAGAGGCATGCAAGGCAAACATATGAGCATGTTAAATGGACTGAAATAACATGGCAAATGGTCTCAAACCATTGAAATGATGCAAACAAGGCATGCTACATATTCATGCTCAAGGCTAACAAGCCTAAAATGCAAAAAGGCTATACTAAGCATGCCAAGACCAACCCAAACACTTATGGACAGACCTAAAACATGTTAAGATAAGCACAAAATCTTCACAAAGTCAAGGCCAAAACATGCTTGAACAAGGGCTTACATCCTAAAGCATATTAAGGCATCAAAGTGGCATTACATGGCAACTATGCTAAGCATGCATAAGGGACCAAAACCAACACATAGCAATGTTAAATCATGATATCCTAAGCATGAATAACAGTCCATACATGCTCAACACACACTCAATCACAATGCTCCCTCAAGAGGCAAAACTTGCCCTTTTCAAGGACATCAAGGAGAGGGGGTGGCCCTCTCCTTCTTGGGACTTCAAAGCATCATCTTCACCACTGAAATCCCTCAAGATTTAGTGGTGAAGAGACCTCAACACCAAAATCCCGGAGCTCACCAAAATAGGCACAAAATGAGCCCTTTCCAAGGCCTAAGAGGGGCCAAACTTCCCCAAAGCACAAAGCACCCTTAACCAACAATAAAGAGGCCTAAAAAATAGAACTTTTTTGTATTAAACACCAAGCACAAAAACAGTTCTAAACTATGCAAAAATGGAGTGCAAAAATGGGGGAAATAAAGCAAGTTTCTCACCCTTGTTGACCTCCTTCACCAAAGATGATGTTGTTGCTCCCTTGAGCTCCAAACCAGTCAAGAACTCTAAGAATAACCTCTTGGAACCTCAGAAACCAAGGAAAGGTGAGATACTAGGTGCTTGTGTGAAATAATGTGAACTAAAGCACCTAGTATACAAACAAGAGCAAAAGAGAGATAGGATAGATATAGAATCAAAACCCTAAAACCAGAGCTTCTTCTCCGTCTTTTCTCTCTAAAAATGTCTAACCCTTTCAACCCTTGAGCCAAGAGAAGAGAGTCTTCTCTTATAGGCAACCAAACTTACAAGTTAAGTCACCAAGAGGCTCATCCCTCCATACACGTGTATGGAGGGGAAACAAATGCCATACAGCTGCTGAAAAATATCTCAAAAAGCAACTGCACAGTAGTCGGCAGGGCAAAATTGTCATTTTGACAAAATTGACTGCCGGCCGCACAAAAGAGTGCCGACCGGCACAATATAGTGCCGATGGCAACACCAACCAGCCGGTGGCCTCTAGCCACTGCCGGTGGTATGTGGGGATGCCTCACAAGGCATTCCCTGCCCCTCCAAGGCAAAGCACAAGTGTTTGGTGCAAAACCAGACGCAAAACGGTCAAGTTCGGAGGTCCTGAGGCAAGGCGCGTAGCCGAGAACTCCGGGAACTCCAAACGAACACGAACATGGATAATCACCGAGTGTTCCAACGGTGACGTCCAGGTCTTGAGGACGGTCAAAAATGGGGTGTCTACACATGGCATTCACCATTTCTTTGAGGGTTCTATTCTTTCTTTCAGCAATTCTATTTTGCTGTGGAGAATAAGGGGCTGTAGTTTGGTGAATAATGCCATGTTGTCCACAAAATTCATTTAATGGTACATCATATTCATCACCCCTATCACTTCTAACCATTTTAATGGTTTTACCAAGTTGATTTTCAACTTCTGTTTTGTAGAGTTTAAACATTTCTAAGGCTTCATCTTTACTTCTAAGTAAATAAACATAACAATATCTTGTGCAATCATCGATAAATGTTATGAAATATTTTTTTGCCTCCTCTAGTTTGAATAAATTTTAGATCATATACATCAGTATGAATTAATTCTAGGGGTTCAGTTTTCCTTTCAACTGATTTAAATGGAGCCTTAGTTAGTTTCGCTTCTACACAAATTTCACATTTATGATTATGATTAATTTCAAACTTTGGTATATAATCTAAACCAATTAATCTACGCAAAGCATCAAAATTCACATGTCCTAATCTACCATGCCATAAATTCGACTCAAGAATATAAGCAAAAGATGTGTTATTCTTATTCATAGCAACTTTCGGTACAACTGTCATTACATTCAACTTAAAGAGACCATCACTCATATATTCCTTACCAACATACATACCACTCTTTGTTAATACAAATTTATCAGACTCAAAGACAAGCCTAAAACCATTTTTACTTAATAAAGAACCAGAAACTAAATTCTTCCGGATGTCAGGTATATGCAGTACGTTGTTGATGGTCTGTTCTTTCCCTGATTTCATCTTCAAGATCACTTTTCCTTGTCCAGCCACAGTAGAAGTAGAAGAATTTCCCATAAAAAGTTGTTCACCATTTGCAGCCTCATTGTAGGTAGTGAACATCTTCTTGTCCGCACATATGTGACGAGTTGCTCCAGTGTCAACCCACCACTCTTTGGGATTTCCAATCAAGTTAGCCTCAGACACCACAACAGAGAGGTTGATGTCATTCACTCCGTCAGAGATGTAATCTAATTCTGTTACATTGGCTTGATTGGTGGTCTTCTTACTTGTACTTCCATGATTCTTCTTAGGGCGGCGGCAGTCAGAAGCTCGATGTCCAGTCTTGCCACAGTTATAGCATTTTCCTTTGAACTTCTTATTGCCATTGTTGTCGCCTTGTTTAGGACCATCTCCAGTAAACTTCCTCTTTTTATTATGTGATTTATGAACTTGTTCAACCACATTAGCCTTGGACTCAATGGGATTTTTCCCATTCCTCTTTTCAGCCTTTCGGTTATCTTCCTCAATTCTTAATCTTACAATCAATTCATCCGTGGTCATCTCTTTGCGTTTATGTTTTAAATAATTTTTGAAATCTTTCCAAGCTGGTGGTAACTTTTCCACTAAAGCAGCGACTTGGAAAGACTCGCTTAGAGACATATCCTTAGAATGAATATCATGTAAAATTAATTGAAAACTTTGAACTTGAGAAATTACCGTTTGGGAGTCTACCATAACAAAGTCCAGAAATTTACCGACGACAAATTTCTTCGTGCCGGCATCCTCTGTCTTGTATTTCTTCTCCAAAGAATCCCACAATTCTTTTGCTGTTTTCAGAGGACTGTATACATTATACAGCATATTATCAAGGCCATTGAGGATGTAGTTTCTGCACAGGAAATCTGAATGTTTCCAAGCATCTACAGTGGCAACAACTTGCCGATCACTTTTACCCTCTTTAAGTGCTGGAGCCTCTTCATGGAGAAACTGGGCCAAATTAAGAGTTGTAAGATAGAACAGTATCTTCTGCTGCCATCTCTTAAACTCGGTACCGTTAAATTTTTCCGATTTTTCTCCATGATTGATTGGTACATGAACATGGTTCTGGATAGGGACCGGTGTTGGTGTAACAATCGGTGTATCACTTCCAGTTGCAGTTTCAGTAGCAGTAGCCATAATCTCTTATTACAAAAATCAGAAAAAATTAAAACACAAATTAATTTTTTAGTTACTAAAACTAGAAAATAAATTATAACACAAAATAATTTTATTTTCCTTGTTACTAAAACTAGAAAAATAAAATATCACAATAATTTTCTGTAACTCAAATTAATATTCTACAATTGTTAATGACACCAGTATATTACTACTAGTTGTCAAAGAAAAGAGACAATATATTACTACTATCTGTCAAATAGCATAAAACACTATTTGTTTTTCCAACCAGAATATGTCTTATGAAATCACAGAAAATTAAATACAATGAAGATACCAACAAGAATCTATCTTAAGATTGTTGGACAATCTTCACTGTAATTAATTAATTCAGTTTGTGTACTTAACAACAAACAGAATATAAAAGAAATAAAGGAAATGAGAGAATTTGTTTGATTACAAAAATCAAACTCGAAATAAAAATAAATAAATAAAAACAGATTTTATTTTGTTACAAAAACAAAATTAAAATCTGATTTAAATAAATAACAAAACACCGAAAATAAATTAAATAACTTACTTGATTAATTTCTTCGAATTATAATCTGATCAAGTCCAGTGTTTGACACTGTGTCCTTAAGACAGATTCGTCCTCTCCTCGGTGCTTTCAGAATGTGGACGTCTATCTCCTAGGATGAAATGATCAACTACAAACAATAGCAGCACTACAAATTGTTTGCCTAACAAACACACTAAGTGTTTATACTCTTTCTCACAAAAATAAAATGCAGCAAAATGAAGAATAGAATTTGCAGAGGTGAAATACGAAATTTTTGAATGTAAAACATCAAATGAGGGTTGTCCTATTTATAGATGTAATGGTGGCTGTAGGTTTTGAATTAAACAGGTGCAAACCTGTTTGAATAGGTATGAACCTGTTGGTTTTGAATTCAAACAGATTTGAATCTGTTGGGTTCATAATTCAAACAGATAAAAAATGGGAAGGGCCTTGTTTGGATGTACAGTAAAACCGGACCAGTTTATTTCCGGTTTAATTTGAATTCTGGATTTTATTTTACCAAAAATAAAATTAAATTCAAATGTTGTTTTTGACCTAAAAAGATTAGTATTGGGCTGAAGAAGCCCAACCACACACTACACACCCGCGCCCAAGCCCAGCTCACCCGACCGGGCGGCCGGCGGCGGCGGCGCGCGTGTGGTGATTTTTGGGTCCAATGGGTCTAGCCTATTTTGCCCATAACCTCTCCCTTTAAAACACTTGGGTACCCCTTGGGGCACACCCCAAGTACCAAACCCATACCTTATAAACCCATTCAAAACTTCCCACCAAATCAATGTGGGACAAGCCTTATTCAAACCTTTAAGGATTTTCCACCAAAACTCCATTTCCATGGAGCACACTTTAGCTTCAATTTCCCATTCACTCGGTAATGGTTTTGAGTAACCAAATATACCACGTGAATCACAACGCGGTATAGAACGCGTTACCACTTTGACCCGCGTAAATCGACGCACGGGGCCCACTTAAAAAATAGACCAAACTTAGGAAAAAATTATGATTTTACCCATAATTTTATAACTATTTCCAACATGTGTATGTATGTATTTATATATATGTGTGTGCATGTATATATGTATATATATCGGTAAGTGAGTGTATGTATGCATGTATATTTGTGAGCATGTGAGCATATGTATGTATATCTAATGAGTGAGTGAGTGAGTGTATGTATGTATGTATGTCTATGAATGTGTGAGTGTATATATATATATATATATGTATATCTATGAGTGTGTGAGTGTATGTATGTATATTTGTGATTGTATGTATGTATGAGGCAAATTTGAAACAGTAAAATTTTACTCTGATTAAAAACATGTTGATTTTCTCAGCAACCAAACTATATTTGGTTTTCTTGTTATGTTTCTGTGATTTGACACTTAGTGTAATTCAAAGTAGATACTCTCCTTGTATCATAGTAAAATTGTACTTTCAGAGTAAAATTTTACTTTGAATCAGAGTAAGTAAAGTTTACTATGATTCAAAGTAAAATTTTACTCTGGTTAAAACCATGTTGATTTGCTTAACGATATAAAATTTTACTTTGAATCATAGTAAACTTTACTTACTCTGATTCAGAGTAAAATTGTACTTTCAGAGTAGAGTAAAATTTTACTCTGGTTAAAAACATGTTAATTTGCTTAACAATATAAAATTTTATTTTGAATCATAGTAAATTTTACTCTGATTCAGAGTAAAATTTTACTTTGAATCATGGTAAATGATTCAGAGTAAAATTTTACTCTAAAATACACTGTGAAGATGTCATAATAGAAGAGCTGATAGATATGAGGGTAATATAGTAAAAGAAACAAGTTTTAAAATATTAGGGAGTTTTGAAAGTACCTATATAATTCTCGAAGTGGGGACGCTGCTGCGCAGTCCGCGCAGCAGCGTCTGCTGTGCGGTGATTTGGGCCCATTTCGGGGCCATTTTGATAATCCGAACCGTTCATATTTTAGAATACGTCAAGTAGAACATGTCTGCAAAAAATTAAATTAATCGGATATCGTTTATCTATTCATCCACTCACATTTATATTTATTTTAATTAAGTTAAAATACATTTGTATTTATTTTTGTAGTTCCAAATGTAAGTGGATGAATAGGTAAATGATATTGATTAACTTGATTTTTTGCAGGCATGTTCTACTTGACGTATTCTAAAATGTGAACGGTTCGGATTATCAAAATGGGTCTTGAAATGGGCCTAAATCGCCGCACAGCAGACGCTGTTGCGCGGACTGCGCAGCAGCGTCCCCACTTCCTATAATTCTTGTCCTTTTGAAAGACAAATTAGACAGCGAGGGGTCTATCACCAAATCACCCTAAATTTAATAAGTTCAATAGAAATACATTGACATCCTATATATCTGGCAAAAAAATAAAATAAAAAACAAGACAGCAAATAACTCAACCCCCAAAATTTAGGGGTCAAAAAAATCAACCCCATAGAAATTTAATGGTAGAATATAGGAGGTGTACATCATACCAAGTGTTATGGTATGGAAAACTGAACATAACACAAAACTCAAACCAAATTCATGCAGATGACTCCATCCATGATATAGTAAAACAACACAAAACTAAACATTCACAAATAAACCAGAACCAAATTCAAGATGTTCACGTTAAAATCACATTTAACAAGAATTTAGGTGGTGCTCTGATTTTTACATTGCTAAATTTAGATGGATGTTTTGACACCACAGATACAAATGGCCGGTGTTGGTAGCAACATAAATAAGAGCCACACAATGGGACATGGCCACACACACGGCAAGAAAGAGAGAGAGCACTGTTTGGGACAACTATAAATAAGAGCGGGCAATGGACTTGCATCTGTTGAGGGCCTGGTGAAATTCTATCTTGTTGATATTCTATCTCTCTGCCTTTCTGTTGGCTTTTTGGCTTTCGAAGGGTTTTTTTGTAAATGCGAGCGTGCCAGCAAGGATCAATCAGTCCTTACAGAAATTATAATTGCCAACCAATTATCAGACGATTGTGTTTTAGTTCTTTCAGCCTCAATGAAGAGGACTTTTACTGGTGGCTTGACTTAGGAGAAATTAAGCAAAATAACAGTTAAATGACGAACAATTGAAGTATTTCATTAAGATGAAAACTTACAATGATCCAAACTCAGCCTCGTAGAGGTTTACAGCAACAATCTACTTGAAACTACTCCTATGAACGAAGTGCAGTGCAGGAATTTAAAGTGCAGGAATGTAAAGAGCAGGTATTTAAAGTGCAGGAAATGTAAAGACTGGAAATGTAAAACTGGAAAAGAAAATATGAAGTAAATGACTGGTTTGTTGGATTTGAGTCTGGGGCCTTTTTCTGGGAGCTTCCCTGCTATTTATACTCCTCAAGGATGACCATCGAACTGCACTTCAAACCGTTAAACTGCTCCTCCATGATTGCTTGATCATGCTGCCTTAGAAGTAGTTCCACTATGCCATTACTTGCAGTTGGGCTTCCCTCCTATATTTGAATTTGAATGTGAGTAACCGTTGAAGCCACGTCACCTTGTATCTCTTCGCTGATCCAATGCTACTCAGACCACGCAAGAACCAATATTAACCACCACGTGTACGATCATGATCGAAGATTAAACATTCTTCTTATATTGCCCTTACTTTGCCATGTGTCGAACTGTAACTGGCTTTTACAAAATATGTAGCCAACATTACCCCCCGCACTAATATATCCAATACTTGGTGATATTAGTGGATCAAAGCCTTTCCCGCGCCTTTTGGAACGTGCATGGAGTCTATATTCTGGAAACACAACCGTCATCCATTGATGATTACTTGCATTAATTTCGTTTCCGACCTTTGGAACATCTCCATCACCTTAGTAATCGAACTGACTAATATCTCTTTCATGACTGAACCAAACTTCTTCTCTATTGATCAAGTACATGAAGAGTCATCTGATGATGTTGTTTTCTCTCGAAAGAACTTCCATGCATTCATTAGCCACCTTTACCCACCTTTCCATATTCAGGTCATGGATGCCTTTGCAAATTACCAACCTTTGGATTACGAACATATTGCCCTTAATCCTTCGATTCAGAAAGTTGCAAACATGGACATGGGAAATTCTTCTTCTGATTCACCATTGGATTGTGAACAAACTGCCTTTAGTCCTTTGATTCAGAAGGTTGCAAATATGGACATAGGAGGCCCCTCTCCACAATCCTCTGCATGGGATAAGGCTGTGGCTTCAAATTCCTCCGGGGCTTCAGGCTGGTCAAGCTGGTCAGAACCTGAGGTCTGGGAATTAAGGGAGCAAATTAACCATCACTTTGTCGAATTCACCGACCGGTTGGACTTTCCTTTTTATGCGCGAAGCTCGGTGGTTTATCCTTACATGCCTATCGACTGTCGATGCAGTTTAGAGGACAATCTGCTCGTGGCATGGTACATATCATCCATGCCTACAAAAATGATACGATCTGTTCCTCGTCCAGAAGAGGCACAGGGGTATAACCCTTCATTTTTAGCCAAGAAGGCGAAGCTTCATCCTTCTGACTGGCTTGATTGTGTCAATGCTCCTCAATTTCCTCTTTCTTTCGAAATGGGGGCCTTTATACCTCCTCCTTCGAAAAAACTTTCCTGGATAGAGAAGTTGAGGCTTACCCTTTCTGCAGAGAAAGTTTTCCCTCCTTACGAGCCTCTACCTTCTCCTACTCCAACTCAACAAAAGCAAGCCCAACTCCTGCTTGCAGCCTTTTCTCACCTACCCTTCAACGTTCTTGAGGAAGATGTTCCCCTTAAGAACTTTCGATGGGCTTGTAATATTCTGACTCGGGGCCACATTCTCAACCCCATTGCTCAAGCAGAACTTCACACATTTTTGGACCAACTTCCATCACTTCTCCATTGGCACCGCACTTCTTTGGCCACCACTCAATCCTTGGATCAACTTTCATCGCTCCGAGTTCATTCTCAATATGAAGCAGAGAACCTCGTCGAAGAATACAACGACTTTCAAAATAAGGATTCTGCGTACTGGATGATTTGGAAATGGATGAGTTGGAACAAGGACTAAGAGAAACGGCGTTCGAAATAAAGGCTGAGGAGTTTTTTTATGAAGTGAGAACACATCAACTCATGCAGCCAATGTTAGAAGAAATAGATGATAGAATAAAGAAAGAACAAAAATTCATTGATCATAGTTGGACTAAGTTTCATGATCTTGTTATTTATTCCATTCCCTATTTTTATGAGCTTGAGTTTGTACCCAAATAGGGTTATTCGATGTAATCACTTTTGCTTAAATATAATTAAGACTTTTCCTCTGTTCGGCATTGTCTCTGTTTGCCTTAAAAGCAAATTCAAGACTTTGAACTGAACAATCTCATCCTTCGAACCTGGACTCAATTGTCTTAAATGAAACACTGCAAAGAACCAATTAGAACTTTTCCAATTTATGGAATAAAGTTAACAGTTTTTGGCTAATTTTCAATCAGAATCAGTGTTTCGAATCTAGCAATCTTATACTTAAAGCTTGTTTCAACCTATAATCAACATCTGACCATGGTTAGTATGATCAATTTAGTTTTAAATTGATCATCTTTTGTTTCGAAACAACAGTTTATGTTGCTGTTCCACATACAACTTTTCTGTGAAACCAACCATTGGTTTTGATGTTTCGAACACCAAATCCTATCCTTAAAGAGTCTCAAGTTTTGCCTTGAAGGACATTACCTTCGTTAAGAAACCTAAAACAGGTCTTTAAACCTTTTGGAGTAAAACAAACACTTGAGTATTCTTATATTTTTTTTTTAGTATGAGATGTGCTTCGAAGCCGGCTCCTCTGTTTTGAAGCCGTTGTTTTTTGGCTTTTGGCGCCAAAATTTGGCTTCGAAGCCAAATTTTTTACTTCGAAGCTAACCTCAGTATCTGGGCTGTGTTTTTCCCTCCAAAAGTATCAATATTGAAGAAAACTCTTCGTATTCGTACTTCTAGTACTTAACGACTTATGCAATATATTTTTCAGACATAAAAGCTTTTAAACACCCCTTTGTTTCGTGCTCTGAAATCACTTGCTCTTTTAACACACAAACCCTACCGATCTTCTGTTAACCCTCTCTTCCTTGCTACTTGCTATCAATGGATCCTTCCTCGCTGAAAGTGCTCGTTGGCGACCGTATCAGCCCTACCATGGCTTTGAAGAAATGCATTGATGAAGAAATTACCAAGCTAACAACTAGTGGGTCAGTGCCATAGATGGACGTCTCTTTGTTCCTTGCCACAGCAACCAACAAGAGTACGTCTTAGGTCCCATCTTTCGGGAGGCCCCTGACCAACTCCCAGCTTTATACCCTCGTTTGGAGGATCACTTTCTTCTCTACGAAGGAGGGCTTGACTGGAGCAATTGGAGAATGACCCGGCCTCATCGCTGCTGGCCGACATTGAGAACCGAATGGGAGGAATGGTATGACAGGGTTGTGCCTGTGAGAGAAGATGACCTACAGGAGCTCTGCATCCTCAACACTCTTTGTCTTTCCAGGTTCATCATTCCTGAGGACCCCTTTTTAATTCCTGCTGCTCTATGTTTTTGGAATATGGCTTTTAATTTCTTCCAATTTCGGTGCGGCATGATGGCCCCCACCGTTCTTGATATTTTCCATCTTTTAGGGCTTTCACCCCATGGCTCTCCTTTTAATCCTAACTACCCGGACCTCCCTGTCAAATTTTCCCTTCCAGCCTTAAACTCTTCTTACAGTGACTTCGTAAAGGCTGAAAATAAAAGGGAAGGCCCGTGAGAGACAGAGAACTATTTTCCTTCATTTTATACTGGTTGTGCAATTTCTCTTTTGCACCTCATCTCAGAGGATTATGCCTGAGTTCGCTCCACTTGCGAAGGCACTTGTCTTGAAAAAACACATAGCTCTTGCCCTTTATCTTTAGGTCATGTCTACAGAGCTTGCTCCCAATTTTGCGAAAAACCTCTTGATATTAACCAAGGAGGCCCCCTCTGGGTGCTCAAACTCTGGCTCTTTGTTTATTTCACTGATTTGCATAAAAAATGCCTAAAATTCCTTATTCAGGATCCTAGCACCTATGGGGAAAAGTATGCTAGGATTGTTCTTTACCCTGCTTCTTTTGCTTATTACTTTGCCTTCTTTTATCAACTCCCTATTTTTCCTCCTGCTTCCCTTTTTTGTCCTTTTGATGCCAATAAAGGACCTGCTTGGCTGCAAACTTTTCTAGCTGATAAAAGAGTGCTCCACCTCACCACACAAAAATATGTGGGCTTCAATTTTGCTACCGAGGGAGTTGTTCATTGGCACTTTAAACCCCGAGGTTATAAATGCATATATGAGGTGTACTGCCCTTCTCAGTTTGCCAGACAATTTGGGCTCACTCAAGGGATACCTGTTCCACTTTGCAGTCTCTCGAATGTCCACCTTACGGCTAGAGACTTGAGAATATCTAAATCAAAGCTAGAGGCGGCAATATTCAAACTGCTGAAGGAATTGAATGAATTTCAATTTGTCCATTTTCTCCCATCTGCTTAGTTTTGAAAAGATTCCAGAACTGGTGGACAGCCAATATGGAAGTGCGCCTATCTGTACACCCTCATGACTTGCTAATAGGGTTAGGAGTGCCTTCAAAGGCTAAGTCAGCAACAGTTGAGAACATTCCCTCCCTTTCCATAGCTACCACAACTTCTCCTGCAGCCTCATCCCCTCCAGCTAGAGTTACCAGAGCTGCTTCGAAGAAGGGTAAGTATTTTCAAGTTCTTTTTTTTTTCTTTTGAATCTTTTGTTTGTTTCCCTTACACTCATGTTCTTTGGTGCAAGGCCCCCACAAGAAGAATCCCCCAAGAGAGCTGAAACTTTAACTACTCTTAAAGAGAGACAACAACAGAAACAGAAACGGAAGCTAATCCTCCCTTCTGAGGAATCTGAATCTCAGGCAGAAGAGAGAGAAGTTGAGCAAGAACAAGAAATACCTTTGCAAAGAACAAAGAGACAAAAGGTGGCTGTTTCCTCATCTGATATAATCGAAAATCCTGTTCACGAGGCAACTACCACAATAATGGAGAAAGAACTTACTCTGAAGAATCTGAACCCCAGGTTGAAGAAAGGGGGTTGAAAAGGAGCCGGTATCACTGCCAAGAAGGAAGAGAAAGAAAGTGACTGTTCCTGCTACTGACTTGGTTGAAGACCCTATTCATGAAGCAGCTGCCAAGGCAGTAGAGCAGGAATATTCCAAAGCCATGATTGTCTTCGAGAGGCTGAGAAGAGACGGCAGCAACAATTTCTAAGAGAGGAAGCTGCTGCTGCTGATGTATTACAAAGGGAAATGACAAGAAGACAACAGACTGCCGAACATTATTCCCTTCGTAGCTCTCCCATTATTTCTGAAACAAGTAATTTCTTTCATGCTTCTACTGTTTTTTCCTTGTCAGCTTTTGGTATTGAAGTTTGACATTGCTTTACATCTCTTTCTCTTGCAGCAACAACTACTGCGTTTATCTTTCCAATGAGGCCTCCCTCAATTTCAGTTGAAGTTGATCAAATGCAGAATGTCAGGGTTATTCAAATCGTTCTCCCACTTCCAAGGCCTACATTCGATGTACCTTCTTTGAGCCCCAGCATTCCTGCATCTCTTTTTCTTGGCTTAGAGCCATACCTCCCTTTCTTGACCTTTGACCTATCTCAGTCCACTTCTCCTTCGAGCCTTGCTCCTCCTCCTTCTTTCACAGAAATTCCAACTGCTACTCCATCTCTAATGGCAGTTGATTCTCCTACAGAGGGTGCTGGTAGTTCTCCAACTCATAGTTCATTACCTTTACCTACTTCCAGCCACTCTTCACTTGATTCATTGGTGGCTAAGACCATAGAGACTGCCAAAGATGCTCCATCCACTTCTCCTATCCCTATGCAGTCCTTTATGCCTTCCACCACAACTCTCTCTGCACTCCTCATGTCTATGGATAAGGTAGACATCTTCGAAGCCAGACTAGCTAGTCTCTTCGACGTACCCTCTACCTCTCCAACATTGAAGGTTGAAGCTGAGCCATTAGTTTTGGCTGACTCCTTGCTAGAAATTTTCGAGAGCTCTTCTTCCTCCAGCAGCAAGCCTTCTGCACCTTCGATAGACCTGGACACATGTCTGGAACTGTTGATTTCTTTTTCGAGGATCCCCTTCGAGGCTCTGCAAAGGCCTATAATCAGAAATGGGTTTCTCCAGTGCTGCAAAATTACTGAGCAGTCAGGCATGGATGTCTCAAGTCACCTATCCCAGGCAGCAGCTACTATCGACTTCTACCTCAGCATTTGTCATGCTGCTAAGGCTGCGGATGAGAAACTGGCTAGAGATTAGAGTTTTGTTTCCCAAGTGCACACTGAAGTGTCAAATCTGAAAAAACAACACTCCTCTGCCTCCCACTTTCAAATCCAGCTGCTGGAAAGGAAAGCTCAGCTTGAAGATGAGCTGTCTGCAGTGAATCAAGCCTTAGTCCGAACTGATACCAAATTGTAAATCACCAACCAAGGACTGGCTGATCGAAAGGAAGAGATGGCTACAGCTATTCAACTAGTTTCATTACTTAGCAATAGGAAATCCATTGTAAAAGAACAACTAAGACACTGCAATAATTTTTGGGCCAATTTGTGGCAAAATGTACTTAATTCTTTATGAAAAAGCAAATTTTTGTCTATCATTTAAGTAGTTTTATGTTCTTGTACTTGGTGTTTATTTTATTCCTTGTGTTTCCCAAATGGTTGGAAAATAAGGCTTCAAATATGTACCATTAATCTTTTTGGGATGTATATACCCTTTCAAATTTCTCAAATGGTATGCTCCAAAAGGCAGAACTCTATGAATTTGATATGGTCCTTCCCAGTTAGGACCATTTGCCAAACTTATAGCTTTTTAATTCCTATTGGGAGTATTATTTTCCATACCAAATCACCTTCATCAAAGCCAATGTGTTTGACTTTCTTATTGTACTTTTTGGCCGCTTTCTTCTTTTGCAAGAGAATGCTGTTTAATGCTAGAATTCTAGTTTCATCTATGCTTTCTAGTTCCAAGCACATACTCTGATGGTATTGCTCAGGATTTAGCTGGTCTTGGCATCTTACCTTCAAAGATTTAACATTAATTTCCACAAGTAACACTGTATCATGCCCATACACTAAGGCATAAGGAGTAACTCCTGTGCTTGACTTTGGGGAAGTTCTGTAAGCCTACAACACATCCAACAATAAGTTATGCCAATCCCTGGGATTGTCCTTCACACCCTTTTGTATTCCTTTTTTCAAGGATTTATTGGATGATTCAGCTTGACCATTGGCTTGTGCATAATATGGGGTGGAATTAACGAGACTAATTCCAAATTCTGCCACAAAGGACTTCACCATCTTCCCATCGAACACAGTTCCATTATCCACAGTTATGGTCTGTGGGATACCAAATCTATGGATTAAATCCTTAATAAATCCAATAACCTCAGTTTGGTCTACAGCCTTGTATGGCTTAGCTTCGACCCACTTAGTGAAGTAATCAGTGGCCACTAGAATGAAACAATGATGCTTCGAAGAAGGTGGGTGTATTTTCCCCATCATATCCATAGCCCACCCTTTGAATGGCCAGGGCTTCACTACTGCATGTAGATCAGTTATGGGCACATGCCTTATTGTGCCATGTTTTTGGCATGCCTGGCAACCCATTGCATACTCTATGCAGTCTTTAAGGATAGTTGGCCAATAGTAGGAATGCCTTCGAAGCAACCATCTTATCTTCACACCAGGCTGATCAGCACCACAGATGCCTTCATGAACCTCAGCCATAGCCGTTAATGCTTTTTTTGGGCCTAAACATTCCAGCAATAAGCCATCTTCCCCCCTTTTGTAGAGAGTATTACCATATATCATATATTGCATAGATTGCAATTTAATTTTCCTGCTGGCTGTAGACACCCCATTTTTGACCACCCTCAAGACTTGGGCATTACTGATGGTTTGCTCGGTGTTGAGAGATGTGCAGGGCACAGGTTCAGTTCCTTCGGCAAGGAGAGAGGCAAACCCTTCAAAACACTTTGTTTAAGGGTTTGGAGTTGAAGAAAAGAGGAGAGAAGGGGAGAAAACTGGTCTGGGAGAAGTTCGGCATGAATCCGGGTAGGAGAGAATCGAGCAGCCCTCGCTGAATCGGGCTTATTCAATTGCACACTTGGAATTTACCTATGAGGCCACCATCGTTGGAAAGAAGACTTCCGGGGCTTCACTTTGTACTCAAGAATCTCCCAAAGCCAAGTCCGGGAGGAGGAGATATGATTGGTTGAAGCTGGGCATCATCCCAGTTGGATCGAGTCTGCGCGGCTTCACGGAAAAGGGCATAACTTTTTGCATAGGAGGAATTTTGATGCAAGCTTTGCGCCATTGGAAAGACAACTTCCGGGGCTTCAATTTGCATACCCGTTGGCCTTTTTTTGACCTAAGAATCACCTATCGGCACTCTATTTAGCCGACCGGCAGAAAATAGTGCCGACCGGCACTTTGTTTTGGCCGATGATCAAATTTTCTGGCCGACCTGACCCCTTTGCACCCTCCAAGCCTGGTGCATACCAGCTGTGCCAGCTGGGATGCACAGAATCAAATCCACGTGCATCCATGTGCCTATTTTGCACCATTGACCACCTTTTGGCCCTTATTTTGCACCCTTTGCTCAAGGCTTCTTGAGGAAGCCTTGACCCCTTGTCTTGGCTTCCTCAAGAAGCCTACCAGCTGTCCAAGCTTCTTTGATAAGCCAAGACCCTCTTGCACCTCTTGAACCTCCCTCTTTTGCTTAGCCATTAAGTTTTCTTTGCCTATATAAGCACCATTCCTTCTCCTTTGTCTAGGGTTGGAGACTTTGGAACAAAAAACCAGAGAAATATATGTATATCTGATATATACATATACATCCCTCCATCTCTCAATATATCTCTCTATTCCACCTCCAAACACCCTTGATCTTGGGCTATTTCTTCACCACCACCTAGCACCACCACCACCACTCCATTTCCAGCACATTGGAGGTCATTTGCAGAGGCTAGGAGTTCATTTTCTTGGATCAAAACCTGCTGGTTCATTGGTCTTCAAGGGAATTTAGTGCCGACTGGCACTCTTTAGTGCCGACCGGCAATCTTTTTGTGCCGATAAGCTCCCCAGCGGCCGGTGGCCACCTCAAGCAGCCGGTGGTTATTTCCTCTAGCCGGTGGTGCACTGCAGTGAATTTGGAAGGTGTTCTGGGACTCTGGCAATTTTCCAGGGAGGCAGGACAGTGAAACAGAGGCAGCAGTGGTGCGGTGTGGGCTTTCCGGGCAAGTTGGATCGAGCATGCATCATTCGCGCATCCCGAGACAGGGCTGAGGCCCCTTTTCCTTTATTCATTTGGTTTAATTTGGTAGCTAGAATTCTGTAATAATTTATTTATTCGTTTATTTTTCTTGGACTGTATTATTATTTTGGTCTCTCCGAGTGAGGGCAAATCTGTAATAAGTGTGTGTGAGTGGTGTGCATGTCTTCCAACCCCCACTTCTTTCTCCCTTTTATTTACCTGCTTATGATGGTAGATTAGGGCATATTTATTTTAGCATACCTTATGCAATGCATGCGTGCATCCATGCATTTGTTTACATGCACCGGGCTCGGTACATCATACAAACTGCATCGTATTTTCAATTCCAAATTGAATACGTGATAGTTGTAGCATTTCACATGCCATGTCTAGGATAGCCGGGCCTGTCTAGATTACAACTTTGCATGTGTTGCATTAGACATTTCAGTATGCTTAGGTCCATGCATGGATTTCTGATAAGCTTCTGTTTTGGCACGGAGTACGATGTAAGTATTTTACGCTTTAGCATATCGCATGCGTGTGAATATAGCCATGACAGTATGCTTACCATGCGGCTAAGTGCTTATGTGATATTACTGTTTGAATGCCTGTGGGTGGAGGTTGGGTTGCTTGAGTTAGAAAACTCATTGAAATCCGTGTTTTAGCCTACTTGCGAGTAGCAAATTCCAAAGCATTTTCAAAACGAACGGATATGCAATGTTTGTTTCCAAATTAGGCGATCTAGTCTATACTTTTTTGCTGTGCGCATAACATAGTAATTCTAGGCTAATAATTGGAATAAGAATGCATAATGTTTTCAAAATCGGATATCACGGTTAGTAGAGGCCGGTCTTCAGACCGGGCGAAAGGGGGTGCTCATAGCTGACCTTCCCGATCGTACCCAAGCTCCCGAGCCAAGACATTTGGTGATGACGGACACGTGGCCTTCGGCACCGAGTCAGGGTTTCCTAAATTCCCCCATTAAAAAATATTTAGGTGGCGACTCTGTAATCTGGCAAAGCAGTCCATGTTTGGCACTACTTTTTCAAAAATCTGTTTTTCTCAAAAACGATTTGCCAGAGGTGGACTCTTTGGTTCGGATTACGAACCGCAATCCAAACAAAAACGGAAGAGTCCGAGCTGTAGCGAGGTCCCCCGCGGGCGTTGTTACAGTTTCTGGCGACTCTGCTGGGGACTTTAGAGAGCTTGACTCGAACTCGTGATATCCTGTTTTGATTTCGTTTATGTGTTTCTTTGCATTGCATGTGCATTGGTGCGCCTAGGACACCGTGTTTGCCATCTGCCATTCCTGAACGGTTTGCCGGAGGCTTGTCTTGTCAAGGCATGACCATAAGGCTGACCGGTTATGGGCTCTGATAGCATGGGAACACAAACCCCGGTTTTACCGGGGCACCCTTTTTGACCATTCGACCTAGTGCATATTCGGAATCCATAGTGACCATTCCAACTAGGACAGGTTGCTTACCCGATTTTAGGTTGTTTGAAACCGCTGTGTGCGTAGTGAAACCCTAGCTCCTGACAAAATAGGACAGGGAAACCCTACCCCAACATAGGGGTGTTTTGGCTCTCTTTTACTTGCTATGTGCTTTTAGAGTGTATCTCTACAGGGAATGCATATACCAATTTGCGGGCCTGGGTATCCGGCCTGCGGGCACTAGTATTTTGAGAATCAGTCATATCTGCGGGTATCAGATTCAGATTTGGGGCAGTGATTTCGGGGAACAGTGATCAGTAATAGAATACAGTCGTTCAGCTTTGCTCGTATCTGTTCCAGTGAAGTTGAGCTGAGATGCTGTCTGTTTTCTCTTTTGCTAGGGGTGGTCTTGTAACTATAGCTTCAGAAGGCTCCACTATCCCCCGAGTACATTGGATTTGTGCTGATAGACTTTGTCAGGTCAGAGACTCAGTTCAAGGGTAATCAGGGCCAGAGAAGGCTAGTCAGGCACAGACCACCAGTATAACAGCTACCAGATCAGTGATCTTTGAGCAGTCAGGTTGAGATCTCCGAGCCTACTGCAGATACAGATATACCAATTGCTCAGTTAGATCAGGGCAATATGTCAAGTCTGGAAGAGATGGTGCGCCAACTCCAGGATAGTATGAAAGCCATGCAGCAAGATGCTGTCCGTCAATCTGAATTCACCAAGCAACAGGCTGTGGTCATAGCCCAACAGGCAGAGACAATTGCCAGGTTAGAGCAGCAGCCGGGGGCATCTGCTTCACATCAGGCTCCTCCCCCACCAAGGGTTCCGATACCCGAGGAAACGCCAAATGTCCAAAATGTCCAAGAGGATACAGGCCTTCAACGGGGCCAGCTTCGCCCCCGATTCTACCGCAACTATCCAAGGCACCCACGCCTATTAATGTACCGGACTCTCCCTTTGAGTTCGAAGCGGACCCCACAGCGCTGAAGCTGAGTAAGTTGGAAAAAATGTTTTAAGAAATCCCAGGGAGTCAAGACCATCCCTGACATTGAAGATGGATACACGGACACAGCTGTGACATTGCCAGACAGGTTCAAGATGCCTCACATCGACCGTTTTGACGGGTCGGGAGATCCCATGGTCCACTTGAGTTTGTTTTCAGATGTTCTGCGCCCGATGGGCTTGACAAGATTACAGAAGTTCTCCCTTTTTAGCAGGACCCTGTCGGGTATCGCAGCCATCTGGTACGCCAAATTAGAGGACTCGGTGAAACGAAGCTGGGAGGAGATGTCCGAGGCCTTCGTCGCGCAATATTCATACAATACCCAGATCGAGATCACAACCCGTGATCTTGAGACAACCAGGCAAGAGCCGAAAGAGGGCTTCTCTGACTTTGTAACCCGTTGGAGGGCCAAAGCTTCTTCGATGACCACCAGACCGGTCGACAAGGACCAGATACGGATGATTGTGCGCAATCTCCAACCCAGGCTGATGCAGAAGATGATTGTCTCCCCCTACCCACCTTTGCAGACCTCCATGAGATTGGGGTACAAATCGAGGACGCTATAAAGCAAGGCCTTATTAACCAGGAAAAGGAGCAGCAGGAGGGCATTTACCCGCAGTTCGAATGCAACCACCAGCGGTGATGCAGCTGCTAGGACTTCAGACGTGGGCATGGTCACCACCACTACATCAAAAACAGCTACCCCATTCACCGGTGCGTCCGGAAGTAGCTCACAGAAAACCAAATATCCACCTCGAGTCAAGAGGGTTTTCACCCCACTTCATACGCCTTTGTCAAAGGCTCTAGAGGTCTTAATCCGGAAAGGACATCTAAAACCATTGGAACAACGGCCTTTACCTGATCCTCTCCCTCCAAAACATGACCGGACTAAGTACTGTGCGTACCATCAACAAACCGGTCATGAGACCGATAGCTGCTTTCGTCTGCGCCATGATGTACAAGATTTGTTTGACAACAACGTCATCACCGCACCAGCTCAATAAGGTCTATCGTCACTGGATCAGTGAACTTGGGGGATAGTATGAATGTGTGATCGAGGGATGAACCACCTGCGGGCGGTACTCAGTTTACTCCAGACGTGGGAATGGCACGCACTGTTTTGAGCAGTATGCAAATACTAGTTTTTGTACTTTCTGGCTTGGGTATTGAGCCAGTTCTATTGTTTTGTTTAGAGTCTGTCTCTTTGTTTTGAGTCAGTCTTTTTGGTTAAGGTTTGTCTTGTTGTATCGAGTCAGTCCTGTTATGTAGGAGTCGGGTGATTTCGGAGGTGTTACCTCGAACATCACTCGCTTATTTTGTGTCTGTCTCTTTGCTTTCTTTTGAGTCTGTTTCTGCCGAGGAGCCAGTTGTGCCAACAGATTCTGATTGAAACAGCAGTAATTTTCACACTCTCGTGTTTGCTTCTACCGTGTGCCAGTTGTGCCAGAAATTCTGAATGAGATAGCAGTATTTGACTGGGAACCCTGCCTTTTCTGTGCCTTGAAGTCATTGTAATAACCTAAGTTTTTCAAAACTTTTTGAACACTGTGGTAAAAACAAAGAGGAAGGAATTCCTCGGGTTTTGCAAAAATTGATCAACTTGAGAGAAAGAGAGGCGTGCTAAGCCCTTAATGAATGAAATCATGCTTGTTAGTGTGAGTACTGAGAAGGACCCTAGCTTTGATCCAGATTGGTCCTACACTGTCTTCAGCGCGAGCGATTTGTCGCTTTCTTAAAAACTTTCAAAAAAAAATGTTTTGCGCGGTCCTGCGAAGACATGTGTGGAATCACTCTTGAGATTGTGCAGCTTAGGATCGCTCTCAGCCTCGAGACTCGACCCCTCATTTTCGAACCTTGGACTCAAACTCAGAATGTTCAACGGTTAACTACAACGTCAGGCCTGTGAGACCAGATTCAAAGCAGCCCTCGAACAAGAGGCAAGAAAGTCAAATCAAGAAGATCAGATGTCGTCAAGAGAGGCTTGGGAAGCTAGATCAGAAGCCCCCCCTCAAACTAGGGGCAAAGATGTCAGATGTGCCCGAAGAGCCGAAGATGAGTTCTCTTGCGCATCAACAGCCACTCTCCTGGATACGGATGGCATCAAACCCTAAACCATTTGGCATGGACCTGCTACACTTTTACCCTTTGAGAGGCTCACTGGCCGAAAACCCGGAAGGGCGACCCAGGCAAAAGTTAGAGCAAGCAAAAATACATACAAAAAAAAAATACAGCAAAAAAAAAAAAAAAAAAAAAAAAAAAAAAAAAGAACAAAGGAAGAAGAAAAAGAAAAGAAAAGAAAAAGAAGCTCGCAAGGTCGAAAACCCGCATCGGGCGCCTTGGCAAAAGTTAGAGCCTAAAAGAAAAAAGA
>JAPPVO010000031.1:7949366-8097426 GCA_030407325.1 Camellia japonica | reverse complement strand
GATAGGGGATGTACTCCACGGTTTAGGGGAAGATAGGGGATGGACCTCTAAACCGGATTTTGTGTGACATTGATACAGCACTACAATGTGTATCAAGTGTTGATTATGGAAGTGTCCAAATTGATTTGATATAGCACTAAAATGTATATCGTTATCAATTGTGAAGTGTAGAAGTAATTCTATGTTATGTTGATACAGCACCGAAATGTGTATCTTTCGTAAAGTGTAAAATGATTTATGTGTTATCGATAGCATTACAAGTGTATCCATCATGAATTTCGAAAGTGTTTTAAGATGAGTCTAAATCTCATGTTAGTGTTGGCCAGGTTCTGAGCCATTGTTGTGAATTGTGAACATGATAAAAGTGGAAAATGAAAGGAAACATGGACATAGTGGTCATGTAATGGAAATGGATTATGAATTGATTTATGAATTAAACATTTATCAATTGCTAAAGTCTTAGTTATTGCTCATACTGTGTTTAGCATATCTCTACTGGGCGTTGGCTCACCCTTATGGGACAATTTTCAGGTACAGGTAGCATGCCACCTCCAAGGACATAGCTTGGATGATGATGAGAGTTGAAGACTCTTTTTGGTTTAATTGATTGTATTACATGTTTATCAAGCCAAGGGATTATTTTGTATAGAGTTAGTACTCTTCTTTTGTGTAACCAAGTGTTAACTTGGAAAGCTGTAAGCCCGTAGGGCACTTGCTTTTGTTGTTAACATGTAATATTGCTGTAAGAACTACTCTGATGAATAGAAATGGTTGATTTCTCTTATATCAATGCATGTCTAAAATGATGGGTTTTATGTATTATTTTGAGGGCATTACAGTGGTGGCGGAAGACGGTGGTGGAAAATGGTGGCAGGTGGTGGTGATGGTGGCAGAAGACGGTGGTGGAAAATGGTGGCAAATGACGGATAGTGGCGGCGGAAGACGGTGGTGGAAAGCGGTGACAGGTGGGTGGATGGATGGATGGTGGTGGCATGGGTGATGGATGGCGGGGGTGGTAGCGGGTAGGTGGCAGGTGTGGTGGCAGGTGAATGGTAGGTGATGGTGGTGGTGATGGTGGTGGCGTGTGGTGGTGGCGGGTGGTGGTAGGTGATGGTAATGGTGGTGGTGGTGGTGGTGGTGGTGGTGGCGGGTGGGTGGCAGTGTAACACCCATTTTTGACTGTCCTCAAGACTTGGACGTCACCGTTTGAACACCCGGTGATCATCCATGTTTGTGTTCGTCTCGAGTTCCCGGAGGTCTCGGCTACGTGCCTTGCCTTAGGATCTCCGACTCGACTGTTTTGTGTTTGGTTTTGCACCAAACACTTGTGTTTTGCTTTTGAGGGGCAGGAATGGCTTGTGAGACATCCCCACACATCACCGGCCATGGCTAGAGGCCACCGGCCAGTGTTTCGTTGCCATCGGCCATATATTTGGCCGGTCGGCACTATGTTTGGTCGTCGGCCATCTTTATTTGGCCGATTGACTCTTTTTCTGGCCGAGACCTCTTCTTGAGGGGAGTTTGAACCTTTTGAACCCCCTGTTTTAGCTTCTTGAGGAAGCTTGACCCTTTTGAACCCTTGGTTCTAGCTTCTTGAGGAAGCTTGAACCTTTTGAACCTTGGTTCTAGCTTCTCCAAGAAGCTTGACCCTTTTTAGCTTCTCTAAGAAGCTTGACCTTGTTAGCTTCTCCAAGAAGCTTGACCTTTTTAGCTTCTCCAAGAAGCTAAAGCTTGAACCTTGTTAGCTTCTTGGAGAAGCTTGCACCCTTCTAAGCTTCCAAGAGAAGCTTGCACCTCTTGAACCTTTTGCCTAGCTTCTCCAAGAAGCTTGGCTCTTTTGTCTAGCTTCTCCAGAAGCTTGGCCTTCTTGGCCCTTTTGCTCCAAGCTTCTAAGAGAAGCTTGACCCCCTTGACCCTTTTTTGCTTAGCTTCTCTTAGAAGCTTCAAACCTCCATCTTCTCTATAAATAGAAAGCCTCTTCTTCCATTCAAGAGGTTCCAAGAAATTTGTCTAAGGCAAAACCATACACTTCCCTCCATATCTCTACATTCCAAGCTCCAAAGTCCATAGTTCTTGGCCCCTTTGCACACCACCTCTCAACCACACCTCTCCATCATCCATCTAAGCTTCTTGGAGGCCATTTTCAGAGGCTAAGGAACTGATTTTTGGGACCAAAGGCTGCTGTCCACGTTGGTCTACAAGGGTGAGCATCTAACCCTCTTTTATTCCCCGTTTTTGTACAAGATTTTAGCCTATCTTGCTTGCTGTTTTGAGTTTTGTGTATAACATAAAAAAGTTCTGTTTTTTTGTGTTTAAGATACTTCATTAAGGTCACTTTTCTGTTTGGGGTCGTTTACCCCCTCTTAGGCCTTGTTTGGCCCCATTGTGCTATTTTTGGTGAACTTCGGGACCACCTTGTTTGGGCCTCCTCACCACTGAAATCTTGAGGGATTTCAGTGGTGAGGATGGTGGTTTAAGGTCCTAAGAAGGAGAGGGCCACCCCCTCTCCTTGTTGTCTTCAAAAAGTCCTATTTTAGCCTCATGTGTGAGCACCATTTTTAAGTGCATGTTGGCCATGTCTTAAGTGTTTTTGGTAGTATTTTTCCATGTATTACCTCTGTTTTTACTTGGTTTAGACACCCCATGCATGCTTAGCATACTTGTCTTGTAATGCCATGAAATTGCCTTAACATGCTTTGTGCTTTGAGCCTTGTTTCTAGCATGATTTTGGCTTAGCTTTGTGAAGCTTTTATGCATATTTTGGCATGCTTAAGGTCTGTTTTTGGTTGCTTAGGCCATCTAGGCTTGCTTTGTATAGCTACCATGCAACCTCTCTTGTATGCCTTGAGTATTGACCCCTCTAGCATGCTTTACTTGCTTCATTTCATTGGTTTGGAACCACTTATCATGTCATTTCAGTCCTCATGTATGCTTGTATGCTTGCATTTGATGCTCCTTTAATAGTTTATAAGGTTGTCATCTTGTGCTCCATGTTTAGGCCCTTGTGCATGCATGCTTGTGTGTGTGTTTTCATGCTTTTGTTGCATCATTTTGGCCACTGTTTTGAGCCTACTTGAGGGCCGTCCACTTTGGTTCAAGACCATCCTAGCATGTTGTTGCGTGCTTGCCTTCTATGTTGTTGCATATTTGGCCTTGTTCCATGTTTGTTACATTGCATTTTGCATGTTTGACACATTGCACATTTGCACACTTAGCCTCCATGCCTAGGTTGCATTGTATAAAGCATGCATGCTTTGCCTCTTGAATTGAGTATGATAGAGGTTGGGCTTTATGTGTTATTTGGTTTGCATGTCATTTGAAATCAAAATGCACAACTTGGTTCTTGGGCCATCACGCATTGAAATGCGCGATTGGTGGTCCGAGAATCAAAGAACATACCCCTTTGAGTCACAAACATGATAAGGGATGTGTCGGTGCACACATTTGCTTGAAATGCATTGCCATGCCTTGTTTTTGCCCTCTGCTGCTGTCAAAACAGGTTCTGCAGGAAGACTTGCCGGCCGGCCATCTCCAGTGCCGACCGGCCATCCATCAGTGGCCGATGGCTTAATTTGTGGCCGATAACCATTTCCCTTGGCCGGTGGCTATTCCTCTCAGCCGATGGTGTTCCACAGTGTCCATGGAGCATACCTTGGTAATTGTGCAATTTTCAGAGGAGCAGAGCAGGGAAAACAGAGGCAAACTTGTGCATGGCGGTGGATTTCCGAGCAAAACCGAACACGCATGCATTGGACCCTCTTCCCGGCCTTTACTGCTTTCTTAGCTTAGTTAATTTGCTTAATTAATTAGGTGGTCTGTAATAATTAATTAGCTGGTAGGTTAATTAATTTGTGTTATTCTTTTGTCCCTCCGAGCGAGGGCGAATTTGTAATAAGTGGGTGCGTGTCTGCATGTCTTCCAACCCCCACTTCTTTCTCCCTTTTACTTACCTGCTTTGATGGTTAGTATTAGGGCATATTTAAATTAGCATACCTTATGCTATGCATGCGTGCATCCATACATTTGTCTTACATGCATCGGCTCGGCACATCATGCTAACTGCACTTGTATTTCAATTCCAAATTGAGTACTTGTTAATTGCAGCATTTCACACGCCATCTTTAGGATAGCTGAGCCTATTGTAGTTGCATCCTGCATGCGTTGCATTAGCCACCTTAACATGAACTAGGATCATGCATATGATTACTAACTGTTTCTGTTTTGGCTTGGAGTACTCTGTAAGTTCTTTCGCTTTAGCATCCTCGCATGTGTGTGAATGTTGCCATGATAGCATAAATATCATGAGGCTAGCTGCTTATGTGATATAACTGCTTGAATGCCTGTGGATGGAGGTCAAATTACCTAAATTGGAATAATGCATTAAAACTGAGAGTTTTAAGCCCACCAGATAGTGGCAAAACCGTCTTTTCTAAAGCCCACTTAAGGGTGGCAAAATCTGTATTTTAGCCTACTTGAGAGTAGCAAACCATTTTCAAAACAAACATGAAATGTTTTGTTCCAATTTAGGCGATTTGGTCTATACTTGTTTGCTGTGCGCATAACATAGTAAATCTAGGCTAATAACCGGAATAAGAGCATATAGTGTTTCAAAATAAGATATCACGGTTAGTAGAGGCCGATCTTTGATCGGGCGAAAGGGGTGCTCATAGCTGACCTTCCCCAATCGTACCCAAGTTCCCGAGCTGAGGCAACTTTGGTGATGACGGACACGTGGCCTTTGGCACCGAGTCAGGGTTTCCTAAATTTCCCCATAAAAATATTTAGGTGGCGATTCTGTATCTGGCAAAGCAGTTCATGTTTGGCATCTTTCTAAAAATCTGTTTTTCTCAAAACGATTTGTAGGATTTGGACTCTTGGTTCAAGATTAAGAACCGTGACAATTTGAGTCCGAGCTGTATTGACCCAATACGACGGAACGGACCTCATCCTCCGGGGCGTTCGGGGACGTCTACAGGCAGGTGGGTGGTAGTGGCGGGTGGGTGGCAAGTGGGTGTGGTGGTGGTAGCGGATGGGGTGGTAGGTGGGTGTGGCGGCGGGGGGTGGGTGGTAGTGGCGAGTGGGTGGCAGGGGTGGGGGGTGGTGGTGTGGCGGAAGACGGTGGTGGAAAATGGTGGCGGGTGGTGGCTAGTGTTGAGTGGTAAAAAAAAAACTGAAAACTGAAAACGGAAACACATTTTTTAAATTTACATTTTTTGGCTAAATTTATAAATGAGACCACTGATTTATAAATCAAAAATTTACCAAACAAGTTTTTATTTGAGTTTTTAAAAGTTTTGTAAATATAAACTAAAAACTGGAAAACGTAAGTGTTACTAAATGACACCTAAACCATCAAAAAGTTATAACAAAAAAATCAAGAGGTTTGCTTTTTTTTTTTTTTCCTACTACTTTTTCAACAATTTATTTTTATAAAAAAACAAAAAAAAATTCAAAATTTTTTCACCACATATTTTAACCTCTTTCCAAACAAAGCCTTAACATAACATGAAAATGCAGAAGAGGAAGAAGAAGAAGATGTGAACGACAATCCGATCGAAGAAGTCCGACTAACCGTGCCGATCACCGACGACCCATCCCAACCAGCCCTCACATTCCGCACATGGATTATCGGCCTTAGCTCCTGCGTCTTCCTCGCCTTCGTCAACCAATTCTTCGGCTATTGAGAGAACCAGCTCTACATCTCCTCCATCTCCGCTCAGATCCTCATGCTTCCAATCGGCAAATTCTGTTGGAACAATCTTCTGTGTAAATAAAATAACTAGAAATAAATTCAAACAAAATAAATAAATAACATACCGAATTTATTTATCGAACTGAATTAAAATTAAGACCAAGTCGAGTGTGTGACACTCTGTCCTTAAGACAGATTCGCCCCGCTACGGTGCTTACGGTTGAGTGGCGTCTATCTCCCAGGATACAATGATCTTCAAAAACTTGTAGTAGCACTCCACACAAATTTTTACAGCGAACTAGAACCTTGTGTTCTTACTCTCTGAATTTTATTCTAAAACTAAAATGAAGATTTATGCACAAAACAAATACTGGACAGTAAAGAGACTAATTTCCGGATTGTCTAGACTGCTAGAAAGTATCTATATTTATAGGCAAAAAATAAGACCCGAAAAGGTGCTTCCTTGAAGTGAACAGGTGCACAACACAAATTGACCGTTTGCACAACCAACACCAATTATTCAAACTTTGAACCGTAGTGGACTAAGTCAACATGAAGGAACTTTAATTTATTTAAACTATTGATATATATATATTAAACTAATTGAATATATATATATATATATATATATAACTATTTGAATAGTTTAATCATTTTTAGGAAACCACTTAAGGAAACCAAAAAATTTAAATTTAGAATTAAATTAAATTCCCACAATAATTTTTATTGAAAAAATTCAAATGAATTTTATCTAAAAAATTAATGTTAGACCCGAAAACGACGTCAACTTCCCATTCACTCATAAATGGTTTTGACGTTCCGTCTTCACCGTGTGACTTGCCACGGCAAGGAACACTTCACCTCTTCGGACCCCCCCAAAAGACGTTTGGGGCCCACTCAAATTGGGCTAAAAAATATGCCTATATTAAACCATTTTTCCAACAATCCCCCACATGAATGGAATTTGACGGAGAGAAAATGCAACAACATGATCTAATTACAGAGAGTACAGAAATTGGAAATATTCTGCAAAGGATAGGTAGCTTTTGGCTTTGAACCTTCCCTTGTGAGACACTATCGGATTTACTAGCTAACAGTGAACATGATGTCTTGAACTGTTCAGCCGTTTGTGTAAACCAAGACAATAGAACTCACACAGTATATCCCAGACACAGTTTAGTTCTCACTATTGTGTTCATTTTGGCCCTGAACAACCTGGTCTTTCATGAGTGCTCTAGAGAATTGTAGCCCTTCACAAATCTCATAGAACCGGCCCAGTTCACACTCACATAGGTGATTCTTATGAAGAGTATCCTGCCATACTCCACTAGGTTTACCTAGATATAAGAATCATTAAAATTTTACTTAACCTAAACGCTGCAGACATCACTATTTCATCAAAGAAATGGGTAGGAGTTAGACTCCCCAGTGATCCTTCTGAGTCATTCACAACTCGGTTGTCCCTTTGAACCTAGATCTTGGGATCTCCAGTCAACTAGGTTGGGTTGCCGTTGTGGTAACTCTTATTTAATAGGCTTAAGTCCCATTCCCCTCGATGAATTCTCAACTAACTCTCTTGCTAACCCTTTGGTTAGTGGATCCGCTATGTTGTCTTTAGACTTAACATATTCTATGGAAATAATTCCATTAGAGAGTATGTCTTACGGTGTTATGTCGACGACGAATGTGTCGTGACTTACCGTTATACATATGACTCTGTGCTCTACCTATGCTGATTGACTATCGCAATGTATGCATATAGCAGGCACCGGTTTTGGCCATATTGGAATATCTTCAAGGAAGTGGCGAAGCCATTCTGCCTCTTCCCCTGCTTTGTCTAAAGCTATGAATTCAGATTCCATAGTAGACCTAGCAATACAAGTCTGTTTGGAAGATTTCCAAGATACAGCCGCCCCACCAAGAGTAAAGACATACCCACTGGTGGACTTCGAGTCTCTAGTATCCGATATCCAATTTGCATCACAGTATCCTTCAAGTACTGCTGGATATCTAGTATAATAAGCCCAATGTTACGAGTAAATCGGAGATATCTTAGAACCCTTATAATTGCTTTCCAGTGTTCTACTCCCGGATTACTCGTATATCTACTTAATTTACTTACTGCATAAGCTATATCTGGGCGAGTGCAGTTCATCAAGTACATTAAGCTTCCAATAATTTGGGCATACTCTAATTGAGAAATACTTTCCTGTACATTCTTAGAAAGATACAAATTAACATCTACAGGAGTTCTAGCAAGATGATCATCATCTTTGCTGAATTTGTCAAGTATTTTCTCAATGTAATGAGATTGTGACAAAGCATATCCTTCTGATGTTTTGGTAATTTTCATACCAAGAATTACATCAGCAATGCCCATGTCCTTCATGTCAAAATGTTTATTCAACATTTTCTTGGTAGTTTTAATCATGTCATTATTACTACCAATGATGAGCATATCATCTACATAAAGACATACAATGACATAACCTTTGTCTGTGTTTTTAATATAAACACATTTGTCACACTCATTAATTTTAAATCCATTTGACATCATTGCCTTGTCAAATTTCTCATGCCATTGCTTTGGCGCTTGTTTTAAACCATATAATGATTTAACCAATTTACACACTTTCTTTTCTTTCCCTGGAACAGAAAACCCTTCTGGTTGTTCCATGTAAATTTCTTCATTTAACTCACCATTTAAGAAAGCGGTTTTAACATCCATTTGATGAATTTCTAGATTGTATAGAGATGCAATGGCAATTAGCATTCTAATGGATGTTATTCTAGTAACCGGTGAGTATGTGTCAAAGTAATCTAGACCTTCTTTTTGTCTAAAACCTTTGACTACAAGTCTTGCCTTGTATTTGTCTATTGATCCATCCGCTTTCAATTTTCTTTTGAAAATCCACTTGTACCCAAGAGGTTTACAACCTGGTGGCAAGTCCACTAATTCCCAAGTGTGATTTTGCAAGATGGATTCAACTTCACTGTTGACAGCTTCTTTCCATAAAGGAGCTTCAGGACTGGACATAGCCTCTTTAAAAGTTAAAGGCTCATTTTCTAACAAATATGTTAGAAAATCTGGACCAAAAGATTTTGAGGTTCTAGCACGTTTACTACGCCTAGTTCCTCTTCCTCATTTTGATCTAACTCTTGTTCTTGATCATGTTCTTGATCCTGACTAGTAATAGCATCAAAAGATCTTTTATTGTTACTAGTCTCTTGTCCAGTCTTCTTTGGAAATACATGTTCAAAAAGATGCATTCCGAGACTCAATAATAGTATTTACATGCATTTCGGTATGTTCTGATTTATGAATCAAAAACCGATATGCACTACTATTCTTGGCATAACCAATGAAAATGCAATCAATGGTCTTAGGACCTATCTTAGTCTTTTTAGGACTAGGAATAGCCACTTTAGCCAAACACCCCCACACTTTTAAGTATTTGTAGGATGGTACTCTTCCATGCCACAATTCATAAGGTGTTTGATTTATTTTCTTTCGGGGTACTTTATTTAAAATATAATTAGCAGAAAGTATTGCTTCCCCCCACAAGTTCTGAGGTAATCCAAATTAACATGGCATTCATCATTTCTTTTAAAGTCCTATTTTTCCTTTCAGCAATTCCATTTTGCTGAGGTGAGTAAGGAGCGGTGGTTTGATGAATTATTCCATGTTCTTTACAAAATTCACCAAAAGGTGATTCATATTCACCACCTCTATCACTTCTAAGTTTCTTGATTTTCTTACCAAGTTGATTTTCAACTTCATTCTTATATTGAATGAAAGTTTCCAAAGCTTCATCCTTGGTTCGAATTAAATAAATATAACTATATCTAGTATAGTCATCTATAAAAGTGATTACATACTTTTTCCCACCTCTGGTTTGAATTGATTTAAAATCACAAATGTCACTATGAATTAATTCAAGTGGTTCCGTACTTCTTTCAATTGAATGAAAAGGAGTTTTAGATAATTTTGCCTCAACACAAATTTCACATTTATGATTTGAATCAATGTCAAATTTAGGTAAACATTCCATATTAATTAATCTACGCAAAGATCCATAATTAACATGTCCTAGTCTACCATGCCATAAATTTGAAGACTCAAGCAAGTAAGAAGAAGATGTAGTATTATTAATAACTGAGGGTACAACGGTCATTACATTTAACTTGAAAAGGCCATCAGACATGTAACCTTTTCCTACATACATCCCATTCTTAGTAAGTACAAATTTATCACTCTCAAATACTAGCCTAAACCCATTCTTACTCAACAAAGATCCGGAAACAAGATTCTTGCGAATGTCCGGTACATGCAGCACATTGTTGAGAGTGAGTTCCTTTCCTGATGTCATCTTGAGAACAATCTTTCCTTGTCCTTCAACTTTGGAAGTTGAGGAGTTGCCCATAAAAAGTTGTTCACCATTGTCCACTGTAGAGTAAGATGTGAACATCTTTTTGTCGGCACAAATATGGCGAGTAGCACCAGTGTCCACCCACCATTCTTTAGGATTTCCGACAAGATTTGCCTCGGAAACAACTGCAGAAAGATTGATGTCATCTACACCATTGGAAATCTTGTCCACTTCGGTCATATGGGCTTGGCTTCTTGCTTGTTCTTCTTTTGCTTTTGCCTTTGCTACGGCAATCTTTGGCCCGATGTCCCTCTTTGTCACAGATGTAACATTTGCCATTAAACTTGTACTTTTTATTATCCCCCCTTTAGAGCCTTGTGATGAACTTTCTCCAGAAGACTTTCGTTTCTTTTTTTGAAGCATGTTCCACCACATTTGCCTTAGACTCCATAGGAAGCTTACCAGCCCGCTTTTCAGAATTGCGGTTGTCCTCCTCAATCCTCAAACGCACAATTAACTCGTCCATAGAAATTTCTTTGCGCTTGTGTTTGAGGTAGTTCTTGAATTCCTTCCAGCCTTTTGGTAATTTTTCAATTAAGGCTGCAACTTGAAGGATTCACTGAGAGACATACCTTCTGCGTGAATGTCATGCAGAATGAGTTGGAAATCTTGAGCTTGGCTGATCACAGTTTTTGAATCAACCATTACAAAATCCAGGAATCTGCCAACCACAAATTTCTTTGAGCCGGCATCTTCCGTTTTGTACTTTTTCTCCAACGATTCCCAAAGTTCCTTTGCTGTCTTGATTGGACTGTAGACGTTGTATAATGTGTTGTCAAGTCCGTTCAAGACGTAATTCCGGCAAAGGAAATCGGCATGTTTCCAAGCATCAACCGCAGCAACCACTTGCCGGTCGGTTTCATCCTCTTTCAGGATAGGAGCATCTTCACGGAAAACGAGCCAGGTTCAGAGTTGTAAGATAGAACAACATTTTCTGTTGCCATCTTTTAAAGTCAGTTCCTGAGAACTTCTCTGGCTTTCTCCATGATTTATTGGTACTGTCATCACAGGAGAGGGGGTTGGTGCAATTGCAGCCACCACAGTAGTACTTGTTTGGGCATTGTTTCAGTAGCCATCAATTCTAATTTATAAAACAAAATTATAATTAGAATTTACACTACACAGAAAATTAAACCAAATCACAGAATTAAATTCTGTAAAAATAAAAGAAACAAGAATGTAACTTTTATTTTCCAATTAATTTGAAAATAAAATAAAATTTTATTTAAACAAATTAATTCCACACAGAAAATAAAAGAAATAAAAACTATAACTTTTATTTTTCAATTAATTTGGAAATAAAATAAAATTTTATTTAACCAAAATAATTCCACACAGAAATTAAATTCTGTAAAATAAAAGAAATAAGAATATAACTTTTATTTTTCAATTAATTTGGAAATAAAATAAAATTTTATTTAACCAAATTAATTCCACACAGAAAATTAATTTCGTACACTCAATAATTAAAATACTAAAACAGAATTTTAATTAATGAAAACTCAGAAAATAATTTCTAAAACCCAAAATTAATTTCTGAAAAAATTCCACAAAAATATATTCTGAATTGTTAATGACACCAGTATCGTACTACTAGTTGTTGTCAAAGAAAAGAGACAGTATATTACTACTATCTGTCAAATAGCATATAATCACTATTTGTTTTTCCAACCAGAATATTATTTTGTAAATCCACAGAAAATAATTTTCTTTCGAAATTATTTACGAAGAATGAAAAAGGAAACAAACGAAAAATTCTGTAAACAGAATAATTCGAATCTGTCTTAAGATTGTTGGAACAATCTTCTGTGTAAATAAAATAACTGAAATAAATTCAAACAAAATAAATAAATAACATACCGATTTATTTATCGAACCGAATAAAATTAAGACCAAGTCGAGTGTGTGACACTCTGTCCTTAAGACAGATTCGCCCCGCTACGGTGCTTACGGTTGTGGCGTCTATCTCCCAGGATACAATGATCTTCAAAATTTGTAGTAGCACTCCACACAAATTTTTACGGCGAACTAAACCTTGTGTTCTTAACTCTCTGAATTTTATTCTAAAACTAAAATGAAGATTTATGCACAAAACAAATACTGGACAGCAAAGAGACTAATTTCCGGATTGTCTAGACTGCTAGAAAGTATCTATATTTATAGGCAAAAAATAAGACTCGAAAAGGTGCTTCCTTGAAGTGAACAGGTGCACACAAATTGACCGTTT
The DNA here is from genome assembly GCA_030407325.1 of Camellia japonica. NCBI lineage: Eukaryota > Viridiplantae > Streptophyta > Magnoliopsida > Ericales > Theaceae > Camellia > Camellia japonica. Next base: position 8,085,077 of record JAPPVO010000031.1, on the reverse strand, counting down.
GCACAACCAACACCAATTATTTAAACTTTGAACCGTAGTGGACAAAGTCAACATGAAGGAACTTTAATTTATTTAAACTATTGAAATATATATATATATATATATTTAAACTAATTGAATATATATATATATAACTATTTGAATAGTTTAATCATTTTTAGGAAACCACTTAAGGAAATCAAAAAATAAATTTAGAATCAAATTAAATTCCCACAATATTTTATTGAAAAAATTCAAATGAATTTTATCTAAAAAAAAATAATGTTAGACTCGAAAACGACGTCAACTTCCCATTCACTCATAAATGGTTTTGACGTTTCGTCTTCACCGTGTGACTTGCACGCGGCAAGGAACAATTCACCTCTTGGACCCGTCCCAAAATACGTTCGGGGCCCACTCAAAATTGAGCTAAAAAATATGCCTATATTAAACCATTTTTCCAACAAATTCATGGCCAACACTCTTCCAGACAAGAAGATCGGGGTTCCATTTACAAAATGGAGGTTTTCTCTGAATCCAGGGCCTTTTACTCTCAAAGAGCATGTGTTGATCACCATTTTTGCAAATTCGGGGTCTGGTGGTGTTTATGCGGTGAATATTGTTACGATTGTGAAGGCTTTTTATCATAGGAATTTGAATCCTTTGGCTGGGTTTCTTCTTTCCCAAACTACTAGGTATCAATCTTTTTAGGGTTAATTATATCCAAATTGACTCCTCCATTGTTAAAATGTATCACGTTTATTTTGAAAATGAACCGATGCTAGGTTGTTTAAGTTTGGCTTAACATGAGTTGCGTTCGGATAGCTTAATTTTTTTATACTACCTTATAAATTTTTCGAGCTACGTAATAAGTTGTTTTAGTTTGAAAACTTTAATCGCTTAAATTTGTGTTTTGATTTGACTTGTTTATATAACGAGTCAAACACGAGTAACTTCTTTCGGCTCGTTTAACAACTGTAATCACTTTCACCTTTCCAAAACACTAACAAAAGGGAGTATTTGAATAATTTTTTGTAGTTGAAGGGTCAATATTACGGACTCATAGATTATGAATTAAAGTGACATTTGTTAATAGTATAGAGTATTGGTGTAACTAATCCAAATTTTTATACAATTTTCTACATGCACAAAATCTTATTACAGTATTGAATATAAATATCTCATATGGAGCAGGACAGAGGAGGGTTTTACTTTTTTTTAATGACTATGACTTTTTATTGAGGTGAAAAAAGTGAATTTATTTGAGAATGATTTTTTACATAGCAAAAATTCACTATCCCATCTGGTAATCCATCACATTCAAGAAAAAATAATGTGTGGTTGAGATTTATTTTTCACATGAACTTTACAATACATCAATTAAATCTCAACTACACTTTCCCTTTTATGGTAATTTTCTTGTCAATTTTTTCATGATAAGTAAACTTTTCCTTCAAAAAATGGTTCCTTATTTGTTTTTATTTTATTTTTTTGTTGATGAAATGCAGATGTTGGGATATGGCTGGGCTGGTGTGTTCAGAAAAATCCTAGTGGACTCCCCCTATATGTGGTGGCCCTCAAACCTTGTCCAAGTTTCCCTATTCGGGTACTTCATTCTATTCTAGAAAGAAAATGTACAAACACCATTTTTTTTTAAACAAAATAATATAATGTGTAGTAATAAAAATTTAGACTTGGAAATGGGACTTATTAGAGTTAAATGATAGGAACAACACAATGCCACAAAGTTTCTAAATAAAATTTGTAATAGAAGTTTGTTTGTATAAGATTACTCAAGAAAAAAAATTAGAGAAGTGTTCAAAATTTGAATATATTGTGTAAATCGATACTTTGTGTGGTGTGGATTGCACAAAAAATGAATTATATTCAGTATGAATACTTTTCTTAGTATTTTTATAGGTACACAACAGTTCTCCTACTCTGATCCAAAACCAACAATAACATTGTTTGTTACCACCAAGGGTGCCTAGAGGGCAGAAGCAACATGGTTTTAATCCACCTTTGTTCTTAGCTTCTGCTTGCTAGGACCCTATTGGTCTGGGGTAAAGTTATGACTTAAGTCCATCTTGAGAGAGCACATGTGGTAACCCCACTTTATCGGGCACATTTGAGTCCCTCCTATTCGGCTCTCGTGCAAACAAGAACTTTTTTGGTCACGTCCAATGAGGATTGTCACGAATCTAAGATTAAGGGTCATCATTTAGCCTCCAACCCAGCATGTTTTTACCCGGCCCAACCTCGTATCCCAGGCGGGCTAGCCCGACTCAAATGAGGCTTAGGTTAGGCAAGCATAGGGTTTGAAGCTTGGTCCTACTCAGCAGCCCATCCATTATCTAGCCCATGTGATTTGACCCATTTGCTCGTAAGAGTTGGCCCACAAGCCCTACAAAAACATATGAAAATAAATGGAAACAATTTCTAAAAAATAGGCCTAAATCTCAGCTAGCTAGGCTAAGCATGTGGGCCAGCCCATCGGCCCGCTGGGCTAGCCTACTATCTGGCAGGAAAAGGCAAAAAACCATGTTCGGCTTAGCCCATGTGCGCCTTGCACCATTTTCATGGCCTGGCTCGACCTGATGCCGACCTTTAGTTACCGTTGGTCATCACCCTCTACTTTTTTATCAAGCAAAAAAAAAAGAAAAAAAAAGAAGCAATAACATTGTTTGTTGTACATGCATTGCATTGCAGGGCATTACATGAGAGAGAAAAGAAGCAAGGGAGGACTCACAAGGCTCCAGTTCTTCCTCATGGTCTTTATCTCAAGCTTCTCATACTACCTCATCCCCAGCTACTTCTTTCCCTCCATCTCGTCCCTCTCATTCGTTTGCTGGATTTGGAAGGACTCCATCACTGCCCAGCAGCTCGGCTCCGGTCTCCATGGCATGGGCCTTGGCTCCTTCGGCTTTGACTGGTCCACCATGGCTGGCTTCCTTGGCAGCCCCTTAGCCTACCCCGCCTTTGCCATTGTCAATGTCATGGTCGGCTTCTTCCTGACTGTCTATATGATGATCCCTATTGCTTACTGGTCTAATGCCTATGAGGCCAAGAGATTCCCATTATTTTCTCCCAAGACTTTTGATTTCACTGGGCATAGTTATAACATAACAAGAATTTTGAATCAAGATACTTTTGATCTTCATGAAGCTGGGTATAGTGGGTATAGCAAGCTGTATCTCAGTGTCTTCTTTGCCTTCACTTAAGGGTTGAGCTTTGCTACTCTTGCTGCTGCTATTTCACATGTTGGACTCTTCCATGGGAAGTAAGTTTCTCTTTTCAAGTTTGATTTTGGATTTTTTTTTATTTTTATTTTTAGCTAGTATATCAGACTTAATTTTTTAAAATTTAAATGAAAATATTTTTTGTTTTCAGAACAATTATGAGGATGTGGAAAGGCACAACAGTTGCATTGCAGAAACAGATGGGTGATGTGCACACAAGAATAATGAAGAGGAACTATGAAGAAGTTCCAAGCTGGTGGTTTTACACTATCTTGGTTGTGATTTTGGCTCTCTCTCTCATTACATGTGAGGGTTTTGGCAGACAGCTCCAACTCCCATGGTGGGGAATTTTACTTGCCTGTGCCATGGCTTTGTTCTTCACCTTACCCATTGGCATAATAACAGCCACAACAAATCAGGTATTCATAAAGAGTAGTTTTATACAAAATATAAGAAAGAATTACACAGAACGATGTGATAAATTAAAGGCACCCATTTTCTCAATTTATTGATGTGATGGCCTTAACATTGCAGCAACCGGGTCTAAATGTGATCACAGAGTTGGTAATTGGGTATTTGTACCCGGGAAAGCCTCTTGCAAATGTTGCTTTCAAGACCTATGGTTATATAAGCATGTCACAAGTTCAGACTTCAAATTAGGCCACTACATGAAGATCCCTCCCAAATCCATGTTTGTGGTTCAGGTATATGACATGAATTCTAAAAATCTATGTCTTACATTTTTTAAAATTACTGTTTATTTTATATTGCTCTGGTTGAATTGTTACACGGCTGAACCTTTTTTTTTTTTGGTGGGTTTTGTGTGTTGAATCATCTATCAGCTAGTCGGAACTAGGGCTGAGCAAGGAATCCGTGAAATCCGTAATCCGATCCAGTTCAGTCCAATTCGATAGGTTTGGATTGATTTTTTGAATCCGCGGTTTGGTTCCGGATTGAAGAATTAAAAATCCGTAGTCCACGGATTGGTTCCGGATTGAACCCCATGGTTCCGGACTGGAACCGATCCGGACCGTATACAAATAGTCTATATTTTTATTATACATCCTCTCCTATAGTATCTTTTTCTAAACTCAAACCTAAAACCGTATAATATCTTCTTTTATTACTTTTGTTTGTTAGTTTTTAGTTTTAATTTGTAATGGTCTAAATACTTATGGTGAAACCAATTTTCTTATGGTTGTTTAAATTCTAGAACAGTATGTCGCTATAATAGAAAAACATGTTGCTATTATGGAACTAATATAACGTTATGTTTATATTTTTATGAAATTAAAGTGTTATATATATATATATATATATTTGTTATTTAATTATGTGAATCCGTGGTCCTAAACCGATTCAATCCGTATTTAAATGGATTGGTTTGGATTGGTTCCATGATTTAAATGGATTGGATTGGTTCCAATTTTTCAGAAACCGTAGATAATGGATTGGTCCTGGTTTTACCCAAATCCGGTCCAATCCGGACCATGCTTACCCCTAGTCGGAATAGTGGTGGCTTCCTCCGTCTACTTCAGCACAGCCTGGTGGCTTCTCACAACAATTGACCACATCTGTGATCAATCAATGCTGCCAGCTGGGAGTCCCTGGACTTGCCCTGGCGATGAAGTCTTCTACAATGCCTCCATAATATGGGGAGTCGTGGGCCCACTCCGAATGTTCACAAAACAAGGCATCTATCCAGAGATGAACTGGTTCTTCATCGTGGGTTTCCTCGCCCCATTCCCGGTATGGATCCTATCCAGAAAATTCCCTGAAAAGAAATGGATCCAGTTGATCAACATGCCCATCATCTTTGGGGCTACAATGTCAATGCCACCAGCTAGGGCTGTGAATTACATCACTTGGGCTATTGTGGGACTCTTCTTCAATGTCTATATCTATAGGAAGTACAAGGAATGGTGGGCTAGTGTAATAACCCTCACCACTGATTACCGATTTCCTACCGAATACTGATAAACTGAGACTGATTATGATAAGTAATGAATTAACTGAAATACTGAACCGACTGACTGGAATCTGGAACTGAATTGATTGAGTATATCTAATTAATTTCATATCTATCTGTTTGTCGTTTAATTATCTGTTTGTATTTTTATGTTTAAACTGTTAATTGAAGGCCTTATCGGCGGCCGAACTCGAAATCGATTAGTGTTTTGTGATCATCATAATTTACGTGATTTTATGGTGTAACTATTTGAAAATTGATTTGGTATGATTAAAATTAGATTAAAATAAGCCAATTACAAGGGTTAGCCTAATTACCATATTGCCATTGTGAGTGGGCCTTTGTTTAATGACATGTTAAGTCTTGTACATACTTAGGCAAACATTTCATCAGCCACATATTGTTGAGCTCCACCGAATTTAGAGAGAGAGGAAGTGAGAGACTTGAATTCACTTGTAGATTGCTTGGTAATTGAAGGATTGGAACATAGGTTGCAAATTAAGCTTCCTCACCTTGTAATTGAAGCTCTAGGTAAGGAATTTAACCTCTCATTGTTGTGTTTAAGCTTGTTCATGCCTAGTCCTTGTATCCTTAGTGACTGAGCCTTGAATTGGTTCATATATGTCAAATTGGAGCCTAGCTCATGCATGCATGCCTTTAATTTGAAGTTTTGAAGTTGTCTTTCATGAAATGGTACATGCATGTTCATAATTTTGCAATGGTCCATGTTTTCAACTTGTTTTTGGAACAATTGGCTCACTGTTGCATCTAATTGAAGCTTTGAAATGATTTGAATTCATGCATGCTTGCATGTTCTTTATGTTCATGGAAATGGGTTTGAATTTGGATTTAATTGAGTCACTCTTGGGCTTTAAATTCACAAATTGAGCTTTGAAACTTGTTGTATATTGAGTTTAGATGTGTTTTCCAGAATTTGGGCCCAAGAGGTCGAGTTTTGAGCTTAGGAATGCTTGGTTTGAGCTTGGGAGGCAAATCTGAAAATTCTAGAATTTGGCTTCTACGCCTGAGCGAAGGATTCCACGCTCGAGCGACCACCATTTACTCTGAGCATCGCTCGAGCGAAGGAATGGTGGCTCGAGCGTAAATTTCAAGCTCTCAGAATCTTGGTGCACGCAGACGCACACTCGAGCGGGAGAACCTACGCTCGAGCGAGGACTGTGTCTTACGCTCGAGCGAGCATCGAGCGGAGTTTTCCAACATCCAGTACTTTTTGCTTTTTTGCAGACCGCTCGAGCGGAGAATTCCACGCTCGAGCGACCCTACTGTTTTGGCATTCTCGCTCGAGCGAGACCCTTATTTTTTGAAAAATTCTGAAAATGTTTTCTAAGTGCATCTTTGCATTCTCATCCCATCCTAGGCATTCTTAGGCCTAGTTTAAGGCATCTTAATGAGGATATAGATGTAGAACCACACCGAGGCAATTTAGGGATTAAGTTATTACTTTCCCAACTGTGTAACTTAGTGTGTGTTCAATCTGTAAACTGTGTGGGGGTTGGCTTTCCGAGAGGACGCTCTAGCTTACCGTAGCCCAGAACTCTGTGAGTAACAATTGTGTAAAGATATGTTCAAAATGATTATCTTCTGAATACTGAACTGAACTGTTTACTGAACTAATATTGTTTACTGAATGAATGTATGTCCTATATTCTGAACTGTACTGTGGCATCCTTCGCACCTACTGTTTACTGTTACTGTTACAGAGATCTCTGTCGGTTCCCTCATGGAACCACTACTGTTTACTGATTGATGGCCATCATTACTGTTCGGTCTTTAAGACCTACTGTTTACGGTACTGTTATGCCAATGAATGTACCACATATGACTGATTGACTGAAAGACTGAAATACTGATTTCATGAACTGTTTTCATTACTGTAAGGACATTCATTCTAAACCTCTTTACGCATTATGTTATTTACTGGACTTTAGCTCACTGCTCATATATATATGTAGGTGTACAGGCACCGGACCAATGCTAGAAGCGTCGGGGTAAACTCCAGTTTTGTCAAGCCAACCACTGTGTCTCACTGCGAGGTTCCGAGCGTGCCAAGCTAAGGTTTAGGGGTGTTTTTATTTCCCCGTCTGTCTCTATACCGTTTTGTAATACTGTATAGACCGTGCTGTACTGTTTTAGTAGGGTTTTGGGTCCCTACTCTGAATGGTTGTATATAATGTACATATTGTTTTGTTACTGCCTGTACAAATGTATGAAAAATCTTTTTGCATACAGACTGTCGCAGCTCATTGGACATTGTTTATTTTCTGTATTGGCTTCCGCCAAGCCCCTGTACTCTGTATTATTGTATTCACTACTAAAAAAAACACTTTTTGCGACCGCTATAAACCGTCGCAAATAATAAAAAACAGTCGCAAAAGACTTTTTGCGATGGCCCATGCGACAGCAAATGGGGGTCGCGAATATGGGGGTGGCAAATACTTTTTGCGACGGCAAAACAACGATCGCAAATTATTTGCGACCACCTAAACTACTTATGGCGACCGCTATTTTGCCGTCGCAAAAAACAAAGAAAAACACTAATATAATCTTTGGCGACCATCTTGTTACCGTCGCAAAAAAAAAAAAAAAGAAAAAAAAAAGAAAAAAGGAAAAAAAGTGTGTAACGTTAAGCACTCTAAGAGTAGTAATGACAAGAATTTAGACGGTATAGCATTGTAGTTTAATCAAGCATTCCATTTGAGTCTCAAAATTAGAGTCATATGTGAGTTATTACAACTAAAAACTTGGGAAAAGTTCTTTTATGAAAAAAATACAATCCATTGGAAAATAGCTCTTTGTTGATGTTAGGATGCGTCTTAAAGAGGACACCTGAATTGCCTCCAGTCTCAACCTGAAAGTAAGGCAAGATGTTAAAGCATGCCATTAGATAAAGCATCAGAATTTAAATCTACAAACTCAACTCATGGAGAAAAAAGTATGCACTTCTAAAGATACCACAAAGCCTATAAATGACCATATATGAAAAAAATTATAAAATAGAACTCTACTTGAGATTACTCTATAACACAGTTGACATATAAAAATACAGCAAGATTTAGATAAAATAGGCACGGAACAAGGTGGCGATGAAAGTGGAGAACCCCCATGCGAAAACCAACAGAAATTGCCATTATCTAAATCCTCATCAAGTGACCACATGTTGATAATTGCAGTTCCAAGTTCAAGCAAAGGGAACACAGTTCAGGAGGAAGAAGACATCACTACAAAAACTGAACAAGAAATGGCTGAAGAACAGTACCAGGCTGTGGGCGATAGGTAATCTCCCGTGCCATCATCATATCATTCACAACATTGTGGTGCTCAACATCCTTCCCACGAAGAATTATCCGGAAGCTAGAAGGAATTCGGAGATAGAGAATTGATGCATAACTCTGAAGATTTGAACAAAAAGAACAAAGTTAAAACATCAGAGACAAAATAGGAAATAAATAAAAAGATCAAAATAATAATAATGTTACAGCTTCATAGTCGACACTAATCAATGGTTTTGAAACTTCACACAAGGTTTTAACAACAAAAAATCTACAGTAAACATATATATTGCTCAGTTTCATTTGTAATGCTCTCACATGCCACAGCTACTTTCAACAGAGTCCATAAGTTGGCCAAAAATTTTTATTCACATCCTCCGTGTACACAAAACTAGATTGATGACCATACAATATTTTCCAACTATTATGTTTAGAAACTTCTCTCGATAATATGACCACTATTGTTATATGATCCCAATAATATAAAATAAGATATAGAAAGAAAAACTGATGTACAGTGTAGTGGTAAGCTAACCATTATAATGAGGTAACAATCAACAATGACTAATTTGTTAAATTGAAAAGTATTCTCAATATAGCATGTAGAAGTGTCATGATTGAAATGGGATATGTGACGTCTACCAAATGCAATAAACATCACCCCCAAGAAGTCCTAGTCCACAACACTTCTCCGTAAAAGATGTTGCTAAATAAAAAGTTGAGTTTAATGTCAAAAAGGAGTCTATGTAAAATTAATTTTACAAAGCGCAGCCTCCCCTTTGTTGGCTCAACTATTTTGGTATTTTTCTGCAATTTTGCAGAAGGAAACTTTTAAATGGTTCTACAAAGTTGGAGGCACAACATTCCCAATCCAATTATAGGAATAAATAAATAACTGAATAATTGAAAAAATGTACCTGCAGCAGTTCCTTCTCTCGAGAGGCTTTCCAATGTCGAAATTGTTCTGCCTCTTGTTTTATCTTTTGTTGCAGTTGAACCTACAACCTCAGAAAAAATTAGCAGCATACACTAAAAATAAAAATAAAAAAAGAATACAAAGGTGATCAAACAAAACATAATCCAACCTTTTGGGCCTTGATGAATTGAATTTCTTCTTGCAACCGTTTTGCTGCTTCATCACTCTTCTGCTTTTGCTTTAAAAGCTGAACCTGGTTCTCTTGTTTCTTCTTAAGATCCTGAATCTGATGTGTATAAATGTGGGTAAATTTTTATTAGAATAAATTTCATAAGGAAGATACTTTTAATCTAAAAATAATAGCATCTTAGCTAAGATTATCACCTGTGCCTCAAGTGCTTTTAATTTCTGGGTATGAATATCTTGAAATTTCTGTGTTTGTCCATCATTATTAGCAGCGAGATTTTCAACTTCAGCCAACAAACGATCCCTTTCTTGCCGCATAGATAAAACAACTGAAAAAGTGAACATCAACTTTCAAGGTCATGAAGACTCAATGATACATACAAGAAGCTTGTATTAACCTGAACAGTTCTTTTCTCATCCTCAAGTTCCACGATTTTCTTTCCAAAGTGTTGTTTAAGGGCCACTGCGTCAGATCCTCCAAAAAGTTTCATCTCCGTACCTCTCTTTTCCTCTAAACATTTATTTAACTCATTCAACTCTTTATCCATAGAATTTTGCAGAAGTGTATGCTCCCACTCTTTTGCTGCTTCCTCATCAATTTCCCCAGAATCACCTGGCAAAAATGGCATTGGTAACCTAAATAAAAGAATAAATAAAATGAAGGAAATTATTTCTCATAGAACGAGGAAAGAAAAGTAAATGGAAATATGCTTTAGGACAAATAATTTCATAAACAAACACAACTCAGTCTGGTCAGCCTTCTCAGTATTGAAATGCAACACCTAGTTAGAGCTCAAGTTATTAATTGAGAATCTGAATTCTTATCCAAGTTCTAAAGCAGAGGTATCATACCCATCATATTTTCACCCATTGATAATCAGATGAATCAATAATTTGCAGACCCCTCTTAAGCCCTTCACTTCTCACAGAACAGGTGTCAGCAACCTTAACAATAAATTTTCATGTGTGAGTATGACAGGGTTCAAACATTCAAACTAATACACTAATCCACTCTTATTTTTAAAAAATCCATTTCAAAATATATAAAAAAAAAAGAAAAAAGAATAAGAAATAAAGTATATTATAAGTCCAGATATATCACATGCACATCTGTTTCACATTGCTCTGTTACAGCACGTCTGCTGCGATATTCATGAAGTTCCCGACAAAGATCCTCATTAGTAGCCTCAAGCCATGCAATCCTTTCCTTTAGAACCTAAAGAGAAAAAAGAATCACTACTAGCTTTTGCTTTGTAAATAATCCAATACAAACTCCCTCCACAGGGAACAAAATTAAGAATGACCGAGAATTTAATATAGCAATCAACAAAGACATAGGCTCAAATAATAGAAGTACCTGTATTTCATCAGATGAAGCTCCTCCCCCGCATGCACAAAGTTCTGCCTGCAAGAATTCCAATTGTTGGCGCATCTTCAACATCTCATTGGATAATGGATCTCTGTTGACCTGCTCAACCATTAACAAAATCCTTGGTTAAACAGCTCTCTACAATGCAAGGCAAAGAAACTCTACCTGCATGCGGTAAAAAGGAAAAAGGAAACGTAGGGGGTTCATAAAACTTACAACAGGCTTATTCTGGATGTTGCGAGCACGATTTGCATACTTTAGCGTGTTAAGAGTTTCCTCAGCATTTATATCAGCAGGACTAATGCAGGCTGGAAAATAAGTAATTTAATAAGCATCATAAAAGCCAATTAAAAAAACTAAAAATAAAAAACTTCCAGGTATTAGTCATAACATCATTATGTATTTAATAATTCTAAGAAAAGAAAAAATATTAATTGAAGTGCATAAGAAACACAAAAGACACAAGACAAACAGGTTATCTCAAGTATCACATCTCACAATATGCAATTACACATTTGCACAAACAAATTACCCTGGTTTTAACCAGATGCAAAATGCATCTGAGTGAGTGCACATGAGGACTAGAAAACAAAAGAAAATGCCAGAAGGTTTGAATACTAAAAATTGGAGGTATTGATTACTTGTGTGTGAACAATGTCAAAGAATGCTAAACATGCATGCTTACTTTGTAACCTGTCAGGAAATATACTAAAAAATTCAACTGTCTTCCAGAAAGACCCCATCTGAGAGGGTGGTTGAGTGAAGGAAAAGAGCAGAAAATGTGCTCAACTACAGAGAGGAGCAACTTGGGAAAGACCATAGGACATATAGAACACAAAAATTAGATGCAAATAAATATGCAGCTTAGAAACTCCATCATGACATTAACTTCTCACTTTAAACACTGTGATTAAATCATCCATCAAAAAACTAATTAATTAACATCTTAGCATGAGGATAGTTCTACTACGTTCAAACAAGAATTTACGAAGTCAGGACAACATTTAGAAACAAAAAGAAATTTGAAACACAAGAATGTTTTATAAAGAAAACTAGGGAAGCAACAAACAAATGATGCATAAGTGGGACAGCTTTATACTATTGCCATGGTTAACATCTCATGCTGCGCAAAAGCAGATTCAAGCACTTAGAAACAACAATCATGACATGTCGTGAATAGACAAAAATCATTTCGATTGTGCAATTTACAAGGTGATCGAATAAAACACACATTTTAATTAGTTAAAAATGTGTGATGGAGGTCCAACTTGTATTTTTTCAAGACATAATTCTGCTATCAAATTGCGAGAATAATTATTAAATTTTACTTAGTCACACATTAAATGATTAACAAGTATGCACAAATTAAAAATATATATATTAAAACTAAAAAAATAAAAATATAAAGATCGTTCTATAGAAATAGAATTATATGTACCACAACAATCATGGAGGTTCAATGTCTCCTCCTCACCAAGTGATTTTCAAATAATAAGAACAGGAAAATGGCACATATCCAGATGCGATGAAGAAACAAGGAATGCACAACGCACAATATCTTGATTGTAAAGCTAAAATTAAAATTAGAAACAAAATCATAAATATGTGAATCACAACAGCGATCATCGTGTAAGTAACAGTTACCATACCTGCTGCTTCTCCTTTCTCCTCTGGATCAAATCCTAACCTAAGATCATGGACACAGAGAAGAGAGATGGAGGTTAGAGAGAGAAAGAAAGAGAAAGAGAGAAACAAGGAACACGAAGGAGTGAGACATAGACAGAGAGTTGGATTCATACATATGAATCGATCGAAATCTTCATCAACAGCCGATCGAAATCTTCATCAACAGCCTATCGACATCTGCAAATCTTCATCAACAAATCGATCAAAATCTTCAAATTTTGAGAGTGAGATTCAAGCGAGATTCAAATTTAGTCGAGCGAGAGAGATTTAGACAGTGAGATTCAAGCGAGAGAGAGTCGAGCGAGAGAGAGATTTTGAGAGAGAGATTAGGTCTGTTTTAGATGATTTGGGAAATAAGAGTGAAAGGGAGACATAGGTCTGTTTTAGATGATTTTTTTTTTTTTTTTGTTTTAAGATCACGATAGTCTTAAAAGATTTTGTGATTTTTTTTAATGGGAAAAGTGACTTTTTGCGACGGTTAAATTATCAGTCGCAAAAATATAGACGCAAAAAGTCATATTTCTAGTAGTGATTACTGTCAATTAGGCTTTCGGTAATCTCGGATTACTGGCCAGTTACGGTGCTAAACCCATAGGGGCGGGTTTGGGTCGTGACAGCTCGGCACACCTATATCTTGTCAGCTGCTCTTGATGCTGGGGTTGCATTCATGGGAGTGATCCTCTACTTTGCCCTTCAATCCAAGGACATTCTTGGTCCTTCTTGGTGGGGCCTGGAAATGGATGACCACTGTCCTCTCGCCAAGTGCCCTACAGCACCGGGGATACAGGTTAAAGGTTGTCCTGTTCTTTGATTTGCTAAAAGGCCATTGAGGTTGGAATCTTGAGAAACGTGATTTCAAGAATGATACTGGGACAGAATGACATAAAAATTTGAGAACAAATAATTTTGTACCTGCTACAAAAGTTACCTTTTACTTTTGTGGGGGAAAACTATATCTTGTAAATTATATAGTGAAATTTACTATAGTTGATGATGCTCACAAATATAATAATTATGATGAAAGAGTGGAGAGAAGAGGATATGCTGTAAAGTACTCACTTTAGTTCAGAAAATGATGTCAACTTTGAATAGGGATATAAAACACTCATTTTGAATGTAGCATATATGTTGAGTTTTAAAAAAACAAGAAAAAAGAATGTAGTATATATGTTGCTTCTATTTTTGGATGATTTTTCAGTTAATATTTGAGGTCTGGATTGATGGTAAACAAATCAACAGATGCTTCCAACTTTAGACAACAAATTTGAGGTCTGAATGTGGTATTGTTAGGTAATGCTTCCGTTTCTTGTTCCTTGTTTTCGTTTTCATTTTTTTTTTTTAAAAAAAGAAAAAATTGGAAACAAAAAAATTGTTTGGTATGTTTTTGTTTTGAAAAAGTGAAAATGATTTCAAAATTTTCAACTTCTTAGAAATGGAAAAAATGTTCTGTCACTTATTTTCAAAACAAGTTCTCACAATCTCCTCCCTCTCCGACTACTTCTGGCCATCACCAACCTTCGCCACAAGCTACTGCAAGTCAAATTGCTTGTGGAGTTAGGAGGTTAGAAAATATCCTAAATAAGCCTGCATCCAACTATTCCCATCCATATGCTGTCAAATATTTCAAAAAGCAGAACTTGATTTGGTGATGTTATACTCCAACAGAACACTGAGAGAGAGAGAGAGAGAGATCTTTCATTCCATAACAAAGACTAGAAACCTTTGTCTAAAGAGTTCCATACATTAACAAAATTTCACCAAAGCATGAACTCTCTCAAGCTCTGTATAGTCTGTTTGTGCGCTATGGGTCCATCCAAATTCGAGCATGAGCAATTGAGTGAAAATAATCAGTAACCAACAATTGCCTATTGTGCCGAATGATTATGATCACTTGAAGAGTTCTGGGTTCAACCAGTCCCTGCAAAGAGAAGCAAATCGAAAATTGTTTGTGTCAAATTCAATCAAATGCAAATCTGCCTTGCAAAATAGGGTGTGGAAATTAACACACACTCCTACTTGCTAATGTCATCTAGGTGGTGAGAAGAAATGTAGTCCAACAGCACTATATTTGCCGATGGCTCCTTGATTGCCAATCAGTTGCTTCTGTCTGATCCAGCTAGTTTCCAACACTTGGATGAATCTCTTGTATAAAGCTAAATAATGAAGATAGAAATAAATATCAAGCCTGCTTTTAAAAAAGAACTGAAAATAAAACCTTAAAACTCCAAAGACGTATCGGGTTTTCCATGTACAAACATGGGATGACAAGTCAAAAAGGATAACTGAGACTACAATGCAAAAGACAAAATATTAAGATCGATATGTCTAAAATATATCAAGATAACGAAAAACAATTTATGAAAAAATAGTTGCACAGGGATAAGTTGAGATGACATAATAAAACAAACAGGAAATTGCCATTGCTTTATGCTTGTATTTGCATGCAAAAGGAGTCGCACTTGAGAAATTTCATTGCAGGGGTTACAAACCTTTATTCCTTTGTTAGGATGAAATTCAAAGTACTAATAATCCAGATGGTTTTCATGTCCTGTAGAGAAATTGTTAGGAGTTCAATCCAAATCACACCTTTCTTTCTATTAAAGCCATCTAAGGAAGCTATATGCAATCATCTACTGAACTTACAACTAAAAGTTTTCACAAAGTAACTAGACTTCCAAAAATGGAAACTTTTCTCACTGTATACAATACCCAAGAGGGACTTTCCTCCATTTGCACCACATACAGATAAGGAAGCAAACACCAGAGAATACTGAAAAAAATCTGAAAAACTTTTACTTCCAAGGCAAAGGAAAATTTTAGAAAGTAAATCAAATGTCAGTGCAACAGGCTAGTAACAGCAAGAAGTTTCTTAGCCCGAGTCATTCAATCACCGAATAAAAACTAAACAGTTAAACTCATCTGCATCAGCTACAGGAGATTATACAACAATGACTATGGTAATAACAGAAAAACTCACCTGCATCGTGGGGCTCCTGTCCTTTCCCTTTGGTAAAGCATCAAGTTTCTTGTTATCTAACTGAAATTCAAAGAACATACAAAAAAATAAATTAACAGAAATATAATACATATGCACAAGTAGACATGGTGTAATTGAAAACCTACCAGAAGCAAAGTTGCTTGGGGAAAGAACCGATGTATGTGATCGCCAATGTTCTTGGCAACATTACTGAGCTCGAAATCATCGAATCTCTCGTTGGCATGGAAGTAACCAACAATATCCAAACCTTCCACTATCTATTCCAAAGGAAAATGGGGTTAATTCACTATTGACATTTTTTCTATTTCATCCATAATAGTTCTTTGGTATATGTGGTAAGAAAAGAAAAGATTGTGCTTCTTCAATATCGTGTATGGATGAGTTAAAATGCAAACCATGTGAAATAGAAATATGGGTAAGATTTATTTTTCTTTCTTGTATTGTTATGGGCAATCTTAATATCATACAAAAATACACAACCAATTAGTTTGGTTTTTCACCAAATACTACCATTTTTTTTTTAATGAAAAATTAAAGTAGCATTATAAGAAAATTATCTTTCTCACTATTTCCTCAATCAATACGGGTTGTAAACTATCAATTCGATCTATTTAGTAATTTATTTTAATTCATATGGTCCAATTAGGGACACCATTAAGTAACGGTGAAAACCTAACCAAATGGGGAAAAAAAAAAAATTTACAATTTAGATGACTTAAATCATATTCCTACCTTCTTACTCAAACTATATTATATTAAATCAAAACTCAATTTCTCCTTCACCCCTCTTTTCATGATAATGAGTTAAAAAATGAAAGAGTTTTTTTTTTTTTTAATTGTATGGTTGAAGTTAACAAGTTTCTCCAACCAATTAGACCACATTAACTAAAAGGGTCTTACTAACGACATAAAAAATAAAAAATCTCGTTAACAAAATAAAATTTTTATTTTTAAAACATTAAAAATAAAAAAATTGTAAATTTCGCTATACACTCATCACAAATTTTAACACTTTTAAAAAATTTCAAAACACTTATATCACAGGCCGATAATAAATGTCATGGAACACTAGTTAACATTTCCCTAACTAAAATTAAAAACAATCAAACAGATGAAACTGATAGTTAATAATGAAATCGAATAAAAAAATGCAATAATTGAGTAGGATAAAAGTGAAATTAAAAGAAAAAATCCTAAGGCCTTGTTTGAGAATTAGGTTGGGACTAATTTAGTTAAAATCTCAATAAAATAAAATGTCACATTCAAATTATAATTATTTTATTTTTTCTATCTTAAGATAAAAAAAAAAAAAAAATTTCTTTCAAATCGAACTTTTTTTAGTCAGACTAAAATACAAATAAAAAAAGTCAGGTCAAAAAACGTTTCAACTAAGATAGAGAATTGAGCAGGGTAGAGAGAGAGAATAAGGGGAGGGAGGAGAGACTTGAGTGAGGGGGCTTTTTTTTACTGTGCCATTCTCAAAAGTTTAGTCCCACTCTAGGGTGTGTTTTTTTAGTTTATTTCCAATATAGGATAAAATGGCTTTACGAATGCCGTTTTTAAGAAAACGGCTTTGCCAATGCCGTTTTCTGTGAATAAAAAATTAATAAAAATTTGCTACACAAAACTGGCTTTAGAAAAGTCATTTTTATTTAACGTGTAATAAATTTGACTTAATCAAAAACAGTTTTCGTAAAACCGTTTTTTTAGTAATATTTTTTTTCCCAATTTGTATTTTCAACATAAATATTGTTTGCCAAAATAATTTAATTCATAAAACGGTTTTACCAAAGCCGGTTTATAATACGGCTTTCGAAAAGTCGTTTTGTAATATGGTTTTACAAAAACCGTTGTGATAAATTTTTTTTTTTTTTGGTGTGTGTTGTGTTGGGTTAAAAAGTGATATACAATCCGTAACACACCCACACACTCCCAAACACACCCACACACTCTGCAGTTGAACGAAGAATGACGAAGAGAGAGACGCGAGCGGAGGAGGCCAAGAAAAGGAAGGCCACTGCGAGAGCTGTTGCAAGAACAAAGAAGAGAAAGACCTCAAAACATCCTCGCATCTGTCCTCGCACCTCTCCCTTCCATCATCGACATTGAGGTTTGCTTTGGATAAATTAGGGTTTTCATTTTTTATTAGGGAATTTCAAGTTCAAAATTAGATTTGCTTGGGATTGTAGACATTGACAGCAGATTGTGTTTATGCTGTAGTATCTGAGATTGTAGTTGTACTGTACCCTGGCCCTCATCCCATGAACCCCAAGCAACGGTTGTTTTGGACTGAGATAGGTGTTATGCTTCTTCTGGTCTAGTAGAGAGTTTATCTTGTGTCTGTGCTGTCCCCTTACCGGATGACCGATTTTGCCTTTCATTTCAGCCCCCAAATTTTGCTTTTTGTGAAGCACCCAATCCTTCCCAGAACTGCCGTGTTAGCTAACCATCTACTTGCCTTTGAGATTATTTTTTTAGCCCCCATATGTTGTTTTTTGTGAACCCCCATTGCTTGACTTCCCATCACTGTGGTCCTCATTCTGATTGGACTTCCAGGAATTGAATGGTGACTCTTATTACCATCATGATAGAGAGGCGCAATGAAGGGAAGTTTTTGATGGAGCTGTCTATTCACATTTGCTGTGCCTTTATTGTGGGCACTTTGTCTGTTTGAACTTTATTAGTCCCCCAACTGGACCAACCACTTGGCTTTGAGCTTGTTTCTCCATCCCCCAAGTTCAGTTTTCTATCAACCCCCATTTTCCTTACCAGAGTCGTCATCCTCATTGGACATCCCAGAATTGAATGGTGACTTTATCTTCTTGAGTTTCAGAGATTGAAATTCTGTACCCAGACCATCACTAGTTGAAGAAGCCTAGTTAAGGGAACCTTTTGACTGAGCTACTTGTTCTGTTTTTTGTGCTGTTGAAGAGGACATGTCATCTATTTAAACTGCATTACCCCCTCAACTGGACTAACTAATTGGCTTTGAGATTGTTTTTCCAGCACCCAAACTCTGTTTGCTGCCAATCCTCCATTCCTTTCCATCAGTGTGGACATCATTCTTACTTGACTTCTTCCAGGAATCGCCTAGAGAATCTTTCTGCCATCATATCTGCGACTGTAATTCAACTTTACTCTGGCCCTTTTCACTCGAAGAACCCCAACCCCTTCTATTGGACCCCCAACCATTTGCCTTTGACGTCGTGTCGTCTCCCAAATTTTGTTTTTTGTCAACAGCCCACTCTTTGCTACCATTGGACTCAGTGTTTTTATTAGAACTCCAGATATTAGCAGGTGACTCATTGTCATGCCCGGTTTGAGATTGTATTTCAACTTTACTCCCCTTAGTATTGGAAGAACCCCAAGCAACATAAGTTTGTAATTGTTACTTATTCCACATATTCTGACTGGATTGTATGAGCCCTCTAATTGGACTAACAACCTAGTTTGGACACCGTAGGCCCTGACCCCCAATTATCTGTTCTAGCCACATGTCAACTGGGTTACGAGCTTGCAGAATAGGTTCATCCGTCACTATGAATGGAAGTCACACGGTTGTGAAGGAGTAATATCTTATTGAAGTTGCATGAGATTTTACAAAGTTTATGTGTTAATGTAATTGTCAACGTCTTTTGATTTGTTTAAGCAATTGTGGCAGTCTCAATGAAGGTGCTTTTTAAATAGTGAACAATGTTTGACAATTGTAATGGTGTATGTTTGACAATGGTAATGGTGTAGACGAGTAGATTGGATTGTCGAATTTCTTGTGGTTGGCTTGCTTCCATTCTCTACTCTATATGATTATAAGGTGTTTCTATTTCTATATTTAATTCTTGTCGCCTACTATTGAGGAACTTTAATATTAAATGCATGACGTAGCTATTGGTTGAATTGTGTTTGTGTTGGTTGAAACTTGTATCCGTTAATATTTTTTGCTACATTTTGGCCAACAAGGAGTGAAATGTCACTCCATAGTTTCTAGTGTTGCTCTAAAACCATGAAAAATAATAATTTCTTCTTATTTGAACCTCTTATTTTTTTTCTTGGCAATGACAAGCACTTAGGTTTTGAACGATAGGCTGATTGTTGTCAGTTTCGATTAATGTGATTTTTAGGCTGTTCATGTTGGTAGGGAAGTACACAAGTGACGGAGGTGCATGCAATTATGAACTCTTGTTAAAAGTGTAAATGATACTGAAATACTTTCAGATTTAGAAATAATACGCACTCAATTATCAATTATTTCGTAAGTAACGTGTGTTCTTTTGATTACAACACTTACCCTGTTTTTATCAATAAATTGGTAGTCATGAAGCAAGAAAATTATTACATTGAAATACATAGCTTGTGTTTGGTTTAGTGGTGGAATTATGTTTTCAGTGTGGAGTTCTGATTTCAGTGTCAAATTGTGACTTCAGGTATCAGTAAGCGAAAATTTCTTTACTTAACAATTTTGAAAAGAGTTCTACAAAGTGTTTTGAAATTAATTTTTAAAGGAGTATTTCAATTTGTAATCTTCAATAGAGTTTCAGTTTTGAAAAGAGTTTTGAGTTGTATGTTCAGTTTTGAGTTGTTCAATTTGGAGTTGTAGTTAAAAGTCTTTCGATATACTTTTTTGAAATAGGACAACATGTTTGAAATGAAAATTTCAAATTTTGCAATTTTTTTAAAAATACAGGAAAAAGATGGTCTTGAAATATAGTGCACATTAGCATAAAAATGAAATAAGAATAAAAAGAAAAATTGTAAATATTGGAAAAAAATAAATCAAAAATGTTTTACAAGACTACTGAAAAGTCAAAATACAATTGAAAACTGATAATCAAACAAATTTGGTTATTTTTAAGGTTTATGTCAATTTGAAAGCTTCATTTGTAATTGAGTTGATCTTAATGAATTGGAAGTTTTACCTGTAATTGAGTTAAACCTATTGTTGGATGCATTGTTTTTTATTTTGGTTATGACATGAAAATATAAATTACAATCTTGGGAAAGATGGAAAGTTGTCAAATGTTGTGTGTAGGGAAGTAAAAAATGTGAACTCCATGTCTTTCAAAAGAACGCAGGGCATGGAAATAGCTATAAGTTAACTTTTAAAGTTTTAACAATGTAACTAATTGTCAAATTGATGCATGAGTTTGTTGTAATTGTTGGGGTTACATTGTTAATATGCATTATGCATTGTCGTAGGAAATGGCAGCATACTACGTTGTGTTTATGGGGAGGGTCGGGCATTTACACAAGCTAGGCAGTTTGCAGTCAACAAGTTAACCGATTTGCAGGAGCTATATTCCAAAGGTAAAACTCGTTTAATGAGGCGCACAATGAATGGATTAATTATAGGAACAGATGTGTACACGGTCAGGTCGGGGAAACACAATGTCGAAGTGCAGTTGATGAAGTGGATGGTAACGAAGAGGAACATTTAGTAAACTACACATGTGCTAATTTCAATGGTATTCGGGTACAAAAATCTTGTGGGTCTATTGTAGCGTATTGTTTTTTCTTTTCCCTTGGTGTAATGGTTACTTTTGTTGTAGCGGATATTATGAAATTTTTCTGATGTATTTTGTACATACCAATGGTAGTTTTTTTTTTTTTTTTTTGCTTTGTCATGTAACTAGTATATAATTTGGTGTATGATTACAGACAGGTACTTATGTAATGAAAATTTTGGGTTGGAGTTGATGTTATTGTGATTGAATTGGTTTCACTTATGTTATAGAATAATATTGTGCAATGAATGAATGAATGAATAGAAAGGGTATTTGTTTTATTCAATTGGTAGTAAATTGAAATTGTAAGAATGAGTTGGGTATTTGTTATATTCAATGAATAATGGTTACATTTTTTCGTTATCACGGTTGAAAAGATGAACAAGTTAAGAAAATGTGAATTTCCCCTACAATAAATGTTTTCAACATTTTTCTGATAAAACTTAAAACAGAATATACAATGTTACAAATTACTAAATACTCGTACGATTATGAAAAACAGCATAACTAAAGTTGCAAATGTAATAGTTTTTAGTTACATAGGTAGTTAACACATAAGTCTCCCACAAAAATACGTTGTGGACACCCTGAACTATTTGCTCCAAATACATAAACATGAAGCTACGATTATAACACTTAACAGTTACATAGATAAATAGTAGGCATAAAATGCGACAAACTCATTACCTATAAAAACCCCGGTCCGTAATTAACTACTAATCCGAAATTAAAGATGTTAATTAAGTGGTTAAAAAAAAAGGTTATGTGTTTATTATGTATTTTGTATGTTATTAAGGCCTTCAATCTGCTACTCGTAGTAATATCTATTATGATTTATGCTTTGATATGAAATGATTTATGCTTTGATATGAATTTGATAGCCTAAACGGTCTCAGAAACTGAAATTGAGCACATGGATTGACTAATTAGAATTTTTGGAACCATCTGAGAAGTTTTGTGAAAAACTGATTCAGTTTAGTAAAATCGCATGTGATTAAATTAAGCTTTAATTGGAACTATTTTTGAATAATTGAATTTTGTGCTAACCTTGACTAATTAAGGTTACTTGTGTTTGATTTAAATGATGCATGATTGGTACCTAATCTAATCCTATTAATGATCCAAGATGTGATTAAGTGTATGATGTGCTAAGACATTTTGTGGTGTTGAGTGTAAGGGATTAAAACCCTTGTGTGTGTGTGTGAGAATTTTGCATGTGTGTGCACGTGTATTGTGCTCAAAGTGAGGTGTGTGTTGTGTATATTCTGATGAGTTGGGAATGTTGTATCATTTATTTGGCTTCATTGGGTTCATCTATGTCTTGAGCTAGAGAGAGAGAAGCTTGTTTTTGTGCTAGAGATTGAAGAAACTAGGAGGGTTCATCTCACATTTATGAAATTAAAGCCTTGGGTAAGGATTCTATGTCTAATTTCTGTAGCTATTCCTCCATGCATCATGATTTCATCAAGTTTTGAGCTACTTTCATGAGAATGCAAGAAAATGGGTCTTTGAACATGTAGATGGCTTTCATGAGTATTCATGGTAGATCATCTTTGAATTTTATCATTTTGAGTTTGAGTTTTAAAGTCCTTGCATGCATGTGAGCTTTAATCATGTCCATGTTTCAGAAATTCATGAGTTTCTTGACCACCAATTGCATGTTATGAAAACCATGAAAAGAGTTGAAATATTGCATGAAGGAATTTTGATTCAAATCTTTCAAGAATTGATGAGTTTTTGAATAAAAGATGTTTTGAGGGTCTTGTATTGAAGTTTTCTAAAGCTATTTTATGTGTTTGATCAAACCATGCAAGACCCCAAGGTTTGAAGGTGGTTTGGAAGCCATTTTTGTTAAGCTTGGTGCCCAGAAATTTACAGTTGGCTCGAGCGAAGAAGTTGTGGCTCGAGCCAACATTACGAGCTCGCAGACTTTTGAACTCTGCAGAAGCTGGCTCGAGCGAAGGATTTCTGGCTCGAGCGAGCTCTGTTTTTGCCTTCTGCTGGCTCTAGCCAAGAAAAACTGGCTCTAGCCACTAACTTATTTTCAGCATGTTTTCAAAAGATGTTTTAAGTACATATCTTCACTCCTATCTCTTTATGGGCATTCTTAGGCATGATTTATGAGCCATTAAAGATTAATAAGCTAAGAAATAACATAAGTAAGTGAATTAGAAAATATGTGTTCAATCCGAGTATATGGGCAACATGAACAAGTTATGTAGCATGGAATGAATGAGAAATTAAAGTGAGAAAGCTAAGCTATGTATGGCCACATGAATGAGTAATAATGAGACATGTTTTGTGCCGTGTACATTTATGTTTGTAGGTCAAGACTCAAAGATTGACCAACCGTTTCTGGAAACCCACTGTGAGTAACATTTCTGTAAAGATATGTTGATATGAATTATGTCCCAAACGAGTTATGATATGTCATGATTTCTGAAATGATATTGTTTACGTGAACGAATGTCCCATGTTTGAAATCTATTATGGCATCCATAAATAGTCCCAAGTCATGGGGGACAGCATGTAAATGCGGGTCCATGACATATATGTGCTTACGAGATCTCGTTAGCCATTTCATTGTGGTGATATGTGTTTAATCGGTATCTGGAACTGATTACTCTAGTTGGAAGACGATATGTAATATGTTGTATGAGATGTACCATTATGTTATGTTCTGATATGAGACTGATATGAATGATTGTGTCATGATTTGTTTTACGGATATGATATATTTGGAATTCGTTCACTAACCCCTTTACTTTAATGTTATTCACTGGGCTCTATCTCACTATTTTATATATATATATATTTATAGGTGAGCGTTTTGGAGGGCAAGTGTAGGAGGGTTTTTACCGAGCCATTGTTTTGAAGCCTATCAAGTGTTTTGGGTGCCTCCGAGTTGGGGCTAGGCCTGGAAGGCCGTTAGCATGCTTTCGGTTATGTTATACATTTTTGTCCGTACATCTATTTTTTGTATAAGATATTATGTTATATGTTATGTAATGTAAGTGGGTAAATTAACGCTTTTGCATGTAATTATTTGTTCATGTAGATGCACAGCTCGTTGGACTATTGGTGTTTTGTTTATTGCTTCCGCAAGCCCTGATTATTTTGATTATACAGGAAGGCTTTCGGTAATCCAAGGATTACTGGCCGGTTACAATGCTAAACCTATAGGGGCGGGTTTGGGTCGTGACATTACTGAAAGACTTAGTTTGACACACACACACTACATAAGTATGCATAACCTAATATACTTTAGTACAAACATAAACACCTAATTCGCGCTTAAATCGGTAATCTCAGAGTCCGAATAATCTGAAAGCTCAGGGTCAGAGACAAGTGCAAGATCCTCCATGATAGTGTTGATAGCCGCAATATTTGGTTCTGTTTTGTTCTTCTATGCATCCTTCTTAACTATATATAGTTGCATATCATGGGCTAACATACGGCGCATTTGAGAAATCTCACGTTGTAGTCTTTCACATAGTCAATCAACATTATCAGGATCTTCTTTTTGGATGTCAACAGAACGTGCTTTGAGTACCTTCAATCAATTTTGTCGACTTAAGGTTTCCATTTGTACTCGTTCTATAAATAGTGCGGCCACTAGAGAAGAGCAGCGTCTGTTAAACCATATCCTGTTTGATTGTCAGATGGATACATACATGAACCTCCTTGAACTGGATAATACTTGGGCATCATAAAATGCCGCTTCCCAAACCTATCACGATAACCACAAGCATAATCTAAAAAAGGTTCTATTGTTTCGTCTTCAGCATCGCCACGTCCTCTTCCCCTTCCCCCTCCTCATCGTCGTGAACTCTCACCTCTTTGGAGGTTCGTACCACCTCTTTGTAGGGGCCAAAGTGACACTTGACCCAAAGTGACATTTGACCAAAAGTGCAAGGGGTTAAGTGTCATAATTTGATGTGTAGGGGCCAAAGTGGGATTTGATGTAAAGTGCAGGGGTGCAAAGTGTAATTTACCCTTGATATTATCAATAAATATGAAGGATGATAGGGTACAAGTCAGGTCATTCAACAGTTAAACAGAAAAGACAACATAAAATTTCTTCACATAAAGTTTTATAAGTGCTTGATTACCTAAAATACTCCATATTAATTGAAAGATATTTCAATAAATACAAACTTCCATTGAATAGATCAAAATCTCCAAGTGTGGTCTGATCATTATTTTTATAAGCATTACAGAGAATGGAGGGTCTACAACAGAATAACATGGCAATCTCTTGGGGTCACAATGTTCCCATAATCAATTTAAGGGAAACAAAAATAAAATTATTGCTCATTATAAGGACCACACATATGCGATCTGCTGGACAGCCACATTTCCCATGAAAGTATAGACCCATTTTGTATGTGATTTTCATGGATGTAAATCATAACATAAAATGGTAAACAGTTAGAAGGGGCATTACAAGGGGCATATGCCATATGATGATCTTTACAATAATGCAAGACAATTAATCTGTGAATTTTGAGTGAAACCATTAGAGAAGTCATAACTGGAATAAAATATGGACAATCTGTTCGACATTCAAAGCTCTCCTTTTATTGATAACTCATGGGTAAGCATTACAAAGCCATTAAAACAGAAATCGTTCCGTTAGACATCGAAACATTTTCATTCATTATCATCATTATCTGACATCTTAATGTCAGATTGATACATAGCATCCATGCTCCAACATAAATATTGTTGCACATCATCCATTAAGCCATCTTCGGCATGCTCGTTCACGGTCTTCCAAAGTTTGGACCTTTGTAAACGTTGGGTCATGTTATTAACTTCATTGCGAATACGATGCAATGCCCTTTGCAACAACTGTGGAGTGTCAATTGGCATACGCATAGCTAGTCGTTGAGGAAATTTAATATGAATTTCACGACATAGCTCAACGAAAACGGTTGCTCGAGTTATGCGAAATTCCCACTCAGCTCTCATGGTATTGACGGTGTGATGTGAGTAACGCAAATTCGGATTTAATGGGTATTCAAATTCATCTCCGTCTGCAACCTAATGGCGACCCATTGCTGAATATAGATCAACCATCATATATCTCATGATGATATCTCTTGGTTTTTCTATAAAGATGTAGGTTTGCTAGGGTGTGATACTTATAGCGGTGACTGGAAACAGTAATTCCAACATGCAGTACACATAAAATGGAGATGGACGCGATTACTCATGTCTTCCCAATCCAACATGCTGACAATGAATTGTCATTACAGTAAAATACACATGGGAGTTACATGAACATAATTGTTGTAAAAGCGTTGTCATGTCGACCTTTATGACGTGAAAATACGTGCATAAACTTTATACGAGTTGTCACTTCGACAAGAAGTGAGTAGTCAATCTATATTAGACGGTTTGAAACTGATTTCATTTAAGTTGTAATACATTACATAATATTAGTGAATACTGATTCATTAAATGTGACATGAACCATCACATGCGGTTCATATGCGATCACCCCACATGCCGACAACGACTTCTCGCAGGAGATAATGTTGACATGGTTCCTATGTGTATAAAGTAATTGTAAGAGCGTTGTCACGTCAACCTTTATGACATGAAAATACGTGCTTTAACTTTATAGGACTTGTCAATTGGATAGATTTCAAATCCACACAGCTAATGAGGGTTTTTAGGAGATTTGAAATCCACTACTAAAAATTTTTAGAACTAAGCATTCACCAATATGTACTAAATTTAAGAGAAATGATTGAATTGATAAAATGGGCTTCCATCACGTAATGAATTTTTTTAAAACTGAAAATCAATTCGCCACCTAACAAAATGTGGCAACGCATTGAATAGTTTATTTTAATATTGGTGATTAGTACATCATTTCACATTATTGTGATAGGAGATAAGGTTCACATGGTACCTATGAGTTTAAAGATAGTGTCAGTGCGTTGTCACATCAACCTTTATGACATGAAAACACATGCTTTCATTTTATAGGAGCTGCCAATTCGATATATTTAAATTCCACACATATTAGGAGGGTTTTCAGAAGAGTTGAAATCCACTAGTCAAACTTTTTACAACAACTAAACATTTAGCAAAATGTAGTAAATTTAGGACAAAGGATTGAATTGATAAAATGGTCTTCCCTCACATAATGAATTTTTGGAAACCAAAAAAACAAATCACCACGGTTGAAAATGTCACAACGCATTGATTACTACATGCATCTATAGTGGTGCTTAGTAATTCATTTTACATTATTGTCATAGGAGATAAGATTCACAGGGTACCTATGTGATTGAAGTTATTGTCAGCGTGTTGTCATGTCAATCTTTATAACATGAAAAAATGTGCTTTCAATTTATAGGAGTTGTCACTTCAACATGAAAGAAGTATAAAGGTTTGAAGACGGTTTTAAGCAGATTTGAACTACACTACTCAAAATTGTTAGAAGAACTAAGCATTTACCAATATCTACTAAATTTCAGCGAAATGATTGAATTTATTAAATGGCCTTCCCCCACGTCATGAATTTAAAAAAAAAAAAAAAAAAAAAACAGTTGCCCCCTAACGAAATATGGCAAAGCATTGAATATTAACGGCATTAATGTTGGTGATTATTAATTAAGTTTACAATATTTGCATTTTTGTAATATTACATCAAGTAAGGTAAGTAAGACAAATAAATTGGTGTCCGTCGAGTTCAGGACACCATCAACGCACCAAAGTGTTCATAATCCAATGCACAAAGGACAGTTACAACAACTAAAGCAATTGAAGAGATTTGCCACATTTGACCAAATTTATGTCATCATTAATTCCAAAGGTAAATACATTATCAATTTACTGAAAACTGATTCATTGAATATTACATTAACTTTAATTCAAAAAATGAAGAAAGTAGTGTGAAACTAATATGTAAACAAGACAAAAAAACTGTGACGCCCCAAATCTACACTATTGGTTGTAGTCAAGGAAAAGTCACTAATGAGTCCTATGGTCAATAACCAAGTAAGATCCCAGATCGCCGGAGGAGTCAAATTAGCCTCCCTTCTAAGTCTAGCTTTCTTAGGTAGTGCACTACCTTTTTGACAATCTTAAGAGGCATTGACACAAGGTCTCGTAAGCGACGTCAGGGGTTATATTGGTGTTAGAATATAAGTACATTATAACAGAATAATTACGAATATCCTTAATAACAAAAGCTCGTTCCATTACATTACATCCCAAAAGAAAATCTAAATTTTCATATGAGTCGTACAAAACATCAAAAGGGAAATTTCTAACTTTTCTAAGATAGCCAAATGTCTTCAAAGGTTTTCGGCTTGTCGTCTCCTGCTATAAGCTCCTCTTCAGCACCTGGCATGATACACCGTGAGCTTTGAATGCCTAGTAAACGCACACACACCCTATCTCTTTTTCCCAGTCCAATACACAACAACATTTACAAAAAAGACAAAGGAAAGGATCATGCCATTTAAGTTCATAGCACAGATTATAAGGTCAGTTGTTAGTAGTCTAGAAATCTCTGTGACAACCCTCACCTCTGATTACTGCTAAACTGTGACTGAATATGATAAGTAACTGATTATGATGAAATCCTAAACTGTTTGCATGAGTATGTTGCTTGATTGCATTTCTATCTGTTTATCAATTGATTGATCTGTTCATGTTTTAAGTTTTGAACTGCAAATTGAAGGCCTTATCGGCGGCTGACTCTGAAATTGATTGGTATTTTATGCTGATTAGGATTTATGTGATTTTATGGTAGATTTAATTGAAATTTGATTTGGAATGATTAAATTAGAGTTATTTAAGTTAAAGTACATTAGTTGGACTTAATTACATCTTTGCCATACTAGTGGGCCACTTTGTTAAACATTGTGTAGAGCTTAGTTTCATATCACATGCTCATCTTTGAAGACCAAACCGTGGGTGAGAGGAGAGTGAGAGGAAAGAAGTTGAGTTCACCTAGATTGACTTGAAACTTAGAGGAATTGAAGGGAGTTTGCATAATTGAGCTTGTATACGTGAAATTCAAGACCTAGGTAAGGGTTTCATCCTCTCAATTGTGAGTTTTAGTTGTATCTTGCATGATTCATGGTAAATTGGTGATCTAAGTCAAGAATTAAAGTAAAGTGTTGGCTTGAGGCTTAATCCATGCATGCATGTCATATTCTTGAATTTGGAGGTTGTTCTTCATGAATTTCCACATGCATGTCCACATTTTTGTTATAATCCATGAATTCACCATGTTCTTGAGCTAAAACTTGCATTTGGTCATGTGTTAGTAGCTTTGAATTCAATTGAACACATGCATGTTAAATGTACATCTTGTTCTTGAAGTTTATTTGAAATTGGTGTTCAATTGGTTTACCTTTGGGCTTGATTTTACAAAATTGATCTTTGAATCATGTTATATTATTGGTTTTCAAGTATTTTCTAGAAAATTGGCCCAAAAGGTTGAGTTTTGAGGTGTTGAATGCTTGGTTTGAGCTTGGGAGGAAAATCTGGAAATTCTAGATTTTGGCTTTCACGCTCGAGCGAAGGATTCCACGCTCGAGCGAGCCCCTGTGTATTCAAAGGTCCGCTTGAGCGACGGAATGTTGGCTCGAGCATAAATTGCAAGCTCTCAGGTTTTTTGGTGCACGCAGACACACGCTCGAGCGAGAGAACCTACGCTCGAGTGAGGACTGTGTCTCACGCTCGAGCGAGCGTCGAGCGGGGATTTTCAACATCCAGCACTTTTTGCATTTTTACAGACCGCTCGAGCGAGGAAGTCCACGCTCGAGCGACCCCACTGTTTTGACAAGCTCGCTCGAGCGAAGAAATCCACGCTCGAGCGAGACCCTTGTTTTCTGAAAATTTTGAAAAGTGTTTTAAAGTACATCTTTGCATCCTCATTTCATCCTAGACATTCCTAGGCCTAGTTTAAGGCATCTTAATGAGGTTATTGATGTAGAACCACACCGAGTCAAGATAGTGACTAAGTTGTTGATTCCCAAGTGTGTAACTTAGTGTGTGTTCGTTCTGTAACTGTGTAGGGTTGGCATCCGAGGACGCTCATTAACTGCTTATAGCCCAGTGCTCGGTGAGTAACAATGTTGTAAAGATATGTTCAATTATGAATATTTTCTGAATGATCAACTGTTCTGTTTACTGAAACGTTATTGTTTAATGAATGAATGCTTGTCCTATTTGTAAACTGTATTCGTGGCATCCATAGCAATTTACTGTTACTGTACTGTTACTGCTACTGTCACGAGATCTCTGTCGGTTCCCATGTTTGGAACCACTACTGTTTACTGTTATGATGGCCATCAACTGACTGTTCGGTCTGTTAAGACCTACTGTACTGTTTTTCTATGGGATGCACCACATGTGACTGCTATGGTTTCTAAGTAACTGATATGACTGTTTATTTACTGAAAGGACATTCATTTTTAACCTTTTTACACAACTGTTATTCACTGGGCTTTACCTCACTGTTTATATATATATGTAGGTGTCCAGGCACCGGACTGGAGCTAGGAGCGTCGGGTTAACTCCCTTTTTGTCAAGCCAATCATCGTGCCTCACTTCGAGGTTCCATGTCAGTTCAAGCCAAGGCTGTTTTGGGGTGTTTTAGATTCCCCCTTTTGCCTCTGTTCTGTAATAAATGTTGAGACTTGTACTGTACTGTGCTAATTAGGGATTTGGTCCCTAACCTGAATGTTTGTACATATGGTGTATATATGTTTTGCTTGTCAATGTGAATATGTTCGGAAAAGTCTTTTTGCATACAGACTGTCAGCTCATTGGACATCTTTTATTACTGTTTTGGCTTCCGCCAGCCCCTTTACTCTATATTACTGTCTTTACTGTTAAGCAGGCCTCTGGTAATCACGGATTACTGGCTGGTTACGGTGCTAAACCCATAGGGGCGGGTTAGGGCTGTGACAATCCCCCAAAGAGATTTCGCCCTCCTAACACCAAGAATTGGACACGGATTATTCTGTATGCCCCCTCTTTTGCTACTTTGTTGCAGACCTTACCTCAGATGCCTACCAACGGTTATATACTGCGTAGTGCCAACTGAGGGCCTCAAAAGAGACGATAATGATGGGCCTAGCCCAAATCCCTCCTTACACTGAGCTACCTAGGGTCCGAATACAACCGCTCCATTCAAGGGTTCCGAATAACCAGTTGCACAAGACTTACTCATTTTAATCCACTACTAATATCAACTTAACATTCTCATCATTTATGATGTATGACTAGTGTAGTCGTTAAACCTCTTTACCAACCCATTTAGTTTTTCCCTTTTCACATTAAGTGTATTACACATTAGTGGTTAGCACAAGTAAGAACAAAATAAGGTCATTCAACGTGAAACTCAAGCATGAAAGTATAACATATATTACAACAATATGTCATGATAGCACAAAAGCATTAACTACGACAAGAACCGCATTGTTCAGATTTCTAGCACTGCACCGGTCCAAAAATAAATATAGAAAAAATATTTTTTGAGGGTTTCAGAAATGTGGCTTCTAGAGGATTTGTAGAGAATCAAGTCTAGTTTCAGAACCATTTTACGGAAGTAGGGTGGCCCTTTTTGATTTTTAGATATTTAAGAAATACACAGACTTTGTCCAGATTTGACAACTGTTATAAAATTTGGTATTTCTCATAAAATACTCATTCATTTTCATTGAAATAAATTTTGTTTGAAAGATAACCTTCACAAGAAGATTTTGATGTAAAAATGAATGTGATACCATTTTATATAATTTGCTAGAATTTTCCAAAGTCCTCTGTTTTAACAGGTTCTTTGCAGCAAGTATTTAGAAAAATAAAAGGGGTCATAAAAACACATCCAGGGTCTTAGCGAAAATTTTCACATACTCTATATATGTCAATTAATACTCCTTTAAAATATATTTTGAGTTGGTGAAGGTTTGCTATGGAAATAAAATCAAAAATCTTGAGAAAAGCTTGCTGGAAATTGCAAGGAAGAAGAGGGACATTTCATTTTCAAACCATACATCATCTAATAATGTTGTAACTTTTAATATCATGTGAAATATATTTTTAGCATATATTCTGAAGGGGAAAAACATGATGATTCATTGAGAGGAGAGGTGTATGAGATTTACCTTGGTTTGCTAGATCTTTTTTCTACTTGTTGCTCTCTTTTCTTCTCTTTTTCTCTCAAGCTCACTTGCTCTCCATTTCCTCCTCTCTCAGCTGTGTGCTGTGTGTGTATGGAGTGAAATATAATAGCTATCAAGGCTTGTATTTATAGGCCAAGGAGGAGAGAGAAGGGTTCGTTTGGTTTGGTTGGTTTTCAATAGAAACTATTTAAGTTTGGTTGGTTTGTAATTGGATCTAATTAAGATTTGTGTTAATTAATCTTGATTAAGAGAAGGTAATCCTATTTTCTAGTTAACTGGGAGACAAAAAAGATATAATAATAAATGCCCCACATTCCTCCATGATGGTCAAAGATTTGTTGCATTTATATACATGATTTGTTATGAATAAAAAATACACTTCTAGGTCTTTTTCACCACCTATAGCTAGCTACCCTATTTACCCATGTGAAAATTTGATTTTTTTTGTTAATAAAATATAGATGATATTTTGTATAAATTAATAAAATATTGGTTGTACCTTTATTGAATAAAATATTAAGGTTTTGGGGCCAAAATGCAATAATTAAGAAAGAAAAGGGTACAATCGGAAATTTTGAAATAAAACATATGTTTAAGTTATATAATTAATAAAATAATGATAGGAAAAATAATTCGGGCTACGTGGTGCCGATTCGCAACAAAAGGCGAGATACCGGGCTAAAACTGCGATTACCGAAAATTAGGGCTTTTCTCTTATAATTTTTCATTCTAAGGTTTCTAAATTATTAATTCAGGGTTTTAAAATGTTTCTTAAGTTCTCAGAGTTGATTAGGGTTTGCTGATTAGCTTACACAGTTACTCCTGATTTCCAGGGTTTAATTCGCAAGAAATGGAGAAACAAGATTTCTAATTGAAATTCTTCAACTATAAGCATTTGGGGACATTACAAAAAGTTAGGGTCTCACAACCTATCCCCCTTAAACTAATTTCGTCCTCGAAATTACAATCACTCGTTACGCTCAAAAAGTTGGGGATAGTTTGTCCGCATCGCGTCTTCACGTTCCCAGGTTGATTCTTCAATTCCACGATGTCGCCAAAGCACCTTTACTAGATGAACCATCTTGCCCTAAGATTCTTCTCTCAACTATCTTGTATTGCTACAAGTCCTTCTTCAAAGGTAACATCCTTGTCGAGATTGATTTCTTCCCAGTTGATGACATGTGATGGATTGGCAACGTACTTCCGCAACATAGATACATGAAAGACGTTGTGTATCCCGGCTAACTGCGGGGGTAGTGCTAGTTGATATGCCACTTCGCCCACAGTATTTCAAAAGGTCCGATATATCGTGGTGGTAGCTTTCCCCTTTTTCCA
This sequence comes from Camellia japonica, assembly GCA_030407325.1. Taxonomy (NCBI): domain Eukaryota; kingdom Viridiplantae; phylum Streptophyta; class Magnoliopsida; order Ericales; family Theaceae; genus Camellia; species Camellia japonica. The sequence goes on along the minus strand of JAPPVO010000031.1, from coordinate 8,051,450 downwards.
AAACGTACGATTCCACGCCAAGGTTGCATCTTTAGGAACACGTGGTCGCCTACTTTAAACATCAATGGTCTTCTCCTCCTATCTGTATAATGCTTTTGACGGTCTTGAGCAGTCTTTAACTGTTGTCGGATCAATTTGACCTTTTCAGTGGTCTCTATGACAAGTTCGGGTCCTATTAGACTCACTTCACCTATTTCCGTCTAACAAATTGGCGATCTACAAGGTCGCCCATATAATGCTTCAAAAGGTGCCATACTAATGCTAGCTTGAAAGCTGTTATTATAGGCGAATTCAATTAAAGGTAGGTGTCGTTCCCAACTTCCTTGAAAATCCATTGCACAAGCTCTCAGCATATCTTCGAGTGTCTGGATGGTGCATTCAGATTGTCCATCCGTTTGTGGGTGAAAAGCGGTGCTAAAACATAACTCAATACCCAGAGCTTTTTGCAGACTTGCCCAAAATCGGGAGGTGAATCGTGGATCACGATTTGACACAATAGATACCGAAATTCCATGTAGTCGAATGATTTCCCCAATGTAGAGCCTGCACATAGACTCTAAAGTGTCGGTTATCTTATAGGGTAAGAAATGTGCTGACTTAGTGAGGCGATCCACTATTATCCATATAGCATCGCGCCCTCTGGGTGTCTTGGGTAGCCCTGTCACAAAGTCCATTGTCACGTACTCCTACTTCCATTCGGCTATTGGTAGGGGTTACAACATTCCTCTTGGTTTCTGATGTTCCGCCCTCACTTGTTGGCATGTTAGACATTTTGCTACAAATTTAGCCACATCCTTCTTCATTCCGCTCCACCAATAATGCCTCTTCAAATCTTGGTACATGTTAGTCCCTCCTGGATGTACCGCAAATACAGAGTGATGACATTCCTTAAGTACCTTTTCTCTAAGCAACTCGTTACTTGGTACAAACAATCTACCTTGATATCTTAAACTCCCATTGGGGTGAATTACCCAATCGAACTTTGGTTTTCCTGATTCCAGATGTCCCTTAATATAGACTACTTCTTGATCGTGCTTCTGGGCCTCCATGATCTCACTTATCAAGTTAGGCATCACCTTCTGTGCACCAAGGTATACCTTTGTATCTTGAGATTCTACTTGGATTCTAAATTCATTGAGTGTCTTAACCGTATCCCATTCTTTGACGGAAATTTTAGCCATCATCCCTTTGCTCTTGCGACTTAGAGCGTCTACTACTACATTGGCTTTACCGGGATGATATGAGAGGGTGAACTGGAAATCCTCAAGATACTCCATCCATCGTCTCTGTCTCAAGTTAAGGTCCTTCTGTGTAAATAGATATTTCAAACTCTTGTGATCTGTGAAAATCTCAAATTGTTCCCCATACAGGTAATGTCGCCATTTCTTTAGGGCAAAAACTACGGCCGCTAATTCCAAGTCATGTGTTGGGTAGTTATGCTCATGTGGCTTCAACTGCCTGGATCCATATGCAACTACCTTTCCATTTTGCATGAGCACGCAGCCTAACCCTTCCTTAGACGCATCGCAATACACAGTGTACCCCACTTCTCGTTCTGGCATGGTCAAAATTGGCGCACTAGTTAATCTCTTCTTTAGCTCTTGGAAGGATTTTTCGCAAGCTTCGTCTCACTCATACTTTACTCCTTTTTGCGTCAAACGAGTCATTGGTCTAGCTAGTTTGGAGAAATCTTGGATAAACCTTTGGTAGTAACCAGCCAATCCTAAGAAATTATGGATTTCTGACACGGTTTTCGATTGTCTCCAATCTAAGACTGCTTCCACCTTGGTTGGGTCCACCGCAATCCCATTCTCAGACACTACATGCCCTAAGAATTTCACTTCATTCAACCAAAACTCACATTTGCTTGCCTTGGCATATAACCGATTGTCCCTAAGAACTTGAAGGATAATCCTTAAATGTTGCTCATGCTCTTCTTAAGACCTTGAATATACCAAGATGTCATCAATGAACACTACTACAAACTGTAGCAACCCCACGTATAATGATTAGTACTTGATTAATTAAGAGGATTTGAGATTTAATTGCCGAGAATTAATAATTTGGGAACTATGAGAATTGTGGAATCTGACTCGTATATGATTTAATTGAAGGTTTATTTTGGAATTAGAAATTAAGGGTCCAAATGGCTTAAGGAAGTGAAGTTAGGAAGTAGAATTAATTTAATTTTAATTACGGACTCATTTGGGAGTTTAATTAAATATTCGATTCAGTTTGGTGAAATTGAGATTCGATTAATTAGGCCCTAATTGAAATTGATTAAGTCATGAGGATTGAGGATTGTGGTTATTATAAATTAAATTTAATTATGATGTGTCCAATTTGAATATGTAATTTATTGATGAAAATCTGAGTCTGATCAGAAATTGAAGACCTAAATGATTTAAGAAACCAAAATTTAGGTTGGAAATAAGTTTAACTTAATAATTGGAGCCTTTTGGGATATTGATTAAAAATCTGATTTGGACTGATAATTTTAAATATATTTAATTAGGCTCTAATCGAAACCAATTGGACTAATTAAATTATGTTGGACTTGTGATTAGTTAGGATTAATCTAGGTTAATTAAAACTAAGTGATATTCAATTAAACTAATGTGTAATTAGTGTGCTTGATTAATCCTAATATATACCACCACATGGATTATTCCTAGGTAGACAAGTGTCCCACCAATCTTAATAAAATAATAATTGAAATCAAAGAAGGTTTGAGCCTTAGAGATCTATGCTCTGTGTATATGCATTCAACTGAGCAAAACAGCCGACTGAGAGGGAGAGAAACCGTGAGTAGAGAGGGAGAGAGAGGGGAGAGTTCAAGCAAGAAATTGAAGGCAAAGGAAGCAACTCACAATTTGACAAGAAATTCATCAATTTGAAGACTTAAGGTAAGAAATTAAGACTTAAATTTTGTAGATAATTAACTTACAAGCTGAAATCAAAGGGTAGTTGGGTGTAATCCTAGTCCCTAAACACCATTGCAACAGCTTTCGTCCTTGCAAGCCACACTTTCTTATATGATATCGTGAACTGAAACTTCTCCTTCACGACCTCAATTATAGTTGCAATAGGCAATTCTGGTGACATCTACAAATAGAAATATATTTACATATATTACACTAATAATTAAGTCCTTCAAAAATAATCTAATATGTTACTTACCGCAATCTGTGCCTTGATAAAATGAGCAATGAGCTCGGACTTGAGGTTGGAATTGTCCCTATTCATTCTTGTGTACACACACTGATGCGGCGCTTCAAAAATTCTAATTTGAAAGAAATCTTTGTCTTTCAACTTCATTGCTCGAACCCTCCAGTTGCAGCCGTGCTTGCACTCGGCCACCCAACTGTTTCCTTTGGATTCTACGACCTTGCATTCTCGATTACGTTTCAGGTTATATAATTGAACAGCGTGCACTAAGCTTTTCTTATCAGTAAAGATCATTCCTTTCTTCAAATGAGCAGTTTCAGAGTCCCACAATGGCCCACGTTCGACAACATCGCGGCTAGTGATGGAATCCATATTGTTGGAATTCCCATTATGGTAGAAAGGGATATGGATATTTGGGTATACGTCCTGGATATCATCATGCCTTCCAACTTCGTCATCACCAAAGTCAATGTCTTCACTTTCCCTTGTGCCATCGAAATCTTCCACGGAATCTTCATCACTTACTCCAGCCTCGTCATCAAATGACACTGTATCATCAGAAGATGCATAAATTTGGGCAACTGTCTCCGTCGTATTCACCATCGAATTATATATTGTCGAAGCACTAGGACCTGCTTCGGCACTGTAATAAACATCTAGGTTCTCTGATGCATTAAATTCCGTGTAACTCTGAGAATAATTGAATAGAGGGTAATCTTGAGGGAACATGTGTGCAGATTGTATAACTGTATTGTTAGGGGATTACGATTGTGTCAACATCTGCGTGAATGTCCCTCCCATCGGAATTGGCATCTATGTGGCACCAAAACTGCTCTCCTTCTCCACATAGATTTCCAACAAAAAATCAGAACCTAATTTCTGTGTGAGCTCTAACACATTAGTAATGTCTCATTATCGTTGAGCAACCTATACTTCCCCTGACATGGAAGTCTACATTTAAACTTTAATCGCATTATTTCCCTGTACGTACCGACCTATGGCACCATCGTAGCCTCCAACTCACCTAATGTTATCCCTCTATGCATATTATACAATGTAACAACCTTCACCACTGCTTACCAATTAATTACTGATTACCGCTAAACTGAGACTGATTATGATAAGTAATTGAACTGATTGAAATGCTGAACTGACTGACTGAAACCTGGAACTAATGGATTGACTGTATCTGTTTAAATGCATTTCTTATCTGTTGCCTGTTTGATTATCTGTTTGTGTTTTATGTTTAAACTGCGAATTGAAGGCCTTGTCGACAGCCGAATCTGAAATTGATTGATGTTCTGTGCTAATTAGATTTTATGTGATTTTATGGTTTGTAATTACCGAAAAGTGATTTAGTATGATTAAATTAGATTAAAATAAGCTAATTTCAAGAGTTGGCCTCAATTACCATATTGCCATGTGAGTGGACCACTTAGGCAACACATATTTGAGCCTTGTTATACCCAAACAAAACATTTCATCAGCCCCTTTTTCCTTGTGATAGCCGACTAGAGAGAGGGAGATAAGAGAGAGTGTGATTTCATCTCAACTTGGCTTGAAGATTAAGGGAATCAAGGAGTGAATTGCAAAATTAAGTTTCCTTGCCTATAATTCAAGACTTAAGGTAGAAATTTATCTTCTCATTCTTGCATTTAAATTGATTCTTGCATGGTTTAGAGGAGTTGTAGACTAGAGCCAATTTGTGGCTCAAATTGTTGTGTTGAAGCTCATTCCATGCATGCATGTTTGTATTGCTAAATTTTGAGTTGATTTCTTCGAAAATTGTTACATGCATGTTCAAGTTCTAGCTAAGGTTCATGAATTCATCTTGTTTTTGAAGATATAGACTCTTTTGAGCATGTGTTTGGAGTTTTGAATTGGTTAAATTCATGCATGTACATGTTTATCATGTTCTTGAAAATTTGGGTTGAAATTGGATTTAATTGAAACACCCTTGGGCTTTGATTTATCAAATTGATCTTTGAAACATGTGTATTATGGGTTTTGAAGTGTTTTTCAGAAAATTAGCCCAAGAGGATCGAAATTTGTGCATCTAAACTTGGTTTTGAGCTTGAGGTTCAAATCTGGAATTTCCAGATTTTGGACCCACGCTCGAGCGAGGAACTCCACGCTCGAGCGTACACTCTATGATCATGCCTTCCGCTCAAGCGAGTAAAGTGACGCTCGAGCGTGAAATGCGTGCATCCAGTACTTTGCATGAGCTTACAGTCTGCTCGAGCGAGAGAATTCACGCTCGAGCGAGGACTTGTGTCTCACGCTCGAGCGAGGGTCGAGCGCCCGTCGAGCGTGAATTTTGAGCATCCAGTATTTTCACTGTAGCTTGAAGTCCGCTCGAGCGACGGAAGTCACACTCGAGCGTAGCTCCTTTGTCTGCATGTCCGCTCGAGCGTAGAAAGCCACGCTCGAGCGAGGCCCCTGTTTTCTGAAAATTTTGTAAAGTGTCTAAAAGTGCATCTTTGCATCCTCTTTCCATCCTAGGCATTCCTAGGGCATGTTTAAGACATTTTAATGAGGATATAGATGTAGAACACACCGAGGCAATTAGGGATTAAGTTATTATCTTTCCCAACTGTGTAGCTTAGTGTGTGTTCGTTCTATAAACTGTGTAGGGTTGACGACTAGAGACGCACTCTAGCTTTACTATAGCCCAGAACTCTGTGAGTAACAATTGTGTAAAGATATGTTCAACTGAGAGTGTTTTCTGACTGTTTAACTGGAATGTTTTCTTAATCGATATTGTTAATCGAATGAATGTATGTCTTATGTTCTGAATTGTATTGTGGCATCCTTAGCAATTACTGTTTACTGTTACTGTTACAGAGATCTCTGTTGGTTCCCTCGTTGGAACCACTACTGTTTACTGATTGATGGCCATCATTGACTGTTCGGTCTTTCAAGACCTACTGTACTGTTCGGTCTTTTTAGACCTACTGTTTACTGTACTGCTATGCTAATGGATGTACCACAAATGACTGAATGACTGATATATTGAATCAATGAACTGTTTTCATTACTGTAAAGACATTCATTCTAAACCTCTTTACGCATTATGTTATTCACTGGGCTTTAGTTCACTGCTCATATATATATATATATATATAGGTGTACAGGCACCAGACCGGGCCTAGAAGCGTCGGGGTAAACTCCAGTTTTGTCAAGCCAACCATTGTGCCTCACTGCGAGGTTCCGAGCCTGTCAAGCTATGGCTTAGGGGTGTTTTTTATTTCCCCCGTCTGTCTCTGTGTCTGTTTTGTATAACTGTATAGATTGATAGCACTGTACTGAACTGTTAATAGGGATTTGGTCCCTGTTCTGAATGATTGTAAATATTGTGCATACTGTTCTGTACTGAGTATATATATATATGTATGAAAAGTCTTTTTGCATACAGACTGTCACAGCTCATTACACATTGTTTATTTACTGTTGTGGCTTTCGCCATGCCCCTGTACTCTGTTTTACTGTATTACTGTTAAGCAGGCCTTCGGTAATCCCAGATTACTGGCCAGTTACGGTACTAAACCCATAGGGGTGGGTCTGGGTCGTGACATACAACCTCTGTGCTTCGGTGTCGTACGACACACCTTCCTCACGATTTCACAAAATGTTTCCCCCCCAATAGAACATAATGCTCTGAACTTCCATACCTACACTTTGCATTCAAACTAACTTAATATTTTCAAAATAATAAAGTAACCACATTTGGGAAACATATTTTCATGCTTGAACTGTTAGTATATGACATTTTATTATAATGCCTGATTGAAAGCCGAAATTATGAAACTCTATAGAACTAGCATTAGGCCCTAAAGCTTGTCATATAACCTAATTACAATGTATATGACATTATAAGCAATAGGGCTTTGATATAGCAAAATCTAATAACCTAATTTGTCATCCTATAATAACCTAATTTGTCATCCTATAAGAACCTAATTTTACAAGCCCTAATCATACTATGACAACCTAAAAACTTCCAACATCAAAATCCTAAATTGTTGACAAGTCCATAAAAAATATAAAAATATAAAAAAAAGAACTACCATGGCGACAATTGTTCAATCTCAAATAATAGTATAAAATATTCAAATTCCAACAGCAATTAATTTTCCCATGAAGAATAAAAATTATTTTGCCCTCTCAAAACATGAAAACAACAAATTTTATTTCACTTTTTACCTTCATTAATGGAAATAAAATCATTTGCAAAGAAAATAAATTAATGCCCACATTTTAAATAACATACAAAATATGAACGAAATAATTTTGATAATTTTTTTGGAAACAAAAATGCTGTACATCATTGACAAATGATTATAATGACAACAATTTCATGAAAAACAAATATAAATTCATTTCGATAGAAATTAATATAATGACAACCATTTCAAATAAATTACAAAATATGAAAAATTAAATTGTAAAATTTTTTTGACAAAAGATTTTGTTCAACATTGATGAACCTAGATCTTTCCTGCAAAACATATCTTATGAATAACAAAATTTTATCCTTTTCAAAACCCTAGTTTCAGCAACCCCTAATTTTGAAATTGAAAATCCCAACTCGCAAATGAAAACCCTCATTTATGCAATACAAACCTGAATGTGGATGTTTGCTGAAGGTCTTCCTCGTTTCGCCGGTGGTGTCGCGTTGCTCGTTCTTCGTTTGGTTGCTCTTCGTCATCGGTCTTCCTCTTCTCCTGAGTTGTGGTGACTGAAAATGTTGGAGTGTATAAAATGGATTTTGTAAAGACAACTCAAATGTGAAATAGAAAATGTTATTACAAAATGGCTTTCGTAAAGTCGTATTCTAAAACGGCTTTGCTAAAACCGTTTTTTGAATTAAATTATTTTTGGCAAACAATATTTATGTTGAAAATATAAATTGAGAAAAAAAAATATTACTAAAAAACGGTTTTACGAAAATCGTTTTTCATTAAGTCAAAATTAATTACACGTTAAGTAAAAACGGCTTTTTAAAAGCCGTTTTTGTGGAGGTGTAGACGTCCCCGAACGTCCCGGGAAAAATCCCGTTTTGTTCATGTAACGCCCTCAAAATAATAACAATAAACCCATCAATATTGACATGCATTGATATATAAAAGATCAACAACCCTCTATTCATCAGAGTAATTCATTACAAAAGTATTACATGTTAACAACAAAAGCAAATGCCCTACGGGCTTACAGCTTTCCAAGTTAAGACTTGGTTACAAAAAGGAGAGTGCTAACTCAATTACACATTAAGCCCTTGGCTTGAATCTACATGTAACACATCGAAAGAAAGTAAAACAACAAAAAAGGCATGTCCGCCTCTAGCCTCCCAAGCTATGTCCTGGAGGTGGCATGCTACCTGTACCTGAAAATGATGCCCCATATAGGGTGAGCCACAGCCCAGTAGAAATACACTAAACCAGCTATGAACAATGACTAAAAGATTAGTAGTTGATAGATGGTCTACACATTACATTCTTTCAAACACATTTCAGTTTCATGACCTTAAAGTCCATGTTCCATTTCATTTTCCGTTTCTTTTCAACTTTGAGTTTGAAAACAAGGCTCAACACTTAGCCAAATAATTTAATGAGTTTGTGACTCATCTTAAAACACTTTCGAAATTCATGATAGATACACATTTTGGTGCTGTATCATTAACACCTAAACCACTTCCATACTTCACTAACGATACACATTTTGGTGCTGTATCAACATAACATAGAAACATTTCTATACTTCACAATTGATAAAGATATACATTTTAATGCTATATCAAATCAATTCAACACTTCCATAATCAACACTTGATACACATTGTAGTGCTTTATCAATGTCACACAAAATCCGGTTTAGAGGTCCATCCCCTATCTTCCCCTAAACCGTGGAGTACATCCCCTATCTTCTCCCACACAATATATGTATATAAACATAGATCATATACAATCAATCAATACATAAAGTTAATGTATTATTCCTACCGCTATATTCAATAGCATACTCAATTGATTAGTTTCAGTTTACCTAATCATTATGCATTGTCTACAACAATCAAGACTATCCTCCACCGATAGTCCAAAGCAGTTATTTCTATACCAAAAATAAATGCACCAAATGGATATATAATCAACATTTCAACTAGGTGAGCGATGAATGAATCTAACTACACCATTTAATCCCATACACATCCAATTCCAACATTCTCAATTCAATTCCTCTTTTCTTCAAATTAATTATACCAGTTAATTTATCAATGTAATTAGGGTATTTCTCATAATTAACATAACAACCCTAAGGTTCCATTTTTCTCAATAGTTCAACATTAATTCATTTCTCTATGTCAAACATGCAAATTGGTTTATATCTATAAAACCCCCATCTTTTGTAAAATTACACAAAGGCCCAAACTTTCTCAAATTAACCCAACAACCCCAACTTATCAAAATGCTAAAATTAAAGACAAAGCTCATAGGAAGGAGTAGGATATCCCTACCTCGAAGTTTGAGCTCAAACGGAGATGAAGACCAAAATCCAACGTGCTCCAAATCCCAAGTTTTTCAGATTAGAACGACGCCCAAGTCACCCTTTATCTTTTTAATAAAGGACTAAGGGTAGAAACTCACTCTAGATAAATCAAACCTTAGAGAGAAGACAAGTATAGAGAGAGAGAGAGAGTCGGATCTAGGGCTTGATAGAAAAAGAGAGATGAAAAAGTGATGTTTAATTCGCTGCTGCGATCTGATATATAACAGGCTCGCTCGAGCGACCAGACACAAAGAATACTCGCTCGAGCGAAGAAAGTCTCGCTCGAGCCAACAACTCGAAGCTTCAGGTCTGCAACCCAGAAGCACGCTCGAGTGACAGAATGCTCGCTCGAGCGAGGAAACTCAAAACATACACCTCGCTCACTCGAGCGAAGGAAAACTTGCTCGAGCCAAGAAACACAGCTCTCAGGTCAAAATGAGACGCAGACGCATGCTCGAGCGCAAGACTTCTCGCTCGATCCACCAGACACAAAACCAACTCTGCTCGAGCGACCAAAACCCTGGCTCGAGCGAAGGATCCAAAACAAAGAGCTCGCTCGAGCGACAAACTTGCTCGCTCGAGCGAAGGACCAAAATTCTGGGCAGCAACCATTTGCTCCCAAACACAACAACCTGTAACAACCTGCCCAACACATCCTTAACTCAAATACAAAGTACGAAAGGATGCAAAAGGTTATAAAACAACTACTAACATCCACGGAAACAAGTCCGGATCGCTGTACACAAGGGGTAAAACTCGGGATCGCTATAACCTCCCCCTCTTAAAAAATTTCGTCCCCGAAATTAAGTGTAAGTTTTCAAAAACAAGTTTTTCTCCATTTCCAGCAACATTACATTTTAATATTAACAACTCGACCCATTACCGGTTATTCCATCTCTTATCAAGAGGCATTTCACAATATGTAAAACAATATACATTTCAACCTGCATTAACATTATGCATTTTTCTTCCAATTTCAACGATTTCATATCATGACTAATGTTCATGATACATTTCCAATTCTACAATACTCAATATATGCAATGTTATATCAAACTTCCATTTTGAGGCAAGTTTCAAAACACTTCCATTAAACCAAAACATAAACCATGTTTTACAACCTAAGATATATTCAATATTCTTAAGGTTCAATAATACAACAAAATATACAATACACGATCAAACATCCACAAATAGATCCGGATATTTCTCTCGGACGTCCAACTCACGTTCCCAAGTGGCTTCCTCCACTCTATGATGTTTCCACAAAACCTTCACTAGGGGAATGGTCTTGCCTCGCAAGACTTGCTCCCGCCTATCCAAGACCCAAACCGGTCTCTCCTCATACGAGGCATCCTCATCAACCTCTAAGTCAGTCCAATCCAAGTACATGTGATGGATCCGGCTCATACTTCCAAAGCATACTCACATGAAACACGTCATGAACTCCGGACAACTGCGGCGACAAAGCTAAATGATAGGCAACCTCGCCAATCCTCTCAAGGATCTCAAAAGGGCCAATAAACCGAGGGGACAACTTCCCACTCTTCCCAAACCTCATTAATCCCCGCCTAGGTGATATCTTCAGAAAGACATGATCACCCACCTCGAACACTAAAGGTCTCCTCCTACGGTCGGCATATGATTTCTGCCGACTCTGGGCTATAACAAGCCTCCTACGGATAAGCTCAACCTTCTCCGTCGTTTCCCTCACCAACTCCGGACCCAACAAAGGTGCATCACCCACTCTCGGCCAGCAAACTGGAGACCTACACGGTCGGCCATACAAGGCCTCAAACGGTGCCATACCGATACTAGACTGGAAACTGTTGTTGTAGGCAAACTCCACCAAGGGCAAGTGCCTCTCCCACGTCCCACTAAAGTCAAGGACACAACCTCGAAGCATATCCTCAAGGATCTAAATAGTACGCTCGGACTGCCCGTCAGTCTGAGGATGATAAGCCGTACTAAAGGTCAACTTAGTGCCCAAGGCACTCTGTAAACTCTGCCACAACCTAGCAGTAAAATGAGGATCTCTATCTGAGATGATCGTCACTGGAACCCCGTTGCAACCTCACTATGTCCCGAATGTACAAGTCGGCAAGATGATCTACCGAATCTCTCACGCGTATAGGAATGAAGTGCGCGACTTAGTCAACCGGTCTACAACCACCCAAATAGCATCATTACCCCACTGAGTCCTCGGAAGACCTACAACGAAGCCCATAGTGACATACTCCCACTTCCACTCGGCAATAGGCAAGGGTTGTAACAAACCCACTGGCCTCTGATGTTCGGCCATCACTTGCTGACAAGTAAGGCACTTAGATACGAAGACTGCCACATCTCTCTTCATGTCCCGCCACCAAAACTGGCGACTCAAATCCCGATACATCTTAGTGCTTCCTAGATGCACCGCAAGACGTGAATGATGAAACTCTCGGAGTACCTCTTCTCGGCAAGACTCCGATACAAACAAACGGTCTCGGTATCTCACACTCAGGTCGGGATACACCGTCAAACCCTTCTCAACCTTCCCACTGGAGATCTTCTCTCGGAGAGATTCTACCTCAAGGTCACCTCTCTGTGCCTCTAACACTCTAGTCACAAGTGTAGGCTGCGCAACAACAGAAAATAAGGCCGCAGCCTCAACGGATTCGCCCAGAATACAAGCTACATCACTTATGGATTTCCTGCTAAGGGCATCGGCCACAACATTGGCCTTCCCCGGATGATAATGTAACTCGAAGTCGTAATCCTCAATAAACTCCATCCACCTCCTCTGCCTCAAGTTCAAGTCTTTCTGTGTAAACAGATATTTCAGACTCTTATGATCCGAGAACACCTCGAATTTCTCACTATAAAGGTAGTGCCTCCAGATTTTCAAGGCAAAGACCACGGCTACTAACTCTAGGTCATGTGTAGGGTAATTCTTCTCGTGTATTTTCAACTGACGTGAGCCATAGGCAACCACTTTCCCCTCTTGCATCAACACACAACCCAAACCCTCTCGTGAGGCATCACAATAGACTGCATAACCAAACCCTCTCTCCGAAATAATCAAGACCGGAGCGGTGGTCAATCTAACTTTTAGCTCTTGGAACGACTTTTCACAAGTCTCACTCCATACAAATTTGACTCCCTTCCGAGTCAGTCTAGTCAACAGCGAAGCTAACCTGGAGAAATCCTTCACAAACCGACGGTAATACCCAGCTAATCCCAGAAAACTGCGGATCTCAAATACACTCTTAGGCTGTGCCCAATCTTGCATTGCCTCAATCTTGGATGTATCAACAGACACCCCTTCTCCGAAAACCACATGGCCTAAGAACTTGACTTCTCCTAGCCAGAACTCACACTTCCCAAACTTGGCATACAGCCTATGGGTTCTAAGTAACTCGAGCACCACTCTCAAGTGTTCTTCGTGCTCCTCCTCCGAAGGCGAATAGATAAGAATGTCGTCCACGAAAACGACTACAAAACGATCTAAGAATTCCCGAAAGATCCGGTTCATCAAATCCATAAAGACTGCCGGTGCATTGGTGAGCCCAAATGGCATCACCAGAAACTCATAATGGCCATACCGCGTACGGAATGCCGTCTTCGGAATATCCTCCTCCCTGACCCTCAACTGGTGGTAATCCGATCTCAAGTCTATCTTAGAGAAACAACGGGAATCCTTCAACTGGTCAAACAAATCATCTATACGGGACATAGGGTACTTATTCTTGACCGTAGCCCGATTTAACTTCCGGTAGTCGATACAAAGTCTCAAGGCACCATCTTTCTTTTTAGCAAAGAGGGCCGGTGCTCCCCACGGCGAAACACTAGGGCGAACAAAGCTCTTATCCAGCAACTCCTGGAGCTGAATCTTCAACTCACTCAACTCGGCTGGGGCAAAACGATAAGGCGCCATAGAAATCGGCGCCGTGCCGGGCACTAAATCAATGGAGAACTCAATCTCACGGTGAGGTGGCAAACCAACGAGATCCTCGAGAAAAACATCCGAATACTCACAAACCACTTTCGATAATACAATCTGGGTCTCATCACACTCACTACTCAAAAGGCTAGCAAGAAGACCACTAAGCTCACTCCGCCTCGCGGATCATACACGGTGGCAACATACTACCAACCCGATCCCCCAAGAAATGAAAACACTCCCCGCTCAAGGTACATACTGTGACCCTCTGGCGGTAGCAATTGATAACAGCCCGGTATGACGATAGCCAGTCCATACCCAAAATAACATCAAAACCCTTCATGGGCATAACTACAAAATTGAACGGAAGCCGATGATCGGCGACCTCTATATCACAACCTCTACATCCGTGCTTCAAAATCAACAGGTGATACAACACATATAGGAGATGCTAATTGTGCCAACTCCAATTCCAAACAGATGTAAATACAGCAGATACAAAGGAATGAGACGCACCCGTATCAATCAATACACTAGCAACCAAGTTGCAAAACAGAAAGGTACCTCTCACAACTGATGGAACCGGTACCAGGTCCTGCGCGGAAACAGCATACACGCGTCCTGAAGGCCCCTGATCTACCTGCTCACCCCTCGGAGCATACGACTGCTGTACAGACTGGGACGACGAAGCTCCCGGATTGGCCCTCAAGGCCTGCACAGACTAAGTTAGCTAAAAATCTTGCGTCTGCCTAGAACCAGACGCGCCCGAAGTGGCACTCAACTGTGGGCATAACCTCTTCAGGTGCCCAGGCTGACCACACTGATAACAAGACAAGGACTGGCCCCTGCCTTGACTCTGGCTCTGCGGTCTAGCTGAAGAAGAAACAGCTCTCTGACCTCCTCCCCTCTGTGGGCAAACCGAAGCCTTGTGGCCTAGCTGGCCACACTTGTAACAGATGAACTCTCCCTGATTGCCTCTCCCCAAGCCTGCACTCGGCATTGGAAAGGTCGATCTAGCAACACCACCCTGAGACTGCTGAGGGTTAGCACCCCTCTATCTCCTGCCATCACCCTGACCATCCTGGCTCCTCTTGGAGCCCATCTGTCCCTCCTCCTCCTGCATCATGATCTCCATATGGGCTGTAGCATCAACCAAGCACCCATAGTCTCGGATCATAGAACCACTAACTCTCATCTTAAGGCCGCGCCTCAACCTCTTCTCAAACTCGATACAGCGGCGTTCCTTGGACGCCACAAGTTCAGGTGCGAACCTAGACAAGCTAGTAAAAACAGCCTCATACTCGGCCACTGAAGAACTCAACTGCAAAAGCTGGCAGAACTGGTCTCTCAGCTTCTCCCTGACTGCTGGAGATAAGAATTTCTCTTGGAAAGCACTCACAAAAGCCTCCCAAGTGTCATCCAAACGACTCTTCACGAATTTCCACTACTGACCCGCATCCCCTTTAAGCTGGAAGGATGCCAAGGTCACTTTCAACGCTCCGTCCTCGATGCCTAGCATCTCGAACGTTTTCACCATTTGCTCTAACTACTCGTCAGCCTTGAGTGGCTCCTTCGGATCCCCGATAAACTCATCCGAGTTAGACCGGAAGAACTCCCTCTTCAAAAAGGAAGGCCCTGCATCAACAACCTGGGCCTGAACTGGATTCTCAGCTCTGAGAATTCCCATAGACTCCCTCAAAGCATCGGCTATCCCTCGGGCTAAAGCGCCCATAGCCTCCTGACCTGCTGGCTCGACTACATTGGCTTGGCCAACCCCCTCCTGCTGTGCCGGAATATCATCCGGTAAAGACATCTCCTGCCTCCTAGGCCTACCTCGCCTACCACCACGTTCTCATCCTGACATCCTAATAAAGGTAACGAAGAACATTAGCACATTCACAAATGTGCCGAAGCTATAACACTTGCGTCCTAATGCAATGGACAACAATAATTCACTCCATGTAAGCACATGATCACATAAGCACTTACGAATTTTATTTCTGGATAATGATAGTCCCGAGGCGTTGCTAGAGTTCCAGTTAGAAACAGCATTGATCAAGTGCTTTTCCAATAGGACTCCCAGAAACCCAAGGATTCAATCAACATCCTAGAAACTAAATCCCATACCCACATAGTCACATAAACATGTTATCAAATAAACACATAATGTCACACATACGTCTCTAACAAGCGAGACAAACCCATTGTGATACTAATCACTTCCCACGTACCCAAAGTATTCGAACCCAGTACGCTCTGATACCAAGTTGTAATGCCCTCAAAATAATAACAATAAACCCATCAATATTGACATGCATTGATATATAAAAGATCAACAACCCTCTATTCATCAGAGTAATTCATTACAAAAGTATTACATGTTAACAACAAAAGCAAATGCCCTACGGGCTTACAGCTTTCCAAGTTAACACTTGGTTACAAAAAGGAGAGTGCTAACTCAATTACACATTAAGCTCCTGGCTTGAATCTACATGTAACACATCGAAAAAAGTAAAACAACAAAAAAGGCATGTCCGCCTCTAGCCTCCCAAGCTATGTCCTTGGAGGTGGCATGCTACCTGTACCTGAAAATGATGCCCCATATATGGTAAGCCACAGCCCAGTAGAAATACACTAAACCAGCTATGAACAATGACTAAAAGATTAGTAGTTGATAGATGGTCTACACCATTACATTCTTTCAAACACATTTCAGTTTCATGACCTTAAAGTCCATGTTCCATTTCATTTTCTGTTTCTTTTCAACTTTGAGTTTGAAAACAAGGCTCAACACTTACCCAAATAATTTAATGAGTTTGTGACTCATCTTTAAAACACTTTCGAAATTCATGATAGATACACATTTTGGTGCTGTATCATTAACACCTAAACCACTTCCATACTTCACTAACGATACACATTTTGGTGCTGTATCAACATAACATAGAAACATTTCTATACTTCACAATTGATAAAGATATACATTTTAGTGCTATATCAAATCAATTCAACACTTCCATAATCAACACTTGATACACATTGTAGTGCTGTATCAATGTCACACAAAATCCGGTTTAGAGATCCATCCCCTATCTTCCCTAAACCGTGGAGTACATCCCCTATCTCCTCCCACATAACATATGTATATAAACATAGATCATATACAATCAATCAATACATAAAGTTAATGTATTATTCCTACCGCTATATTCAATAGCATACTCAATTGATTAGTTTCAGTTTACCTAATCATCATGCATTGTCTACAACAATCAAGACTATCCTCCACCGATAGTCCAAAGCAGTTATTTCTATACCAAAAATAAATGCACCAAATGGATATATAATCAACATTTCAACTAGGTGAGCGATGAATGAATCTAACTACACCCTTTAATCCTATACACATCCAATTCCAACATTCTCAATTCAATTCCTCTTTTCTTCAAATTAATTATACCAGTTAATTTATCAATGTAATTAGGGCATTTCCCATAATTAACATAACAACCCTAAGGTTCCATTTTTTCAATAGTTCAACATTAATTCATTTCTCTATGTCAAACATGCAAATTGGTTTATATCTATAAAACCCCCATCTTTTGTAAAATTACACAAAGGCCCAAACTTTCTCAAAATTAACCAACAACCCCCAACATATCAAAATGCTAAAATTCAAAGACAAAGCTCATAGGAAGGAGTAGGATATCCCTACCTCGAAGTTTGAGCTTAAACAGAGATGAAGACCAAAATCCAACGTGCTTCAAATCCCAAGTTTTTCAGATTAGAACGAAGCCCAAGTCACCTTCTATCTTTTTAATAAAGGACTAAGGGTAGAAACTCACTCTAGATAGATCAAACCTTAGAGAGAAGACAAGTATAGAGACAGAGAGAGAGTCGGATCTAGGGCTTGATAGAAAAGAGAGATGAAAAAGTGATGTTCAATTCGCTGCTGTGATCTAATATATAATAGGCTCGCTTAAGCGAAGGATTGGTCGCTCGGGCGACCAGACACAAAGAATACTCGCTCGAGCGAAGAAAGTCTCGCTCGAGCCAATAACTCGAAGCTTTAGGTTTGCAACCCAGAAGTACGCTCGAGCGACAGAATGCTCGCTCGAGTGAGGAAACTCAAAACATACACCTCGCTCGCTCGAGCGAAGGAAAGCTCGCTCGAGCCAAGAAACACAGCTCTCAGCTCAAAATGAGACGCAGACACATGCTCGAGCGCAAGACTTCTCGCTCGATCCACCAGACACAAAACCCAACTCTCGCTCGAGCGACCAAACCCTGGCTCGAGCGAAGGATCCAAAACAAAGAGCTCGCTCGAGCGACAAATTGCTCGCTCGAGCGAAGGACCAAAATTCTGGGCAGCAACCATTTGCTCCCAAACACAACCAACCTGTAACAAGCCTGCCCAACACATCCTATAACTCAAATACAAAGTACGAAAGGATGCAAACAGGTTATAAACAACTATTAACATCCACGGAAACAAGTCCGGATCACTGTACACAAGGGGTAAAACTCGGGATCGCTATAGTTCATTTGGGCTTACTACAGTTTGGACTCAAATGTCACGGTTCTTAATCTGATCTCGCAAAGTGCAATGCAAGATTGATAAATCACCAAAGAGTCCAAATCCGACAAATCGTTTTAGAAAATTGATTTTTAAGAAAGAAGTGCCAAACATGGACTGCTTTGCCAGATACAGAGTCGCCACCTAAATATTTTATTTTTGGGGAAATTTAGGAAACCCTGACTCGTTGCCTAAGGCCGCGTGTCCGTCATCACCAAAGTTGCCTCAGCTCAGGAACTTGGGTACGATTGGGGAAGGTCAGCTATGAGCACCCCCGCTCGCCCGATCAAAGATCGGCCACTACTAAACATGATATCTCGTTTTTGAAAATGCATGCGTTCTTATTCCGGTTAATTAGCTAGAATTATTAGGTGATGCGCACAATACACAAGTATAGACTAGATCGCCCAATTTGGGACAAAGCATTGCATATCCGTTTGTTTGGAAGGCAGTTTGAAGTTTGCTACTCGCAAGTAGGCTAAATCACTGATTTCAATGAATTATCCCAATTCAAGCAATCCAACCTTCACCCACAGGCATTCAGGCAGTTATATCACATAAGCAATTAGCCTCATGACAAGCATGCTGTCATGTTAACACTTACACATATGCAAGATGCTAAAGCATAAACACTTACAGTGTATTCCGAGCCAAAATAAGAAACTAGTTAGAAATCATGCATGATCCTAGTTCATGTTAAGATGGCTAATGCAATACATACAAAATGCAACTAGAATAGGCTCGGTTAATCTAAGAATGGCATGTGAAATGCGACAACTCGATACACGTATTCAAGTTGGAATTGAAATACTATGCAATTAGTATGATGCGCCGAGCCCGGTGCGTGCAATACGGATGAATGTATGCAAACATGCTAACATAAGTATGCTAATTGAAACGTGACCTAAAACTAACCATTGAAAGCAGGTAAGTAAAAGGGAGAAAGACGTGGGGTTGGAAGACATTCACACACGCACGCACACTTATTACAAAATTCGCCCTCTCGACGGAGGGTCCGAATAAATAATACAAACCAAATGATTAATCAACTATCCTAGCTAATTAATTATTACAAACCCTTAATTAATTAACAAATTAATTACAAAAGGAGGCCGCCGCAGCTCCACCTCGGAATGATTGAATGATGCATGCTCGATCGCCTTGCTCGGAAACCCGTTGTCATGCCACATGTTGCCTCTATTTGCCCTGTTTTGCTCCTCTGAAAACTGCACAAGTCCCAAGGATACTTCTGAACCACTCCCTAAGTATTGTGTGATGCCACCGGCCATTGGAAAATGGTTATCGACCATTTGTAAGGCTCTCGGCCAGATTTTGGTAGCCGGCCGACACTGAAGATGGCCGACCGGCCATAACTTCCTGTAGAATCCTGTTTTTGCTGCAGTAGAGGACAGACAGTGCATGGCAAGGCATTTACAAGATAATGTGTGCACAATCACCCTCTCTATCATGCTATAAACTCAAGGGAGTATGGCTCTCGAACCTCAGACCACCAATCACGCATTTCAATGCATGATGGCCAAATGTGCCAAGTATGCAAATTAATGTGGAATGAATGCAACAAAACATATGAATGCCTAGAGCTCTATCATGCTTGATCAAGAGCGTCGGCAACCAAGGGTTGAGGCATGTTTCGTCACTTCAAGTACGAAACGTCCCTCGGCCCTCATGTTTGGTTTGACACCCCAAACCAAACACAATGCAATGCATGCAACCAAGTACAATGCAACATGGGAATGTAAGGTCATGTAACATGAGCATGCCAAGTGCAATGTGATGCAACCTAACATGCAAACAACATGGCAATGCAACAAGTATGCAATACTACAATGCAACCTAGATATGGAAATATACGAAGTGATAGGCATGCAACAATGACACCAACCATAAGGATGCAACAACATGCAACGCGATAAGCATACAACAATACACAAATGCATGATTCATGGGCTTACACTAAAGATGGGTAAACCTCAGCCGTACCAAAAACAGCAGCCAAAACACCCAAATCAAGGTACCAAAAAGGGAGTCATGCATGCACATACATGGATCCGTAAGCTAAGCAACGATGCACAATCCTCAACCATGAGCAAAATGGGATAAACATGAGAACATGACAATGCAATGAGCTCTGAAATCATGTGAAGAATGATACCAAATCATATACACAAGTGAAGCATAGCATGCTAATGGGCTCAATGCCCAAAGCTAGTCAAGGGGCTCTCACCATGGCCATATCAACCAAGCCCCAAAGGGCCAAAGTGACCTAAGACAGTCCTAGGGCAGGCCAAAACAAGGCTAGAACATACATGGAATGAGGCCAAAACATACTAAAGAGATGGGCACAAACAAGGGGCATGCAAGGCTACAAAGGGAGCATTACACTACGCCTATCACAACCAAACATGGCATGAATTATGTAATGAAAAACAGAGTTATAATATGCCAAAATAAGCCCCTAAACCCAATGAGATGGCATCCCAAAGACCTAATCATGGAGACATACACAATGACCCAATCTTAAGGCACAAAACAACAACTCTTCAAAGCATTGACAAGATGGCAAACATAAGCGTGTGGCTACACTACATGGACTGAAATGTGATTTCAAATGATGCCAAATCATGAGAATAGTCAAAACAATACATGCTAGCAACTTGGTGCACAAAGCTTAACAAGCTAGGATGAACTAAGGCTATACAAAGTAATGCACATATGATCAAATCAACACCAAATAGAGCTTAAACATGGCGAAACATGACCTTGGAGTTGAGTCGGAATATGCAAGCATGATGATCCAAATGCAAGATACATGTTAAGTCAATAGAAGGTATTACAAGGCAAGTACATGGTACATGCAAGAGACCAACAAACCAACTTAAAACAGAGGTATATCATGCCAAGATAACACCAAATACTTGTTGAAATGGGGCCAAAACATGCTAAACAAACATGCTACTATGGTGAGCCAACAATGCAAGCAAATGAGACACAAATAAAGGGGGGTGTCCCTCCCCTATTCAAGACTTCAAAACCACTTCCCCACCACTGTCAAAACAAAAATGGTTCAAAGCTCAAAAAGAAGGTCACAAAATAAGGCCAAACAAGGCCTAAGAGGGGGTAGACAACCCCCAACCCAAAAGTAACCTTAGACAAACATATTTAGCATACAAAAACAGAATTTTTTTCAGTTGGACACTAAGCTTAAAACAGTAAGCAAGTATTGCTAAAAGCCTAAGCAAAAATGGGAAATAAAAGAGTAGTTTTTCACCCTTAAAGAACACTTCAAGAACACCAACTCCAGCACCTCCTTCTGATCAAAACCAACTCAAAAACTCTGAAATCAACTCCTTAGCACCTCAGTAACTAAGGGATAGTGTACCACTAGGTGCTTTAGTGCAAAAATATGAACAAAAACACCCTTTGGAACACTATTACACACACAACTATAAAGAGAGAGAAGATATAGAAAGAGAGTGATATATATCTTCTATATCAGTTGGATGAACCCCTGGAAAGGGATAGGAGGCTCTCCTTTTATAAGAAGTCTAATTCAAAGCTTCCAAGAGAGTGATGGTTCAAATCCCTCCATACACGTGTATGGAGGAGGGAAATTGTGTGTGCCAACTGTGCCAGCATGCACAAAATATCTGCCAAAAGAAGATAGAAATGGGTTGGCCGGAAAATATGGCCGATTGACCAACAAAGGTGGCCGACCGACCAAAAAAGGTGCCGATCGGCCAACAATCTTGGCCGATGGCAAGAAAAAAGGGCCGATGGCTTCAAGCCTCGGCCGATGGGTTGAGGAAATGGCCAGCAAGCCACCCTCTTCCCTTAAAAGCAAAAACACAAGTGTTTGGTCCACAACCAAGCACAAAACAGTCAAGTCGAGAGATCTTGAGGCAAGGCGCGCGACCGAGACCTCCGAGAACTCAAAACGAACACGAGCATGGATGATCATCAAGTGTTCAAACGATGACGTCCAAGTCTTGAGGACGGTCAAAAATGGGGTGTCTACAGGAGGGAAATTTTATTAATTTTTTATTCACAAAAAAGGACATTGGTAAAGCAAGTTTCTGGAAAACGGCTTTGATAAAGCCAGTTTACCCTATAATGGGAATAAAGTGAAAAACACACTTTATAGTGGAACTAAACTTTGAGAATGCCATAGTCAGGGAAAAACACCCTGAGTGAGGGTGATCTCGAGGGGAAGGAGATGAGAGAGGTGAGAGTGGAAGAGTGGGATAGAATTGGCAATGTGGAGGAGGTCGGCAGAAGCGAAAGAGAGGCAGCTGATGAGGGGGCCGTTGACGGAGGAGTTCCTGTGCTTTAGGGCATGTATTAGTTTTATGTATGCATTTTGATCTATCTCCACTCGCCACTCGTCGCCCGTTACTACTACTTAGAGATCAAACCAAGATCAAAGTCTCAAAGGAGAAAAGAGGAGAAGAGAGAGAAAAGAGCGCTTTTACAGTAATGGCGTGATACACCACACCAGACACAGACAGTTGGGACGAGAGAGAATGTGGAAAAGGAACATATTGAAACGACGTTGCACCAATTGGTTCATCAATCGTTTAGGCAAGAAAAATTAGAAAGCTGCTAAATACTCCTACCTCTTTATTTTGGACCTCTCACTTCTTTGGCTCCCACTTTCTAAAAGTACTCTCCACTTATACTTCTTTTGACCCCCAACATATTTCCAATTTAACCAATTTCCCTCACCCTTTCCCTTTATTCCTCCGACAACTTTCATTCTCCACTTTGGCCACCCCTTTCTCCATTATCACAGCACCGCTATCATCACAGCCATTGCAGCATCGCCGTCTCGCCATCATCACAACACTCTCTCATTCTCTTCTTCTTCTTCTTCCTCTTTCTCCTCCTCCTCACCTGAAATCCTAACCCTAGATCTAAATCTACTACTATCATCACCCATCACCACCGTCGGCTACATCTTGTTCTTCTTTTTCCTCCTTATCTTTTCCCGAAACCCTAACGTCCACCAACACTGTTTCATTTTTTTTTCTTTTGTTTCTTCCTTACGCATACTGATGCTCCAAAACGAAACCCAAGAAGGAGGAGGGGAAGACGAACACAGCACGGACTCTAACACTTGGGAAAGAGAAAAAGACAGTGAGGGGTTGCGATGATGGTGGCGAGGCGTTGTGTAGGTGGTGGCGAGAAGCTCATCGGAGAAGGAAAATAACAGAGATGGGTTGGTCGTCGGAAGACGCTGACGTGAGTGGAGTGGTGGTGGGATTAGGGTTAGGGTTAGGGTTAGGGTTAGGGTTAGATTTGGGAGGATAGAGACAAAATTGGAATTCAATGTTAGGATAAAATTGTAATAAAAAAAATAGAGGGTCCCAAGTAAAAAGGTAGGGACATTTAGCAACCTTAAAAAATTGAGAAATTTATTAGAAAATCTTTTTTCAAGGGTTTATGACTCAATTAGTCCATAAGATATTTTATATTTTAATAAGTCCTATTATTTAGACATTTGATCTATCAAATCCTAATTTTCATATTTAAGGTATTTCATGGACATTTCTATCTTTACAAATATTTTTTAAACGGTTCACAATTTGGTGATGTGAATATTCATATTTTACAATGTGAATATTCACATTGATAGTGTGAATGTTCACATTGACATGTTAACATTCACATTGATGGTGTGAACATTCACAACACAGAACATTCACAATGTAAATGTGAATATTATTAGGAGTATTTTGGTAACTATGTCACCCATAGGACTTATTAGAATATAAGAAAATAATATGGATTAAATGGAATATAAGTAGGTGAAAAGGAATTTATGAAAAAAGTGCCCTAAAAAATTATTGCAGAAATTACAAATAATAAAAGAGCTTTTAAATTTTAATGTTTTGAAAAATAAATTCTAAACTATTCACCTATTTTAGTAAAGTAAAATTAATAAAAGAAAATAATATTTTAGTCATTAAAATTTAGGGGATTTTTTTTAAGGTTCCTGATATTAAGATTTTATAGTATACAATATACTCAATATTTTCATAATGTCTAAGGTCCCTCAATATCAATCCAGAGAAAATTCGATCCAGAGAATTTTTCTGGATAAATTATAGAGAAAATTCCAAATTTCTCTGGACCAACACCAAATTTCTCTGGACATATCACAAAGAAAATTTTATACATCACCTACACCAAATTTCTCTGGACACATCACAGAGAAATTTTACACATCTCCAACACCAAATTTCGTTGGAAGAGAACTTGAGAAAGAGTACAGATTATGATATATTACCACCACAGAAGAAGAGCTGAAGAAGAACCCAACCCATCAAGTAAATTGACAGAGAGAAAGAAAGAGATCTTCCAAAATAGTTTTCAAAAAGTATCCATAGATATCTATAAAAGCTCTGATTAACAATGGCCTTTTTTAATTTTCCCTTCCAACCTTGAGAAATTTACAAAAACCCAGAGAAAATTCCTTCCAACCTAGAGAAATTCACAAAAACCTAGAGAAAATTCCCTCAAACCCAGAGAAATTCACAAAAACCCAGAGAAAATTCCTTCTAACCCAGAGAAATAATATTGTGGATCAGAGAAAATTCCTGCTATAGGTCCAGATATCAACTAAACAATGCAACTTTAACTTTGGATGCCCAATAACAAGCATTTTGTGGTAAACTCAAAACAACAGGACAACAACAGTCATGGAGGCACATTATATGTGCACAATGCTGATTTTGATACATTTAGGGATCCTTGCATTTATGTACGGTGCAACATAGTACAATAATTAACTTACCATATCCTTCCATGGAGATGGTTTGTAGATCCCCTCCAAAATATCTGGCATATAAGCGGCTTATTGGAATCCCATATCCATAACCAGCCATTGTTGGCACATTGACTGTTCCAAGTTCTGACCACTCATCCATGGGATTTTTGGCAGTATTGTAAAGATATGTAAAAAAATTTGGGAGACCACTTCTTGGTATTCCACCTCCTTCATCTGAGTCTTGGACAGTTGTTGAGAAAAGGTTAAGATTAGTAAAAACAAGTGCAACTAAGAAGCTTCTTGGTAATAGTAAGCCTTTTGATCAAGTTCATGAAACAAACATTGGGAAAAGAACAGACGACATATTGAAATTTCAAACATGGAAAAGAACAGACGGCATGTTGAAATTTTCAACGTCAAGCTCTCTTCTTACGCTAAGCTCAGCTCTAGGTTCTCCCATGGAGGTTTCCTTCTCTCTCTCTCTCTCTCTCTCTCTCTACATATACATACTTACATATTTGTCTATTTATGCATCTTTGATTCTCAGATCTTGCTATGCCTTATGAATTTAGTTTGCAAATGAGGTTTGATTTGAGTCAAATTTCTTTGTGATATATGGGTGTGGGAGTTGAGGGATCTTAGATATCATAAAATAATATTGTGAATCTCTTTCATTACTAAAAATGAAGGAAGGATCTTAGACTAATTTTTCTTAAAATTTATGTATGTATACATAAATGTCTAAAATATCTTCTTTTTTTTTTTTTTGTTCGGTTTAATGATTAAAATATTATTTTTTTAGTCTTTTTTACTTAACAAAAATAGTCAATTGATTTGGATTGCAAAAATCAAAATATTAAAGTTTAAATTAATAAAATAAAGAATTTTTTTGTTCCAAGGGTCAACTTTTGAGATTTTTATTTTTATTTTTAATTTCACGAAAATTATTAAATACCAAGTCTCCCTTGTTGCTTTTTTGGCTAAATTATGAGGTAAAAAAAATTAAAGTGTTTGGAAATAAATTTTTAATTTTTTTATAAAAGAACAAAATGTGGAGAGAATGAAAAAAAAAAAATTAACTTGTTAAATTGACTATTAAATTATATAATTACTTTCTAATTTTTTAACTAAAAATTTTACATCCCAAACGGGACACCAAGTTAATTATTTAGATATCTCTCAAGTTTTTTAGAGTGAGAGAAATCTCTTCTAAATTTTTTGAAATTACACCAATCTTCTCATTTTACTTGATAATATATACCTCTCCTCCATTATCAATTCCATGCATATGACAAATTATATATATGGCATATGCTAAATAAAATCATAAAATTTGTATTCCAAAAATTTAAACTAAAACATGGAATACCCTAAACTGTGTCCATATAATTCATATACAAAATTTGTGTGGAAAATGATATAAAAATATTATCACCACATCATGAGTTCTAAGTCTATAAAAAAATACTGTAAGAATAATATCATCTTATCGTCCATCATTTTATTCATTGTAAACATAAGAAATATTCTAATAATGACAATAACCTAATCAACCACTAGTAGATCAACCATGGGAGATTATTCAAACTTTAGCTTCAACATTTTTTCATCTTCTTCTAAATGTTAGTTTTGATCAACAATGATAATGTCGAAGATGCTAGCCCTAGTTTTCTTGTCTTTTTGATTTTGCGTCTTCAAGCGAAGGAAGTATTTTTGGGCATGACTCGCACAACTTAAGTTGGCGTTTTTGTCATCACTGCACTTCTTGATATACTCTTCCAGTCTCCCTCCCCATATTTCTCTAGTCCCATAAGAAATTGCCTGTATATTACACGCATGAGAAGAATCAAAATGTTATATACATAAAGAAACTAGAAAGTAAAATAGCAAATTTCAGGAATGGATGAAAATAAACTTTTTTAAAAAAATTATTTTATTTTATTTTATATATAACGGCCTTGTAATATGTGACAAGAACAACTGATATATACATATACGGACCTTGTGTCTAAATGTCTATAATTATTGAATAATTGACAACTTTGCGATACAATAATCTCAAAACATAATTTAATAAATATAAATATTTTAAATTTAAAAACAGAAAATTATATCTCATACCCACTAAGCATGATGTTCTTGTATTCCTTTGAAAAATTAAAGGGTTAAAAGATAAAAAAGAAAAGTTTCCAATATCTTTTCATGATAGATTTGAGTTCAATTCATTTTTCTCATTTAAGAGCAATTTCAATGGTACTTTCCATTTTTTACTAGTTAAAGGTAAAAAAAGATATGCTCTTTATTTTACCTCACTAATTTTTGTTTTTATTTTTTTTATCTATATGCTTCAATGTTACTATTTATTTTACGTATTTATCTATACAAACTAATTTAAAGAGTCTCTCAATACTCTCTAAATATAACTAGCTTATAAGAATCTTATTAAATAATCATCGTACTATCTAATTCGTTGGAGTGGGTAAAATAACATAAAACTAGTTATAATAATTAACAAACCCCTTTTAAAAAGGCTCTTGCATATGCTCTAACAAACTATTGAAAGATTTATATGTAAAATTGTAAACTCATCGCTTTTGCACCCATGCTAAATCAAACTAAAAAATCATATATTTCTTTTATAGTAATTTTTTTTTTCAAATTTGTGCCGCTTTTTTTAAGTACTTTTTTATGTATATGCGAAAAAATCTAAAAGTAAAAAAATTTAAAAATTCAAAAAATAAAAAACCCAAAAAAATAAAGTCAAAGAAAGCCAACTCTTTTGATTTTTTTTTTTTTTTTTTTTTACACAAAAAGTGTAAAACCTTTTTGAAAAAATATTTAAAAAAAAAAAAAAAAAAATCATAATACGGATACAACTATGCCTGTGTTCTACATCAGTCCATCTTACCCCTGTTCTCCTCTGCACCACTTTACTCTGTTGTCGTTGATGTTGTTGTTTCAAAGTACTCAAGGAGCAGCTTTCAACCAAATCATCATCGTGATCGTCCGCGTAAGGACGCAAATCGATGAGTCCTGCTTCGATGTCTGCCACGTCACCCAACAAATCATTGCAATGTTACAATTTCCTTGGCCGACTTATGGGGTAGTCGCGCGGCAATCTTCTCCCACGTTTGTGGAGTCCAGTTTTCATCATCTGGAAAAACTCCACAAGCGCCGACTCGAATTCCTTGTCCCCTGTTCTCGTCCATGTCGAAGAACTCGAAGAAAAGTCTGATTCAATTATGAATTTCTTCCAAGAAGACATGTTACTTTATGCATATGATAATAACCTTAAAGACACCCTATCTATACAACCCATGTTTTTGTTTATGGGAATGTTCCTGAATTGGCAAGTTTCCTATAATGTGATCAAAATTATGACATGTATGTATATATATGATCTAATCCAAATTGTTATCTGTATCCCCAAGGAAAGATCTTTCTTTGATGAAAGCTTTCTTTATAGTTCGAATTGATTGGTCCTATTTATCCAATAATCAAATATAAATGACCCACTATTCACTCGGTTTTTAGGTCATAATTATTATGTAGGAGAGATGGCCAAGTAGTTCAAGACGTAGCATTGAAATTGTTATGTAAGCTTTTGTCTACCGAGGGTTCGAATCCCTCTCTTTACGTACCTTCACCTAATGTACCAATGTTGTTAACCGTAATGTATCAAATAGCAATAAATATCATTATTCCAATAGTTAGACCTTTCTTTGATAGATTCTCTATTTCTAATTGCTATGGCAGGAAAATACTGAAAGTAGGTGTAGACGAGGATTGAAATCTCCCTGCTAGTGAGGTTTAGGATGGTTATTGGTTAGGGGTGCAAATCTGGCTTGGTCTGGTCCGCTCGGGCCTGGGCCCAGTTCGGCCCATGTCAGCCTTGTGGGCTCTCGTTAAAATTTGAGTCTGGCTAGGCTGACTCACGAGCCAAAAAATTAGGCCCAGGCCCAGGGGTATTCGGTCCTTGGGCGGGTTTGGTCATTTTGTTTTTGTTTTTTTAAATTTTTTCTACCAAAATTTTATTATTTTTCATTAAAAAAGACACTGGGCCTTGGCGCAGGCCGGGCCTTGAGAGTGGACCTTAAGTGGGCCGATGGGCCGGGCTAGGCGGGTTGGACCCACGAGTCGGGCAGGATTTCAAAATTATGGTCCAGGCCCAGGCCTAGGGACTCGGACTGGGCTCGAGTCTAGACCCAAATGGGCCTAAACGGGCCAGGCCACCCAGGCATGTTTCGGGCTGCCCATGAGGCGCGGGCCATTTTTACACTCCTATTACTGGTAAGTTAGAGGTTTGGTAATTGTTTTTTTTTTTTAGTATTTATTATTTATTTATTTTTAAATTTTTCGTTAGTCTTTTCAAACTAATTTTTTTTTATTATATATATATATATTCTCTTGAATTTTTTAATTTTATTTTTCTTGCTTTGATCCTTTATATTTAATTTTTTTAATTTATAATTATTTTTTGTTCAAAATTAGACATCACGTAATTGCTATATAATATAAATATTTATTGTTATGTTGAGGTTTAGATTTCTATCAAAGGTATAAATTACATATAATAGAATATTTTTATGCCATATAGTTGTTAATGTATTTTATATCTAATTTTGGATATAAATTAATTTTTGTATTAAATTAGAAAAAAAATTGAAACATGAAGGGCAAAGTGGAAAAAAAATTAAGGACCAAAGTGGAAAAATAATCAAGAGTAGTGCTATTAGCATCTCATCAATTATTTTGGACTCCCTATTTTTTTGGACCCCTACTTATAAATTCTAAAACTTTTTCTTTCTCCTCCACATAATACCAAAATTATCCTTATGAAAATATTTCACTCATTCAATTGAATGCACACCCCCACACCACAAAAAACCTCTCTCAAAAATCCTAACAAAACCCACAAAAGTGATTACTACTTCATCTCCACATACTTATTCATGACTTAAGAAAATAAATGTAGGTTTTTTGTTGTTGATTCAAAATTTCCCTTTTGTGGGTTTTGTGATCTCCACGAGTTTGGATTTGTGATCTTTTAAGCGGATTTATTTGAATTCTCTGACAATTTCAATTCTTGTTCCTTATTTTACTTGGGTTTTGTGATTTTAAAGTTCGAAAAAGGTGCATTAGTGATGTTCAATTATTTGTTTCTAAACAAATAAGAAATATTTGATTGCCTGTTCCCGAACAAATAAATAATGTTCGGGCTTGTGTTTTCGAATTTCGGTCATATGTTTGAGAGTTCAGTCCCAACAAAATGACGAATACTTTTTATTATTTTTGTCAATTTTTTTCAAGAAACTTACCTTTACAAGGCAATCTTCTCTGAGCTAAGAATATTATCAAAGCTATGAAGCTTTTATTGTTGTACTCCTCTCATCTCATGGAGTTGTGGTTACCAAAAAATTCCACTAATTATCATTGTCAGAGAAGTGTAGATAATCAAATGGTTACCATCGTTATCGTCAGAATATTGCCGCCAAAGAGTTTTTAAGATTTTGAGGGTAGATAGATTCTAAAGGTGAGATTTGGGAAAGATGGATGGATGGTGATAGAGGTGGATACTCTTATAGATCCTAACTTATGATATAGTGGGTATGTAGACTTAATTGTGAGATAGAGTGTCCCAAAATTATTGATATCATTTTTAATAATTTCATTTGAGATTATTATTGTAATAAAAAAAAAAGGCTAAGAGTCCAAAATAATTAATAAAGTGGTGTTTTGAAAAGTTGATAAAAAACTGAGTTTTTTGACCTTTTTGTGATTTTATGACTTTTTTGTGCTAAAAAAACTAGTTTTTTTTGTGGCTTTTTTTTTTAACTTTTTTGGCTAAAAAAATTAAAAAAACCAAAAAACTGGCTTTTTAGAATGTTCCCAAAGCAACCCTAGCAACACTCATAATCAACTATAAAAAGGGCAAAGTACAATCTACCTTTGTTTTTTCAGTTGTTTGGTTTTTTTTTTTCCCTTAAATTTTAAAAAGTGATGTGTTTGGTAATGAATAAATAATTTTTTTGTTTTGTTTTGTTTTGGTTTTTTTTTGTTTTTTTTTTTATAGTGAGAAATTATTATGTTTTGTTTTGTTTTGTTTTGTTTTTTTGTTTTTTTTTTTATAGTGAGAAATTATTATATTGCCTTTATAGTGTTTTGGAGTTCTCCTGAACATAATTGAAGGGAGAAATGAAAGGTAAAATCATCTTTTAACGATCATATTTTCATTCTCCAAAAAGTAAATTTTTTTACAAAAAACCAAACGGTTGTTTTCACTTCTGACTATTTATTTACAAGATTGCCAAATAGGGCCCAAGTGTATATTTAAACACAAACATATTTATCTTTCCGTAAGTATCGGAACTTACCCACAAATTTATTCAAGAAAATAATGAATGGTCCGACTTTGTACCATGACAATGAATAAGTTTTCACAAATTTAATCGATCAAATTAAAAGCTTGATCTACAATTGCAGGTATAAGGTCTAATGAGAGAGGACTTTACAGATTTCAAGAATCATTGAGGCGTTTGTCGCTCTAGGAACTCATTCTCTCTCCTGATTGCATCAAGATCGGCTTGAAGTTTGTCAACGTTAAAGCTTCGGCGGGCCAACGCTGAAAGCTTGGCTTCATATTCTCCCACTTCCCTTCGCATTTGATCAGCGCTAAGGATTTTATCAGCGATCTGATCGAAACTTTCATGAATGCCGGTAAGGAGCACTAAAGCTCTCCGCCCCACAGTGCCTTTCTTTGCTTCCCTGCATAAACATCTTACTTTGCTCAATTTGGACAACGGTTTACTAAAAAACACAAATGTTACATTAAACGAGCCACATCATGGAATTACCTTAACACTGTCTCATATACCACTGCATAGGTTCGATGTAGGCGTTCTTGGATAGAATTATACTCTAACTGAAGCTCCCTGGTATCTTTTAAAATCCGCTCTATGTCTGCATCTTGTTTCCGGATGTTCTTAGCGATCTCTGTGATCTGCTGAATATAGGATCTCCTAGATGCAAGTTTGGGCTGATTCTCAAGATCTGCTGACAGTTTAGAACGTTCCCCATCCCTATGGCATGACAAGACACCCAGTCTAAGAAAACATAGAAGCATCTATATACTAAAGATGTGAAGCCTAATTCAAACTATAAAGATACACAGTAAGCCAAAAGAGAGCATATTGTCTCCCACAGTGATGCAGCGTGGCTTGGCCATACAATTCTTGGAACAAGTGAATAAGCACGTGAGGAAACAAGGCAAGCAGTACGTGCTCAGAATTGAGCAAAATTTGGTGGAGATGTACCTTTTTTTAGTTTCAGATAGGACAGCTTCTATTTCCAGCTCAATGTCTTTCAATTTGTTCAGCTTTTCCAGAGACTCAGGTTTTGTTGCATATATAGCCTCCTTGAGGCTTCTCTTTTTCTCTTCCAAGGACTTTCTGAGAGTATCCCTGCAATACACAATAGGTGAAATCAACACGTTGTAGCCACAACCCATGCATGACTAAAATAGGAACCAGACTAATGCCTTTTCTGGGTATAATGTGATTAAATTTTGATGAAATGAAGAGAACAGAAAAAATCATACCATTGTGTCTCGAGTTCCAGAAGATGACGCCTTCTAGAATCTACTTGCTCATTGAGCTGTGTTATGTGAAAATCAGCATTATGTTGGTCATCAAATGCCATTTCTACAACTGATTTCAACAACTCATGCTCTTCTTCTTGATGTTGTGCTTCTACGGTTTTTGCACTTGCTTCCTCCACAAGCACTCTCTCCTGACTTCGTAATTTTCCAATCTTGTATCTTATCTGTATTAAGTTTAACATCCCAACAAACAATCAATACACACAAAATTCCATCTTGTGCTGGGCCACACATCGGGTACCATTTCATCAGCTTACTAAGAGCCATGCTGGTCTAGTCTTACAAATACACATAGTTCAAATATATACCTCAGACGACTGCTTGCTCAGAGAAAGTAGTTTCTGCTCAATCTCTGAAACATGTTTATCATCCATTTGACTTGCAGATTCTTCATATGACTTCCCAACTCTTTTCGTTGACTCATTGTCATCTTGTACACTTGTCGTATCCTCCTTGCTCGAATCTTGCATGCTGGATCTGGATATCTCAGGAATAGCTTCCGTGTCAATCTTTTGTTGCAATGGATGAGTCTCGAGAAAGCCACTGACAAAGGCATCTTCAGAGTTCAGCGTCAGATCCTCTAATCTGGTTCTAACTCCATCACCACTCAGATCTACCCTGCGATTATCAGCCTTCTTGGTCAATTCCCCAGAAGGAACGGCTTTGAAGTCATTTTCCTTTGTTGTTGTACTAGCAATGATATCCCTTTTCTCAGAAACTTCCCCAACTTCTTTTGGTAATTCAGACAGCTTCCTAACTAAGAACCTCACCAACTTATACAAGTCCTCTTCAGATGGATACAGGAACTGCCGTAAGCAACAGACATATTCTGTAACTAAGAATAATAAGAATAACCATATCTAAATTTCCACTAGTAGGCTACACTCATTAACCATTTTCTTTACTTTTGCCCAATTTTTCTTTCCAAAAACTTGATGGGATAGACCGTCAGAGATCCAACAGGCCTCATTACCATAGATTGAAGAGGCATGGGAGCATCCTTTTTCCTTTTAACTTCTATTGCAATGTGCACCTTATCTCATACAAGTAGTTGGTATTTGACTGTGTTTGTGCTCCCTTTGGATGTGTGTTCAGCTTCATTGTATATCTTTCTTTTTTTGGTTATAAATTACTTTCTTACCAAAAAAAAGGGAAAGGCTGGACTCTAATACTTAACAGGTAGAAACCATGGGTAGCAGTCAGCCTTGAGCTATTCGTTGGCAGAGAGTTGGCTTCTAAATATTATAACTGGACGGGTCGGGTTCTAAAAGCCTTGATGTAGATAATTTTAACCATGGTCATGCTGGTTCTGGTTCTTAATAACTATCACTGTATCACAGCAATGGAGTTCTGGTCTCCCAGCTGCTTCTTGTAATAGAATCATATACGTCGTTGATATTTGACTTGTGTATCAGACATTAAACAGAGGAACCAATCATTACATGAATTCTTACACAGCATGATCTTAACCTTTTCAGCTAGATAATCAAATGACCTAACCAAACTACACCTTGTATACATTACGTGTCCCACTCAAATGGAGTCGGATACATTAATCATTTTCTGCAATTCTGCTCTATCAAGACTATACACTCAGTTAAATAAAATAAATTCAATTTTTTAAATTACTACCACATCCCAGGTCAGTTTAGGTCTTCCCCTTCCCCTCCTAACATTTTCGTTTATGGTAATCATATCACTCTTCCTTAATGTTGCATGTATTGGTCTTCATTATGCATGATCTTAGCCTATTATCTTTCAATTAATCTTCAATTGGTATATTCATTTCTAATCCTATCTTTGTTTTCCACACATCCATCTTGTGTTTGGTTCATGAATTTGGGTAGAGATTTGAGAAGGGAAAGGGAAAGGAAAAATATAGGTGAAACGTGAATAAAATATAGTTACAATTCATACACTTTTCCTTTCTAAATCCCTACTCAAAATCCATGAACCAAACACAGCTAAAGCTTTCTCATCTTTTATTTTCATCTCAGCCACACTAATATAGATAATCGAACGAAGACAATAAATGCTATAAAAAAAACCCCTGAATAAGCTTTAAAAAAATGAAATTTATTATATCAATATATTTGTGCAGCTATAATTGAGTTTCAATTTCCATCCAGATTTCAGATGATTTCTCAGGAACCAAACAGAGGATCGATTGGTGTACCTTGTGGAAGCTGATGTCGCCGATGAAACCGAGGTTGGTGACGGAAGAAGCGAGGTCAGTGCAGATCTTGAAGCGGTCGGCCATGGAGTCGGGGAGGGAGGTGGGGAATGAAGACGAGGGGTCGATGAGGCGAAGCGATTGTGCGCAGATCGAGAACAAAGTGTCGGGAGTGAGGTCTTTGATCGAAGACACTCCTTGTGGGATCGAAACCCCTGAGCTCGCAAGCGATTTCTCCAGAATTTCTAGCGATTCATCCATGTCCTCTCTCTCTCTCTCTCTCTCTCTCAACAAAAATCAAACAAACTGTCCAAAAAACAAACAAACACTGTCGTCTGTTAGTTAAGGGAGGTTTCCCTTCATCGCTGTGTTCTTGCTGGTGCCAACGCGAACGACGTCGTTCCTCCAGGTTATTCATTTTTATTAATTTTTTATTTATTTTTTGTTTTTTGTGAGAGGGAAATAGGGTAAGGGACTCAAACTCAAATATGAAGAAAAAGACTTATTAAAAAAAAAATTTTGAAGCTCATTGGTCAGCCTAGACGTAACTAGGCCAATAAGATTTTAGTCAAGTTTGATTGTAAAATTATTGATTTGAACTTAACTTAAAGAGTAGAGTTTGTGAGTTAGACCATAAACCCGTTTTTATATTTTTATCAAAATTTTATTGTGATCACTTTATTTCCTATTTGTTTATTAGAAAAATGTAATTAGTCCCATTATTACTTGATGTTGCAATTGAAAATGAAAATTTAACAAAAATATTTTTTTTTAACAAAAGGTTCCAACCAAAACTGCAACCACTCGAATATTTTTCAAAGAATTATGTGCATTTTCAACACTTTCTACTTTCTTTTTGCAACATCCTTCCCAACCCATTTTTGCAATATTTACCAATTAGCACTTCATGATTCAAATCAATTCTTATTTTTTAAAAGGAAAAAGCAAGACATGTTCTTGGCAAGAAATCACAATATTAGTAAGTAGTAGTATCAAGGGTATGTTTGAATTTTCTAAAGAAGCAAAAAGGTCATTTATGTCCCCAAATCTTAAGCCACATAAAGCATGTGGCCTAACAATACTCATTCTTCCCACACTATATAGGCAAGCTTTTGGTTTGTCACAGTTGATCATTCACTCCTGCTACATGAACTTCCATTAAAATACAAGATTTGAGCTTCTCAAGATTTGTGTTTTCAAGAATTAAGATGGAGATTGGGAGGCAAGAGGAGATCAATGATGAAATGTCAATATTGTCCCCTCCTCCAACTATGGGCTCCATGCAAATAGCTGGAAGCAATGGCTTTGGTCATAACATTGAGTTCATGTCCCAAGCCTATTTAAGAAATAGGAGCTCAGAGATTGATATTGAGGATGATACCTCTGAAGCAAATAAAGAACACCCACTTCCCATATTTCTCAAGGTTGTTTTAGTTCTGCATTTATTTTGTTTCTTATTCAAGAAAGTATTTCGTAAAGAAATTCAATGTTTTGAATGTTTTCGTTTTTTGTTGTGTTATTGTTTTTAGAAAAATGTATCACGTTTTGGTGAACTCGCTTTAAAAATTGTTTTTGGAATAGTTTTTTTTTTAAAACAATCCACTTTTTAAGAATAACCGAAAACTTGTTTTCGAATTTTTGATAAGTATGTTTTCGCACCCAAAAAAAAAAAAAAAAAAAAATTTGAAAACGATGGGCTTTTCTTTCTTTTTGTTTCCAAAAATCTGAAAAATAAAAATGAGAGATTGTTTGGTAATGTATTTTTTGAAGATTTTGAGAATAGGAACAAAAATATGTTTGGAAATTGTTTTCGTTTAAAAAAAAAAAAAAAAGTGGCGACAGTTTTAGGAATTAAGATTTTGGTGTTTTCACTTGTTTTCAAAACAAATTTTGATTCTCTCCTCCCTTCTCCACCAACTCGTCCACCACTCACCATTGGTCTCCACTTCTGGCCACTCCCATTATCGACTAACACCTTTGGCAACCCATATAAAACCATGTTTCTTATTTTCTAGAAACATAAAATTGACAATGTTACCAAACACTATATTCAAAGAAAACGAAAGCACAACCAAACAAGATGATGAAAACCCAATTTTATCCGTGTTGAGATTTACATAACTATGTTGTTATTTTTGAGCTCTCTCTTTGAAAAATGCAGTTTGAGGATGTGGAATACATGGTAAGAATTAGCAAACCTTCCTCCCACAACCCTGTGAAGGCAGTGGTGTCAAAGATGGCCTCACAGCTGATGGAACATGACAACTACAAGCACATACTCAAGGGCATAACAGGAAGCATTGGCCCCGGTGAAATCCTTGCTCTCATGGGTCCCTCTGGTAGTGGCAAAACCACATTGCTAAAGATCATAGGAGGGAGGTTACATGAAAATGTTAAGGGAACCATATCTTACAATGACATTGCCTATAATCCTGCTCTTAAGAGGAGGTTAGTCATTTTTTTTAGTTCCCAAAGCATGTGCTTCATTACATTTTGGTCTCTAATCTTTTACCTTGGTCACATTTTTTTGTAAAATTCCGAAAATACTTCTCTTGTTATTGATTTTGAATGGTGTTGAAGCTTGAAAAAAAAAGTGTAACAGATTGCATCGCGAACCAAAGTGAAAAAAAAAAAAAATTAAAAAAAAAAAAAAATTGAAAGACTAAAGTGTAACAAATCACATTGGAGATTATTAGTGTAATTAACCCATTCACCAAATACCATTTATTCATTAAGCTTCGTGCACTGAGTCACCTTTTTATTTTTTCTTCGCATTACAGGATTGGATTTGTGACACAAGATGATGTGCTCTTCCCACAACTGACAGTGGAGGAAACCTTAGTTTTTTCTGCATTTTTAAGACTTCCAAGCAGCATGAGCAGAAGACAGAAATATGAAAGAGTGGAGATGATTATTAAGGAACTTGGTCTTGAAAGGTTTGTACTGAAGTGAAGTTCTTTACCATATTATCATGGAGATTCAAAATGTTTGAATTATGTCATGGAAACTGATATAAGCATGTGTTTCTAAATTTATCTTCTAAAATAGATGTCGTCATACACGAGTAGGAGGAGGATTTGTTAAAGGGATATCCGGGGGAGAAAGAAAAAGAACAAGTATTGGGTATGAAATTCTTGTTGATCCTTCTTTGTTATTGCTCGATGAACCAACTTCAGGCCTTGATTCAACCTCTGCAAATCGACTTCTTCAGATTCTCCAAGGCATTGCAAAGGTATAACAATTTGTCACTAAATTCATCACGCTTACCAAAAACATGTGACATAATGGTTGGCTAAGAATGTGAAATTTTGTAAATGCTACATTTTTATTTGAATCTATAGGCAGGAAGGACAATAATCACAACAATTCACCAACCTTCAAGTAGGATGTTTCACATGTTCGACAAGGTCTTGTTGATATCAGAAGGCTATCCGGTATACTATGGCAAGGCTAGAGAGTCAATAGAGTACTTCTCATCTCTGAGATTCATCCCGGATATAGCAATGAACCCTGCAGAATTCTTGTTAGATTTAGCAACCGGACAAGTGAATGACATTAGGGTTCCCGAAGAGTTACATGCATCACGAGGCACAACTGATTCCGAGAGGGTAGTAATCAAAGTAAGAAATTTCTGAACTTTTTAATGTCAATGTTCTTAATTTGAAAATGTTTGACATTTGTTTTTGATGACATGTTAGTATTTGCAACTCAAGTACAAAACTTTGTTGGAGCCAAAAGAAAAACAAGAGAATCATCGGACAATAGAGGCATCAGAGCAACTTCAGTTAGCAGTTCAAGTTAGGAAGGATTGGACGATCACTTGGTGGGAACAATTCACAATATTGGCTAAGAGAACATTTAGAGAGAGGTGGAGAGATTACCTCGACAAGCTAAGACTTGTTCAAGCGCTTGGCGTCGCAGTCTTGTTAGGCCTCCTTTGGTGGAAATCCAATATTGCAACTGAGGCTAAACTCAGAGATCAGGTACTTGTCCGTTTGGTTATGGGGTTGCTTTTTGAGAATGTGTGTCAAAGAGTGTTGTGTTTAGTATAGTTTCTTCTTAGACCTTATGAGGCAAAAACAACTTTAATAAGTCAAAAAAGTTGATAAATGAAAAGTTGAGAGATGAATGCTTTTAACTTATGCTCTCTGATTGTCAACTTTCAGCTTGCAAGTAGTTGCATCAAACAAATCCAAATGTCCATCTAGTCCTAAATTCTTATCCCTATGTGTCCTAAATTCTAAAACTATAGCATTTTCGCTTCAAATGCAGATTGGTTTGATGTTCTACATCTGCATTTTTTGGACATCTTCGTCGATATTTGGAGCTGTATATGTCTTCCCATTTGAGAAACTCTATTTGGTGAAAGAAAGGAAAGCAGACATGTACCGGTTAAGCGTGTACTACGTGTGTAGCACCTTGTGTGACATGGTTGCACATGTTTTCTATCCTACTTTGTTCATGGCCATTTTATACTTCATGGCGGGATTCAAGAGAACGATCTCATGCTTCTTCATGACGTTGTTTGCAATACTATTGATAGCCGTTACAAGCCAAGTAAGATAAAATTCATTTGTTCACTAAATTTTTTTATCATAAAGTTTTAATTGATTTGTTTTTCTGAATTAGGGGGCAGGTGAAATGTTCGGCGCTGCAGTTCTTAGTATTAGAAGGGCAGGGATGATTGCTTCTTTGGTGTTAATGATCTTTCTTCTCACTGGAGGTTACTATGTTCAGGTATTCAAATCTGTGATAGATAAAGAATAATGACTGTTTTCTTGTTAGACAAACAAGGACTATATGTTTCTTGTTAGTCATGCTAAACTAATTTGGAAAGCAATGTGTGGTAGCTAATAATCAATACCCATTTTCATTTTCCATGAAAAATTGCATCTAACATGAAGAAATGCAAATTTTCATTTCTTACTTTCATGGTGTAACTCTTATGTAATTTTTTTTTAATTGCTACTGTAAAATTTTATATATGCCCCTATTCTTTATTCTTTATTTCAAAAAGTCCTTGCAATTTGCTCCCTTTAATATGTTTGGTTGAGTTTTCACAACTAGTTTTGTCATTTTTTTTTATTGTTGGAATCTTTACCCAAAAAAGAGAAAACTATATAATTTTTTTTTTAAATAATGAATGTTTTTTAATTTTTTAATTTTTTCCCCAACTAATTTATAAAAAAGTTTCAAAAACAAATTCAGACAATTCGATCAAACATGCACGAGGCAAAACGGGGAGAGGGTGAGGGAGTACTAGTTGGATTGGGGTTTGGGTTTGGGAGAAGTGTGTCTAGGCCAAGGTAGTAACACCGTCCCTAGACATCTTTTACATTAAAATTTGCCCTTCCTAAATCAAATCCTGACTCATCACTGGCCTCCAAGTCATCATGAGAAAAATAAAGAATAAAACACAAAACAAGACTAACACCATTTATGTTGTTTTGTTTGTCATTGCAGCACATACCCAAATTTATACAATGGTTCAAGTATTTATCATTCATGTACTATGGCTTCAGACTTTTGCTAAAAGTGCAGTATTCAGGAGACGAACTATACGAATGTGAAAGCAAAGGAGGGTGTAGAACTTTGCAGAGTTCCCCTTCATTCGACACGGTGAATTTGAGTGGTGGATTGGAAGAAGTTTGGGTATTGCTAGCCATGGCTCTAGGTTATCGATTGTGCGCATACATTTGCCTTCGAAGAAGAATTAGCATATGCCATTTCTGAAACATATATTGTAACAAAAAAAACAATGAAGTTTGTTTATATGATTGCAACAATGTCAAACAAGGAAGAGGAATGGCTACAAAAAAGAAAAAAAAAGCAAAGTGATTTCATGACTTTTTTGAGGATATTAGCAGAATAATATAGCATGTTGTCTTGTTATATATGCTTTCTATCTCCTCAACAGTTGTTAATTAGTTGTGTCATTTTGATACTTTAAAATTTTAATTGGATTTCAAATGGTTCAATTACTAATGCCATTATTAGTTTAAAGCTCTACTAGTTTAGTAGATACCTTTGGCTTCATCACCGTTGTAGATTCCTTTGGTTTCATTACAAAAAAATGTTATATAAAAAAATCATGCTAGTTAGACATCCATAAATCATAACCAGATTATGTTAACAAGAAGTATGATTTTGATAATAGATCATTCAATTTTTTGAAATAATTAGGATCTAATAATGTGATTATTGATATCTGATCAATTTAAAATTGGGATAAACTATCAATAGGTCCTAATAGTTAGACTTAATTCCCATTAAGTCCTATTGAAAATAAGTCTTGATAAAATTATTGTTAAAAATAATTTTTTTGTGATAATTTTTTACATACGTCACTAAAAATTGACAATTAGTAACTTTTCTTTGTCATGATTTTTATAAATTGTCCCTAAAACTTACAATTAGTGACTTTTTTTAATGATAAATTTTTCCCATAGGACCTAACAAGAAGTCCACTTATTAGGACCTATAAGTAAGTATCCCTTTAATTTTTTACATGGGTGACTTCCGTTAGGGGTGGGCGCGGATCGGTTGCGGCCACGGAACCTTCAATTCGCCATCCGTCCGCCAGATTGGCGGATTGGAGAAAATCAATCCGCATCCGTCCGCCAATCCGGCGGATGCGGATTGAGCGGATTGGCGGTTTGGCGGATGGATGCGAATCGGTTTGGCGGTTTGAAATTTTATAAATTTTCAACATAGTTCAACTTGTGCACTTCCTCAAAAAAAAAAAAAAAAACAAAAGTATTACAATCAATGACTGAAAAAAATATTACAATTACTACATGCCTCATCCAAAGAAAGAAAGTTTGAAACTTTAGATTATCACAATCACTGCATATCTCATCCACATATTACAATCACAGCATGTCCCTGTATGTCTCTGTATTGTTACATTTATATATATTTTTGAAAACAAAAACCAACCAGCATATATCATATTTTCTATTTATTACTTTTAGAGTTAGATTTAAAAACCAAAAAATATAGATAAACAATACGTTTATTTTTTCAATTCAAAAAATATATTCAAGTTGAATTTTTTTTTTCAATAGAATATTTGAACTCTTTTTCAATTGAAAACACAAATAAAATATTTAAACAAATTGAAAACACAAAGTCTTATAAATTACTAAGGGTGCTCGCGGTTTGGCGGTTCGGTTGCAGCCAAAGGAACCTCAAATCCGCCATCCGTCCGCCAAATTGGCGGATTGGAGAAAATCAATCCGCAACCGTCCGCTCGTCATCACGCATCCGTCCAAAATGCGGCGGATCGGTTCGGTTCGGTCGGTTTTGGCGGATCGGTATATCCGCTGCTCACCCCTAACTTCCGTAATAAATTTTACAAGATAAACGGTTCTAATCATCAAAATAAACCTAAGATAAGCCCACCTGAACCCTCGTAACAGCTTGATGTGCCCATGAAACACAACTTAGAAATATAAGAATTTTTTATTTTTTTATTTTTATGAACTAATTAGAAATATGAGATTTAAATTTATGAAATTAAGAACTACAAAAATTTAACTGAAATTTAACAGGCCTCGTTTGGAAACATGCTATTTTAGTAACTTTTTGACTTTTTACGAAAAGATGTGCAAAAAAGTAGAGAGGTGATGTGACTAGTTTTAGTTGACTTTTTGACTTTTTTGCTAAAATAGTCAGTCCCCAAACAAAGGACCAAAAGTATAATTTATCAAAACATAACTAACAAATGGTTTTCCATCAACCTACGGGAAGAAAATAGTTTTCTAATCCCAAAAACACAAAAAGCCAAGAGTGATTACCTTAACCATTTTCCTAATGCCTCTAACGACTGCACAACCTCTTTATACAAATCCATGAGATCATCATAATTATCATATATAATTAAACTCTACTCCATTCAAAATTCAAATAAGTTTACCAATATACAAGGCCGGTCCTGAGATTTGTGAAACCTAAGGCAACTATGAAAATGGGATCCCTCTAATTGTTCTACTTTCATCTTCTTTTTCTTTTTATTTTCAGAATTATACTTCCTAGGAAACATGATATAATCATACTTCAATTCACAAATCACAATCCATTGATTATTTTATATTTGATAGCAAAGAAATTATAAAAAACAATTTAATGAAACAAAATTAGGACAAAAAAATTAGGAAAAAATTATTCAATTAAAACTGATAAAGACCTGGGTAAAAAAATTAGGGCAAAATTATTTATTCTACTAAAATCTGATAGATAAAGAGGGTAAAAAAAAAATTAGGACAAAATTATTTATTCTACTAAAATGTGATAGATAAAGAAGGTAAAAAAAATTAGGAAAAATTTTTTATTCCACTAACTCATAAAAAAATAAGGTAAAAAAAATTAGGACAATTTTATTTAATCAAATATGATAATGAGAGCGAGGGGACTTACTATGAGAGAGAGAGTGTGTGAGTGTGAGAGAGAGTGAGTCGTCGGAGTGAGAGAGAGAGATTGAGTCGCCGACTCGCGGCTGCTCAGTGCTCTCTGCCCTGCTTTATCCTTGATATGCTTGAAGAATGCTTCCTTTATCACTTCGTGAGAGAGAGAGAGAGATTGAGAGCATTGAGCAGAGGTATATCATGTATGTATTGTTCTTATTCTTGGCCCCAAACATTTTTTTTTTTTTTGTATATATTTTTAATTTAATAAATATGGGTCAAACCACACTTATAAATAAATATGGGCCTAATAGAATATTTTGGAGCTTTTTAAATTGGCTCTAAAAGAAAAAAGAAAAATTGGACTTGTAACACTTTACTAAATTTGGAACCCTATTTTGGGCCAATTTTTTGAAGCCCAAGGCACAAGCCTCGTTGGCTTTAGGCCAGGCCAATCCTGCCAATATAGAAACTAAATAAGAATTCAAATATAAAATGTGCATAAACAAACAAAATTTTCAAAAAATTCTTACCAATGAATCATGTAAAACTATGTGTTGGATTTCTTTATTCGTATAATTTTTCTCATTCAAAATCTTTGGAAGTGGATAAATGAAGACTTTGGTCTTGTATTATAATGCATAATAATGGCTACCCCTGCTGCAGCTTATAAATTTGATTATTAAAAAAAATGTAACAAAATAGAAATTATACTTATAATTAATCTACGATTGTCAGTAAACTCTAGATAGTCCTATGTAAGCCTACCTAATTTTAATAAGGGCAATGGTAGGGAGCCCGAAATTAGTGGCTCAAATTGGCTCAAATTTCCCTATCAGGTAAGAAAAACAAAAAAAAAAAAAATAAAGTTACTAAAACAGGAAATTTGAGCCAATTTGAGCCACAGTTTTAGGGCCACCAAACATTATTCTTTTAATAATACATATATATATATATATATAATTAATTATATAATAGAAATGGGTAGTTAAATTCATCACGCCTGTCATATTCATGCCAAGATTGCATGTATATGCTATTGTGGGCTGCTTTCATTGATGTTTTACATATGGACCTGACTCCCCTCTACTCCTGAACTAGAGGGTATTGTCTGGACGGGGCATTCTATTTGAACCTAAAAAATATCTTAGTACACCCAATTTAAATTTATAAATTTTAATTTCTATTATATCTTAATGTGAATTTACTAATAAATGCAATCCATATTAAATCCTAAAATATTTTTTTTTTTCTTCTCATGGTACACCCTAATCAATTATTCATATTCAAATCTCTACATCTTCTCCCCCAAGAGATCAAAGTTAGTTTGTCTTCTTC
This sequence comes from Camellia japonica, assembly GCA_030407325.1. Classification (NCBI taxonomy): domain Eukaryota; kingdom Viridiplantae; phylum Streptophyta; class Magnoliopsida; order Ericales; family Theaceae; genus Camellia; species Camellia japonica. Next base: position 8,006,881 of record JAPPVO010000031.1, on the reverse strand, counting down.
TTCGTCTTCTTCTTTCTCACTCGAAAACATCAATCCACCTTACCAAAACTTACCATTAACATTAACATCATTGTTTTTCATTATTTTGAAACCCTAAACTCTAGAAGAAAGTTTGAACAATCAAACAATGGAGGAAAACAAGTTTTGAAACCCTATGTTTTGAAATCCTAACTACCATTATTTGATTGTTCAAACTTTGTTTTAGGGTTTAGGGTTTCAAAATAATAAAAAAACAATGATGTTAATGATAATAGAGGGTTTTGGCAAGGTGGATTAGAGTTTTGGAGTGAGAAAGAAGAAGGAGAAGAAGAAGAAGAAAAAGAAGAAGAAGACAAACTAACTTTGATCTCTTGGGGAAGAAGATGTAGAGATTTGAATAGGAATAATGGATTAAGGTGTACCATGAGAAAAAATAAATATTTTAGAGTTTAATATGGATTGTCCTTATTAGTAAATTCATATTAAGATGTAATAAAAATTAAATTTATAAATTTAAATTGGGCGTACTAAGATATTTTTTGAGTTCAAATAGAATGCCCCTGTCTGGACCTATGAAACTCACTACATGTTTTTTTTAAATTAATCAAGCCGGTAATCTTTTTATGTTGGCTTATAACTTTTTCATATTTTACAATCTCTCTCTAATATTGAGCAAAGTAAGACACTAAAATTTATATAATTTAACACAATCATAATGCATAAATTTTCTGTTTGTATAACATTATCCAATCATTAACGTGATCATGCATGAGAGTGTTATAAAATGATAATTTGATCTTCCAGCACGTTATAATAAGGTATTAATTTAATAATCACCTGTGAGGTGGTTCTGCCTTGAAATAAAATCCTGGATTATTTAATAATAACACCAAACCAGCCTCATATTATGTCAACCATGAAGTTGAAATACATAAATTTATATATATATATGGAGAGACAGAGAGAGGGGGGGTTCATATGAACACTCCCAGGAAACATAAAAAAATTCATTTCTGTTGGACTTGCCATGAAAGGTTGAAAGTGTGAAGCTTCTTTGAAGCTTCTCTGGTCTCTATCAGACTATTATAACAAATACACACATGCTCTCTATAACTATTCTATATATCTGATAGAGTTCCATTGGCAATGCATGCATATTCATGTTCATTGATTATTGATCATCATTACCCAAATGGAGCAGAGAAGTAAAAATCAAAGTGCAAAGATTGAATCAAATCCAAGATCTTTCTCAGACCTGTCATGGCAAGTCATGTTCAGATCAGCTTCTTTTAGAAGGTCTGGTTCAGTTTCAACTCCTCAAAACCACCAACTCGCGGCTCGTTCTGTTTCCTTCAGAAATCCAATCTCATCTCCATTAATTCAGTACTCTAGTTCTGAATCAGAATCAGAATTAGATGAGCTCACCACCCTCTCCAATGATCCTCAGGTTTCTTTCTCTTTCTCTCTCTCATGTACTTAGAAAAATAATAGATTGAGCTTCTCTCCAGTTTAGTTCGGAACTCCAAATTTAAATGCTTATTACATCCGATTTTATTTTTTTGTATATTAATGATTTAGATGTAAAAAATGTGACCCAATATTTAAGGGACTAACGGGGTAATAAAATTTAAATTTTCAATTTTAAAAAAAATGTCGATATTTCGGATGAATAGGAGAGAAGTCATCCTAAAAAATGATATGCTTCAATGGGAGCACATTTTGATGACAAGTGAAATGAAAATGTTTGTTGTTGATTTGGGTCTTTACATAATTTACATTTTATCCTTTTACTATCACTAAATGTTATCTTATTTATTTTAATTTTAAAGTGGTGTATTTAGACTCTTTAATTATAAAAAATTAAAAAAGAAAGTATAAAAACTTTCCTTCAAAGGGTGTAAAAATGAAATAATTTTAATAATCAAGAGGGTTAAATGCATAATTTTAAAATTAAGGCTAAGTTTGGGATATCCCAAATAATCTAAAAAGCCAAAAAGTTAGTTAAAAAGTTAAAAAGTTAACACTATTCACCAAAAGTCAACAATTACGGCTGCACAACTCCCAATTCAAATTTTCCTCTAAAAACCAATTTTTACAATTTTTTATTACACATTTTTCCATAAAAAGTCAAAAAGTTAACCCAAACATCCATATTTTCAACCTCACTTTTTTAGTCAAAAAAGACAAAAAGTGCACTTATTTAGTCTTCCCAAACAAGGCCTAAAGAGGATAAAATGATATTCAATCATAATCGATAAATAAAGTATAATTAACCTACATAAAAATAATAACAATAATAAAGTAAGACATAATTTCCAATAACAATAAATAGCCCCTTTTTTTTTTAAATTTCTTTGTTTATTTTTTTTAAGAATAAAAAATTTTGTTTCATTGTTTTAAAAAATGATGTGTACGATAAAATTTTTCAAAAAAACAGAATTGAAAATGCCATATAAATTAAAAAAATTAATTTATTGATTTTTTTTTGGAAATAATCTATAAAAAATTGAAAATATAATATAATCTAAATAAGCCAATAAGTTAATAAATTAAAAAAATGTGCCCCAATTCAAATGTTTACATATTTTTTGTTGTCTATTTTTTTTTTTTTTTTGGTGTTAATCCTACATTTTCCCAGATTAAAACCTTAAAAAAACTTTTTTTCCTTCTCTCTCCTCTAATCATCAGTTGATATTGTGACCATGTTTGGCAGGGAAGTTCATCAAATTCGAATGAGGTGGAGTCCAACAATGACCTCTCATGGCAATCCATGTTTCGTTCATCTTCCTTCCGAAAACCTACTTCATCATCAACACCACCACCACCACCACCACCATCATCATCATCTTCCCCTGATCGAAACCACCACGTTCCGCCGCCGCAGTGTTCGGCCGGTGAAACCCCAGAGGACGAACCGAACAACGTCGATTCTCATGTAAGTCCCAAATTTCCCTAATTTTTAGAGTTCATTTTTTGTAGGCAAATTTTGATGTTTTTTTACTTCGTTAATTTTGCTTTGGTACAGTGTTATTAGTGGTGTCCGCTCATTTTCATTTCTTTCTTCTTGTGAGGATTGGGAAACAATTGACCCAATTTCAGTTTTCAATCTCACAAATGCATATAAGGTCTTCACATATAAAACCATTTTATATATATATATAGAAAAACGAATTGGGGAGTGTCATTTACTTTGTTTGATCAGGAATTTTTTTTCTTCTTGTTTTTCGTTTTTTTTTAGTGAATTTTTAATAATATTTTAAGTAATTTTTTAATTTTTAGATGTACCTTAGAGCATCTCTCATGTTTATCTTTTTTTTGCATCAAATTTGAGTAGAAGTTTCATCTGATATTATGTGTTTCTAAAGAGTAATTTGGAATTTCATCAAACCACCGGTCAATCAGGGATGTCTGGCCGGTCGACCAGCCAGGGTAAGTTTTTCACATATTTTTGTCAGGAGGTGGTCGTCTGGCCGGACGTCCGGTGTCTGCAATTTCAACGTCTATAAACAGTGAATTGATGAAAGTCGCAAGTCATTCTCAATTTGATGAAAGATTTATGATATCTTGGGTTTGATACTTGTTTGGTGAAAGCGTTGAGCGACAAAAGGCTCCTCTTTTTATCAAATTTAAATTTGATGAGACAAAAAGTGCAGCGTTGGAGATGGTCTTACTTAGATGTATCTAAAAAATAAAATATTTATAAAAAAATATTTTAAAAAACTAATAAATATACAAGAATACGAAAATATTTTATATTTTTGGTATTTAGTAAATTTTTTAAAGTTTTTTTTCATAAATATTATATTTTTTAATTGTATTTATATTAAGTGTATCTAAAAACTAAAAAAAAAAAAAATTATTTAAAATATTAAAAAATTTAGTGAAAACAAAAAAAATACGAAAAACGACTTCAGAAAATTTGAACCAAACAAGGTGAATGGCACTTCATTTCTTTACATTTGCAATCCAAGGGCCTCTTTGGTGCAGTTTTTTACAAGTTAAAAGCTAATAATCTCGAAACAAAAGATGAAAGCATCTCGAATTCAACTTTTAAATAATCAAATTTTTTAAAGCTTATTTAAGTTTTTTTTAGCTGATGTGTAAATTTTGATACAAAAGACAAATTATATCTAGTAAAATTATAAAGAATGGAAGTGAGTTCAAATTGGATGAAGAAAAATTGATTGTGTCCTTTTTAAATCAAACTGTAAAAAGAAGAATTTAGCAATCAATCGCGCTTCCGACCCCCACTAACAACCCCCAGTGAGGTGTCGCCCCCCCATTCGTTGAAAAAAAAAAAAAAAAAAAAAAAAAAAAAAACTATTTTTTTTGGGCCAATGAGGGACGACCCCCAGCACCCCCAGCTGGGGGTCGGAAGCATTTTTCTTTAGCAATAATTATTAAAAATCAGCTATTTCATTAGTCCTTTTCCTTCAACTTTGAATGTGGACACAATTTTAAAAGAGTAATCAATAAAAATGCTCAAAGTTTCACTAAATAAATCTTGGTTCTCCTAGTTCAGTTATTAATTTAGCACATAAACAAGAAGTAGAAAACTCATTCTGTTGTGTAAATTCTAACTCCATGCTTGCACCATTGGAATTGTATAATGTTGCAAGCCAAAAATCCAGAAAGAGAAGTAGATAAACAATTTGGAGATTGAAACCATGAAGCATGCTCATCTTGAAATTGTTAGTTAAAATACCCAAGACAAACATATACTTCTTTGCTATATCACATTTGATCACTCTTCGAACTTAATGGTTATTCTGGAAAAGCAATCAAGATCTAACATGTTTAATGCCATGCTTGATTGGCATAGCGAAATGCTTTTAAAATTGATGAAATAATGATGGCCATTTGCATATATGATACATGTTTACTTGTTTGTATATAAGGAAAGGTTTGAGAACCACTTCAGTTGGCATGGGGATAGTGGGGAATTGGTATAATCCGTTGCTTGGTATGTCAATTGTTGCTTAACCAAGTTGCTAGATTGAACTGGGGGCATGTTGATTATGTAAACCAGGAGAGGCCTTATTTATTTTAGAAACCAACTTCACGCAAGTGTCCAGCTGCAAATCATTAACAGGTCTTACCTAATATTCAGTCTAATTGTATCATGTGAGTTGTGAAAAGATAAAGAGTAGTCCCTCTTGATGTTAGTTTGATTGGGAATAGATAATCTCTTTATTTCTCTGTACAATTTACTGGAATAAAATTTGATTTCTATGACTTGTCTGGCAGGTTCAGAGTCAAGGCTTTCACTCAATAGAGCATGAACCTGAATCTACTTGCGGTCCTTCCAGTGCTTCAATACTCCCATGGCAAGTCATGTTTCGATCAGCTTCCTTCCGGAATCGTGATGCATCCTCTCAAAACGTGTCTTTGGCAGAGAACCATAGTCTGTCACCACCGGAGTCAGAGCCCACTCCAGCTGAGCCCAACCAGAACACCACCCTCTCAGGCGATCCTCTAGCACGTCTTGCTCTCTACATAGCCATGGCTCATGCAGGTCTTGCCTTGACATTATTCTTACTCTACAATATTTGTTATTTACTTGAAGAATATCTCCAGCCGGTCCAGTGGGCAGTTCTATGTTCGATTCCTTTGAGAGGAATTCAACATACTCTAGTTCGGTTTTGGTCAGAGCCTCTAAAATTAGGGCTTACCGAAACCATTTTAGCAGTACCAGTCACTCTATTAAAAGCCATCCTTAGTACCCTTGTCAATATCCGTGATCTCTGGTTTTCAATTGTTTTTCATCAAACAACATCAAAGGTTTTGGGTCAGAGTAATTGTGGGTTTCCAAAGTTGATTCAGATGCTTTTATCTTTTGGGTTCTTTGTAATTGCATATGAACAAACTGGCAGTTTTGGGTCTATAGCACTTCTCGGTTTAAGTTTCTTGTGTACCAGTTTTCTTGAATCGACTGTCTCTGTTCTTTCTTCATATAGGACTAGGAATATCGGTTGTCGCACAAGTAGCACAATTTTGAGGGAAGTAATTCTCAAAAGATTAAAAACCATTGTGGCCATTGGGTTGATATCTGGAATGATTGTCGGGTTCTTAGCCGGTGTAATCTTTTTCTCTTGTAAGATAGCAGTTGAGGGAAAGGATGCGGTGATTATGTTGAAAACTTATGTGCAGGAGAGTAAATACGCCGAGATGATTGGTATTAAGAAGTGGATGGATGATAATGATGTCACAGAAATAGTGGATTGGTACACTACTCATCTTTACGAAACAGTTTCGCAACATATAGATAGTTGGGTGACACATTATAATCTAACCGAGTTTTTCAATGGGATCAAGAACTTTGCGATTTCTCCTTCAGCTAATTCTTCTGAACCTCAGGCAGCTTTGATCCCATCTCCATCTATAGAGAGATTTCACAGTTTCAAAAACCACATTAGGAATCGTGAGTTTGGAAGCGTTTTCAAAGAACTCGAAGCAACTTTGTGGGAATTTCTAGTTAGCAGGAAGGATTTAGTTGACAAGGCAAAAGGGTTCGCTTCTCAAGGGATGGACGTATCGCAACACGCACTTGCTAGCAGCGTATTTTTTCTTGCAGGCAGTGCAAAGCTCGTGTTCTCTATTGCCTATTCTGTCATTTCTGGAGCGGTCGGTCTTCTCAATTTTGGGTTACAATTGCTGATTTTCGTATGGGTTTTATATTACCTCATCACATCCGAGTCTGGTGGGTTAACCGAACAAGTGATCGGCATGCTTCCGATTTCGAAATCTGCACGGATTCGGTACATTGAAATTCTCAACGGTGCTATTTCAGGCGTGCTTTTGGCTACAGCTGAGGTTGCTTTCTTTCAGGGATGTCTCACTTGGATTTTGTTTAAGCTATACTCTATACATTTCTTGTACATGTCGACTTTGCTTGCATTTATCAGCCCCGTGTTTCCAATTTTCCCATCATGGCTTCCAACGATTCCAGCTATCATCCAATTGGTGTTGGAAAGACGATACTTATTGGCCATCAGCTTACCCATAATCTATCTTGTGCTTATGGACTATGGTGCATCAGAAATTCAACAGGATATACCGGGTTATAACACATATCTTGCAGGTCTTAGCATCATCGGTGGAATGGCGTTGTTCCCGTCTGCGATTGAGGTAATTTTGGTGGATATATTTCTTCTTTTTTTTTTTTTTCCTTCATGATATTTGGTAGCAGTTGTTCTTGTCATTAATTATATTTTAACATATTTGGTTGCTTTTTATTTATTTATGGGTTAGTGTTCTCATTTTTCTTTGTTGCTTTTTGCTGACAGCCTATGATGAATTATTGATACCTATAACAAACCAAGTAAAAGTTAGAACAAACAAATCCAATCCCAGAAAAAAAGTACTGGAAGGGTTTTAAAATTTCCAATTTTGGATTAGTTTTCGTCTTGTTTGGTCTTTTAAAAGTCAGTTTCTTTATCTGTGGCTATTGGGTTTTCCTGCTCGGGTCCTCACCACCCCCACCACACCCCCCCCCACACACACGTAGCGGGTGGTGATTGGAGGAGAAAGAAAAAAAAAAAAAAAAATTGGCCAATCATGTTGAGAGGGGGTCAAAGGGATCGGGGGAAAAGGGGGTTTGGAACATTATTGTTCCTGCTCCTTTGATGGTTATTCCCACATGATGGATTTCAATTGCTTATAAGATAAGATTAGATTAGATTAGATTAGCTTTTTTTTTTCAGATTAGATTAGCTTAGAGGTATTAAATCAAGATCTTCTGTAATAATTTTATTGTGGTATTTCAAGGGTTCAAGTTTAAAATTGAAATGAAACGACAACTTCTTAATGTATAGTTTAAAAAATATACGGTATTTTAGTGTGATTTTCTTTTGTTTTGAGCTTAGACTATTAAATTATATTTTTTATTTTTGGATCTTGTTATAATAAAAATCACAAAAAAATCATGGCAGTTTGGCAAAAGGATCCATGTTCCCATTATGTCGCGTTATAAATCCTCTCTTTTAAGGCATGATAAATAATTGTATTATGAGTTTTATCTTGCAATCTTTAAAGAAAAATGTCAATGAGTGTGTCTATAGAACAGTTATTAGTCTCAATAAATAAATGTGTAAATTTTATATTAAAATATATAGAATTATATATAAATACTATTTTGAGATTTTAATTTTTGGGGGGCATTTTGCTTCAAGCGATTGAGTTTATCAATAATTCATTAGCTGACCCATTATTAAAAAAAATATATAAAAAATAAAAATAAAAATAAAGAAAAACATTACAATCTATTAGAAACAAAAGAAAATTTTATAAATTAAAATTTTAATATATAATTCAAATATTTTTAATTATTTATTCTCTTTCTTGGTTGGAAAAAAAAAAAAAAACTAATCATTTACTTATTTTTTTAATAATTGGTATAAATATATTTTTTTATCAAACTAATTTTTAATAATTTAAATTGAAAAAAAACAAACCAACTGGAAAACACGCACGCCTAGACACCACACAAATCATACGACGTCAGCATCAGCGTCCAAGTTGCGGATCCCACGTGAGTGCGAAACCAGACCACGTTTACGTCGTCGTCAGCTTCACTTAGGTCTTTTTTGTAATTATATATTTTAATTAAAAAGTTATTATAAATTATTATATTATTTTTTTATTTTTTTGTATATTTTTTATAAGAAATTAAAAATTATTAAAATAGTTTGTTTTTAAATAAGGCCTAAGAGAGAAGTTATTAATTGGTCTTAGATATTGCCGCAAATGAACTCATGAGAGATGTTTTGAAAAAATGATTAAAAAAAAAAAATTTAACTTTTTTCAATTTTTTTTATAAAAGAGGGAAGTGAGTTAAGAATTAAAAAGTGACTTTTAACTCACTTTTTAAAATAAGTTCATATTTTTATTTTAAGTGATTAAAAAATATAAAAGATCATTAAAATCTATAATTAGTCCAAAAATATATATATATATATATATAATCATATGGTATTCCTAAATTAATTAATAATTTTTTCTATAAAGAGCCCCATCAAGGCAGCTTCTTCCCATACAAGTTATTCGGTGATCCGGGAACATTGTTCACACCATTCATTTAAAGATAAGTATCTAATTATCTCTTGAAGCGAGATATAAAATAACAAAAATATTAGAAATTTTAAAAATTTTATCAAAATTTTTACTAAATGTACACAAGTATGAGATCTATATGGTGTGGGTCTCATATCCATATGAGATATTTAGTAAAAATTTTGATAGAATTTTTAAAGTCTGTAGCATTATTCAAAAATAATAAATTTCACTAATTTAACCAATGAAAACTAAGTTGGACCACCATATCAAATTGCCCCAGAAGCAAAGAATAACTTTCCCTCTCCCAATCATTTTCCTTGTAAATAATTATTAGAAGAGTCAGTCAATGTTCATCCCCTCTCTGAACACACCCACACACCCCATTCCTGGAGACGCCCAAATAAATACTCCATCTCCATCTGTACATGTAGTGCAAATTACAGTCCACCCCTCCAATATGGGTTATTAATATTATTACTTTACCCCCTCACTTAAAAAATTATTATAATTTCTTTCTTCTTATAATATTCTCACCTGTTACAATTTCAACTTTCTATTTATCATTTTATTATGAAAAGAAGACCGGAACAATAGCATGTGAGCTGACATAATCAAAATAGAAGTCTTCCTTTCTTGTGAATAAATATATAATACAAAATGTAAAATTGGCATGTACAGTTTATATGGTCTTATTTTTATAAAAATATAATACATAAATTTATTTTTTAAATCTAATAATGTGTAAAAGAAATATACATAAAGAGAGATAATTGCATTACATATTTTAATAGGTTATTATATCATTAGATTTGAAAAGTGAATCTAATTTTTGAGTTAAAGTAGTGCTTTATTTTTATTTTTTTTAATAATAGAATGCTAATAGAATATTGAGATAGAAACAAATTAAAACTTAGAAGGTGAAAATATAATTAGTTGTTAATTGATGGGATAAAGTTATAAATAACCTTAATTGAGGGGGGTGAAGTGTAAATTGACTCATTATCCAATCCACCATTTCTGTGCAACTACCTGTCCCCAGGTCAGCATTGTGTTCTCTCTCTCTCTCATTTTTTTCTGAACTCTCTCTCATCTCTCTCTCCACTAGGATTCTGCTTCTTGGCTCTCTCTCTCTCTCTCTCTCTCTCTCTCTCTCTCCCTCTCTCTTTAAAAATGGAGCTAGTTCCATATTCAGACCCCAAATCAACCTCAGCTTCTCCACCATGGCAAGACATGTTCCGATCTGCCTCCGTTCGCAAACCCGACCCATCTCCCCAGACCCAACCACCACCTTCCTCATCGGAAAACCCACCTCCACTTCCACCTCCGCCGCCGGAGTCCCTCTCCGGCGACCCTCAGGTACGCCTCGCTCTCTACATAGCCATGGCCCACGCTGGTCTTGCCTTCGCCATTTTCATTCTCTACGGCGTTTTTCGAATCCTCGAAGAATATCTTCGTCCCCTTCAATGGGCTGTGCTCTGTTCAATCCCTTTGAGAGGAATTCAACAAACCCTTGTTGGGTTTTGGTCAGAACCCTTGAAGTTGGGTCTCACTGAGACTCTATTGGCAGTCCCTGTTGCTGTGTTTAGGGTTTTTGTTGGTACCCTTGTTGATATTCGTGATGCTTTCTTCCGGGTTGTTTTCCGGAGAAAGAAATCCAATGTTTTGAGGCAAAATCGAAGTGGGTTTTCGAAATTGATCCGTTGGCTTGTCTCGTTTTGGGTTTTCGTAATTGCTTACGAGCAAATCGGAACAATTGGGGCTGTGTCATTACTTGTTTTGGGATTTATGTTCACTTCCAATGGTGTTGAATCGACAATGTCGAAGGTTTCGTCGATTAGGAGTCATAGTTTTCGTCGTAGTACTATTAGTGCATTTTTCACCAGAGGAATACTAAACAGATTGAAAACAATTGTGGCTATTGGATTGATAGTTGGAATGATTCTTGGGTTTCTAGTAGGCTTGATTTTCTTTTCATATAAGATAGGAGTTGAGGGGAAAGATGCGGTGATTTCATTGAAATTGCACGTAGAAGAGAGTAATTATACAGAGAAGATCGGAGTAAAGAAGTGGATGGATGATAATGATGTGCCGGGGATGGTGGATAGGTACAGTACCCAGTTTTATGAAACTGTGTCTGAGCAGATTGATAGTTTGGCAATGCAGTACAATTTGACAGAGTTTGTTACTGGGATCAAACATTTCGCTATAAGCCCATCGGTGAATTCTTCTGGGCGTTCCACTGCAATGATGACCCCATCCCCGTACACTGAGAAAATGTTGAGTTTAAGGAAGAGCTTTGGGAATCGTGAGTGGGGTCAAATTTATACAGAGGTGGATGCAATCTTTAGGGAATTGCTGATCACCAGAGAGGATTTGGTTGAGAAAGCGAAAGCCTTTGCCATTCAAGGAATGGATGTGACTCAACGCGTATTCACTAGTAGTAAATCTGTTATAGGTGGTAGTGCTAAGTTCATGCTATCGATTGGTAATTCAATACTCTCTGGAGCTGCAGGGCTTTTCAATTTTGTGTCTCACTCGATGGTTTTCTTTTGGGTTTTGTATTATCTTATAACATCCGAGTCCGGTGGAGTAACAGAACAAGTTATGTGTATGCTTCCCATTTCAAAATCCGCGAGGAGTCGTTGCGTTGACGTTCTTGATAAGGCTATTTCGGGAGTTCTGTTGGCAACTGCTGAGATTGCTTTCTTTCAAGGATGTCTCACTTGGCTTTTGTTTAGACTATACTCGGTACACTTCTTGTACATGTCGACTGTAATCGCATTCATAAGCCCCTTGTTGCCAATCTTCCCATCGTGGCTTTCAACCATTCCAGGGGCCTTGCAATTGGTATTGGAAGGTAGATATGTATTGGCAATCAGCTTATGCATTAGTCATCTTCTGCTTATGGATTATGGCACATCTGAAATTCTAGAGGATGTGCCTGGTCATAGTGCATATCTCACTGGGCTTAGCATCATTGGTGGGATGACATTGTTCCCATCAGCTGTGGAGGTAAACCGTCCACAATTCTTTCTCTTTTGTTCTTCATCATGATTCTCCATAATTTGCTCTTCCTTGTCTTCCTATTCTGCTACTCTATGAAATGTAGGATACTTCTAAAAAGGGTGTCATATTTGTATTGGATACTGATACTCCTCAGATGGTCACAAATTCGTATCTCTGATATTTCCTATACGCATATGTTATTTGACTTAATTTTGAGAAGTATCATATACTTTTCAAACACTCTACGTCACATATCCAAATTATTATGACATTGAAATTGTAATAATTTTTGCATATTATTATAATATAATTGTTAGAATAAATACAATAATGGTTTTTTTTTTTTTTTTCTTATTTCTTACCGAAGAAGAAAATAGTAAGATTTAAATTAGCTTGTTTGGTTTTGAAACTCAAGATTAAATTTTTTAATTTTTAGATACACCTAATATAAATACACTTGAAAAGTATAATATTTGTGAAAAAATCTTTAAAAAATTCGCTAAATACCAAACATACAAAAAAACAATATGAAAATTTAATACAGTTTTCGTATTCTTGTGTATTATTGATTTTTTAAAATATTTTTTTACAAATATTTTACTTTTTAGATGCATCTAAAAAAGTAAAAAATTATTTAAAATTTAAAAAAAAAAAAAAAAAACACGAAAAACAAAAAATTTGATTTTCAAAAAACTAAAACCGAACATACTAATTAGTACTCTACTTTTTTTTTATTTTATTAAATTAATGTATTATCCACTTAAAACTATTGGCTCTTAAACTAATATGTAATTCCTAAATAATTGTTTCTTACTATTCTTTAAACTAATGTATGATATAATACTAAAAATTATAAATATTTTTTTGAACGTATCTCCGCATCTGAATCATATCATATTTGTATCCATGCATCATAGTTGCTACTTCTTATTCTTCCTCAAACAGTCTAGGAATTCCCCTTCCAAAACAAGTACTAGAATGGGTTTTCCTTTTCCTTGATTTTGTTCAGTTTTTGTCTATTTCACACATTTAACTACGAAAAAGGAAAAGAGATTTGAAAATCTTGAAAGATTAATCAAATATCAAGTCATTAAGGGAGACAGAAAAGGAGGGATTCGAACCTCAGGAAATTGATGATATTTTAACAATGTTGTAAGGATGACTACTTCAAGATGTTTAACAACAAAGTTTGATTCTAGAAAAAAACACTACAATTATGGGAATGTACACGGTAGAAAAATAGCAACAATCCGTTAAGATATGGGTGAGTGATTTGCTCATTTATAATTGATTAGCAAATATGCTGATTTTCTATCTAGGAAATTAGGAATAAATGTTTGCACTTGAATTATTTGGTTAGTAGTTAATAACCTCTACACTTCGTGATAAAAAGGCGTTGAATCCTTGGTAGGCGAAACAAAAAGAGGACAGTCGGTTAAATCTTCATTGTGATGAAATAAAAATTACCAACTATTGTTGATTGTTATCTCTGTTAAAAGGTTTCCATTGATTGTTCGCCAATGACAACCTTGGTTTCCTTCTATTTGCTCATAAATGCTCTTCATTTACTGGTTTATTAATCTGATATTTGAAATGGTTTTTGTACAATCTCTAATGAATGAATTTTTTTAGTTGGGTAGCATGTAAGATTTGATTTAAATGTTGAGATTAAAAGGTATTCATGACTGTTTTTAAGTTAAATTATAACTTTGGTTTGGTTTCCTTGTATTTGCTCATAAATACTATTCATTTACTGGTTTATTTATCTGATATTTGAAATGGTTTTGTACAATCTCTAATGAAAGAATTATTTTTGTTGGTTGGCATGTAAATATTTGATTTAAATGTAGTGATTAACACTGGTTGAAATTTATGGCTCAGGGAGCAATAATGGGACCGCTGATAACTACTGTTGTCATTGCTCTCAAGGATTTGTATGCTGAATTTGTTTTGGATGAACCGAAGGAGAGTGAGACATAGAGCGCTGCTGGGCATGCTTTTAGTGCTTGCTTCCTGAGAAATGTTTGTCGCTGCTTCAAAAATGCGTTTACATTATTGGTTGAGCTAATTAGAACCCAAAAAAGAAAAATCAGAATTGTTGCTTTAGAGTGGATGTGTTTTTACCAATCTGTTGGCAGTGCATTTATCAAATTTTGTTGGCTGCATTTTCTCTTTAGGACAGTCTTTTTGTTTTTGTTTTTGTTTTTGTTTTTTTTCTTCTATTTATGGTGTGAGCATGGTGTAAAAAGTAATAGATCAATCATGTACTCCCTTGGTTGTGTGCTCTTAAAAGAATTTTGTACATTTTCGATATATTTAATATATTTGTTGATGTAGAAAGCTTATTTGATCCCTTTTTCTTTTTTTGGTAATTTGGATAAAAAAAGGTTGGTATGTTTTTTGGGTTTACTTTTTAAAAATTATATCGAAATGTTTACTTTTTTAAAAATTATATAAAAAAATATTTACTTTTTAAATCTATCTTGACTATACAATTTTAAAAATAAAAAAAAAAATACTAAAAGCAAAAATTTTAAACTCTTTTTTGACAACAATTGACTTGTGAATCTTTTAAAAATGTTAAATAACTAAAGATGAGGATAAGTCTAACTGAAAAAGCAACTACTATTTTTTAATCCCAACCAACATGATCCTACAAAAAAATCTATTAAAAAATAAATGAAAAAGAAAGCAAGAGGTAAAACCAACTTTTTAACCAACGATGTTCCAAAAGGTGAAATTCAATAGAGAGAATAAAGCAATTATTTTCCAATTTCACACAACGAAACAACATTTAGCTATGGAATCTCATCACACAACAACTATTCACCAACAAAAATGGTTGCTTTGCACCAAGGTAGAACACAGACATCAATCAATCAATTCTCAACAATTTCATGGAATGTTAACATATTACAATGGAATCTCAATTTCGTAAGTCGTTTTCTTCACCTAATTCATACTTGCACAATCAAACTCTTTCTTAATAGTGAGCGCTACTAGATCTGATTCAACTGAACATGAAACTTAAAAGATGGCAAGTTACTTCATGTATTTGTGGAGAAATTTCCGGTGAAAGTCATTCCTGATGGTGTCATTGATGAAGCGTTTGGGAGCCTTGGACTCACCACGAGCCTGGTTCTTAAACACCACGTCATCATCCCACCTGCCAAATGCCAAATAAGAAAATAATAATATCAGAACACTGCCCTACCCAAACTCACAAGCGAGCCTCAAGAAATGAAGAACCATAGGGAAGTTGGGATCTTCAGGCAAAACCGACCTCCTTTTCACATTAAAAGATGTTGGATTATTAAGAAGGGGGTTTCCTCGTACCAATTCTGCTTCTTTGACCTTAAGCTCTTCTTCTTGCTTTTGTCGATCCTGAGGCATGATATGGTTGGTAAGTATTTGGAATACTGCTGTTAACAATTTTGCTCAGTGGCGAGGCCATAAAGTGGTCAACATGATATTAACAATTTTGAGGGTACAGCCACAACATGCCTCATCAATGTGTTCAGATCTAACAAGTTCATATAAAATCAAGAATTCAGAAGGTTAGAACTGCCCTAGTCATGACTTACCAGTTATGAACAAAGTCCAATGGTGGACTCATGAATAATCTTACAAGACCACAAATTCATAATAAACTCTCAGTATCTACTACTACTAAAAAAATAAAAATAAAAAACATATTTGCCGTGGTTTTAAGTTTTGGGTTTCGTCCATAAAGCACACCCATAAAATATTTTTGTAATAGACAGCTGGAAATATCTCGAAAGAGAACTTACATTACGGAGCTTTTCTTCTGCTCTTTCCTTCTTTATCTGTTCAAGTTCAAGCAAAAGAGCTTCTGTGTCATCCTCATCATCTTCATCATCGTCATCGTCACTAAACACAAAATAATGACACTTCCGTAATAACAAAATTCAAGTAGTACATTTACACATCAGTAATAACAAAATCAAGTGTTAGAGAAAGAAAAAAAAAATCAACTATATTCACGTGCACATTTGCATATTGTCTTCAAGATTATACTTTAAAAACACTTCATCCTTTATAGTAACTGATTTGAAAAAAATGGAGCAGGTCTATCAAGCATAAATCGACAATCACACCACAAGTTGAAGAGTCATGCAATTCAAACAACAAATCAGGCCATTGGTATAAGCTTTTTGTTGACACATATGAATTAATTCAGGTAAGTTTGCAATGAGTGACAACCTTCCATCGCCGCTTTTAAGTTCCACATCAGCATCATCGGCATCTACACTGTGTGGAATGAGGCGATCTTCAGCATCTCTCCTTGCCCCTGTAAAATAAGTAGGAAATCAGTTGAATAATTACGTATGCATAGCTAGTGTTTTTGGTACACAAAGCATGGAAGGTAGTACTCACCTTCCAATAGAAGGTGGCCTCCTTTTCTACGATCTCTATCGTCTGCAACCATAAATAATTTGATACAAAACAATTACAAAATACTGTCCAACAACAAAACAACAACAATAATAACAGAAGAAGCATATAGCAAAAAGGGTTGTCAAAAACTTCTCTACCAATATAGGACTTATCCTTCAACGAGAAATGCCTCCGTTCCTGCTCCTCCAACTCATCACGGAGATTCCTCTTCTGCAATTCCTCTTTAGTGTCTTGCCCATCTTTTCTGCAGCAAATATACCAATCAGTGAACAGTTTCTGTAGATAGGCGTTAGAAAGCAAAACAGCTGCATGCATATGTAGATGACATAGAAGTACTACCATGGCCGCATAAATAAAGCATTAAAAAGATAAAAAATAAACAAGAACAGATAGGCCTGGTTTGAAGTACTACCAGAACCCAAACAAAAACATCACAATGCCTGGTATTTGAAATAGAGGGGCTCCCCAAACCCGCATCAGTTGTCCACCACAATATTTTTCAAACTCTTGCAAATTCAAATTTAGAACACCCCCTGCTCCAGTTGTGTGTTCATCTTTTGTGCTGGAAAACTAAACATGTGGCCCTCATATTCAAATATGTTTATCACTTCACTAAAAAATGTTTGCCAAATAATTATTTTCACAATCCCCCTGTTGGCAGAGAAAGGGACAAGGGGCGGAAATTGTAAAGAACCAGAAAGAAATTATAGCCAAATTTCTTAGTTAAGTCCCATCCCTAAGTATCATGATTGGGTTGACAAGGCCAGACCATCACCGTCTTTATCAGCACATGGTTATTAAGCTTTCTTATTGTAGAAGCTATCCTCAAATTTCAACTTCTCCTAAACAGAGATGTCATTGATCTGAACCTTTTGAGTGCGTTCCCTCACTACAAGTGAAAATTTCAACTTCTAAGCAGAGGTGTCATTGATCTGAGTCTTTTGAGTGCATTTCCTCACTATGAGTGAAATTGCTTCAGTGCACCTACTGTTTATGATGTTTCAAATTGAAAGACTCAGATTTCATTTTATACATTATAAACTAAAACTTAGCCAATTTATCAAGTATAAATTGTAATTCTCGTTTCCAAATATTTGAAATATGAAGTTCTTGGTAGGGGTTATTAAAATCCTTAAAATCATAAAGGCTTAAATTCCGTGACAATAGGGGACTCAAATCTCAAATTGCATCTTAAGGATCACAATTGGAGATCATTACCTCAGACCATATAATCCCTTTTATTAGATAGTATCCACCTTAATGGTTTTCCAGAATATTCATATTATGCAATCAAACCCTAAAGAGAATTATAAACCTTAAAATGTGGAAATTGCAGAAGTTCCAACCTGGGCTTTAGGGTTGTGTGAGAGGCAATGTCCCTTGAAGAGTATTTTTGGGAGGGGCCGAAAATTCGAGTACCACCTTGTTCATTACCACCTTTTGCAGGTGCCCATGTAGGTCGAGCTGCAGTTGTCATGTTTTGTAACAATCCTCACGAGTCCGGATATCTGTAACAGTCAAAGCAGATATTTAAAATCCTTACCTCTACAAGCAACAAGAAAGGCAAAACATAAGACACCAATGCAGTATCAAGAGCAATAGTAAAGCATAAAACCTCATTCGATGACTCTATGCAATCTAATATTTCTATCAAGCATAAGATCTATTACAAGGTGCTAAATCTATCACACCCAACAAGTTCCTGCCCCTCTCTCCTTTTCAATGAAAGAATAAATCTATATATATATCTATTCTACTATAAAATGTCATTAGAAGGGTAAAACATTTTTAGGGCAGCATCATCGCTACTATGGTAAATAATGGTCATAGCATTTTGCAACTCACAACTTTAAAAACCTTTTCTAGACATTTAAAAATCTAAGCATTTTTTTATTATAAAAAAATTATTGATATGGTCAAAACCTGCAATCCCACACAGTTAACATTATAAATTTTTGCACAGAAATATTCAAAAACATGTGATATGGCCACCAAGTACAAGCCTACTATGTTAGCTTTATGTAGAGAACTCATTGAGGCATTTCATCAAACAAAAAACAAACATGTTTCTTGTTGAAACAATATATCCAAACAATGAATCTAGTTCGTAAATAATGACTGTTCATGTTTCTGTTTGCTGTTGAATAAAGATTTCAAGTTATATCTTGATTTAACTGTTTTAAGTAAAAATTCTCCATACCAAGATCTGAAAATATTGCCATAATCAAAATAGTCTAGAGGTGGCAAATGGGCGTGTTTGGGCAGGTTTAAATGGGTAACGGATCAAAAGAGTGTTAGCCCAAAATCATCCATTTAGATAGCGGGTTGGATATGGGTGGGTCGGATACGGTCTCTCTTTGGTTCAACTCAGGACGCAAGCAATGGAATTTATGGGTTATCACCTTTTTTAGTTGGGTGTCCAATGAGTTAACTTAGGCCTTGTTGGGAAGATGGCTAAAAGTTAAAAGTCAGCTTTTTAATTTATTTTTGATCATATCATCTCTCTATTTTTTTATATATTTCTTTAAAAAAAATAATCAAAAAAATCAGTTTTTAACCAACTTCCCAAATCAGCCCTTACTCAACCCATTTAAGTCCAAATAAAAACAAGTATATTTGTAATAACCCAAATACATTCCATTTACATAAATAAAATTATCCAAACCCATTTATTATGGGCAGGTTTGGGCTGATTAACGGGTTTGGGCTTGAATTGCCAGCTCTAAAATAGTCAAAAAGAGCTTGTTGCCATTGAAAGTTGTCACTGGCATAATGGCCTGCTAGGATCAAAGGTATACTAGCAAACAGTAGTCCTCAAATCCTCACTTCCTTTCTAACTAGCTGAGTTTTTTGGGTCAAGATAACTGTGACTGCAATTTAGGAAAAACAACTTACTCATTACAATTAAGTAAACCATTTTTTGGAATTTGGTGCAGAATGTTTTCTCTTTAGAACATTTTACTAATTTTAATATGGACCCAAACAATAGAAATTGTGAAATATATTCTCAAAAATATTTTTTTGTCCAATCAAACAAAGCCTTCGTTTGGCATGCTAGACTTTTTGACCTTTTGGCTCTTTCAGCCACAAAAAGACAAAATAAGTATTTTAACCCAATAAGACAAAACATCACATCCAAATCATAATTATTTTATTTTTTCTCATACAAAAGTCAAAAAAGCTAAAAAAACCTATTTCAAATGGGACTTTTTAACCCCAAACTTAAATAGTCAAAAAGCCAACCCATATTCTAAACGAACCTTTAGTATATGAAAATTTTCCATGAGCTTCTCCACCAATGTACTTAAATTGTTCATAAACTTTATTTTATTATATCAATATATATATACATATTATTGATTACTACTACTAGCAACACAATACTTGATAGTAAACAAAATTAAGCCACAATTGCTATTTTCTCCTTTGTTTTTTCCAAAGCCATAAATCACGAGGAAGCTACAAACTATCCTTATAGATAATTCTGGTTCAATTCGAAGAATTTTACCAAAACCCTAACATTGTTCTCCCTCAAACTACATATAGAGACTGGAAATGTAGACGCTAAGATCAAATGATCAAATTGAGATGCATATACAATTTATACAAATAAATTTCATTCATGCAACAGAGGAGAGAGAGATAAGAGCGAAGTCTGAGAAGAGAGAGAAACCTGGAATCGTCGAAGAAAAGGACCGGAACTTTCCAACCCTGTTATATCAATATATAAATAGTCTGGTTCACCATTATAGATGTATGTGGTCGTGTGGTCACGTGGTATTTAAGGGAGTCCACATTCTTTTCTTACTCACTCGCAACGGTAGAAATATATTTTAAGATGATTCAACAGTTTAGATTGGATTATTTTAAAAAATAAAAATATTAAACAATTCAAATTTTGACTATTGAATCATCTTAGAGTGTATCTCTACCGTTGCAAGTAGAGTGATAAGGAGAGAGAATAAGGAGAGGATCATAATTCACTTTAAAGTGTTGTGATTGGTGGAAAAAATAAGATCCAAGATTTTATATCAGGTAATTGAAGAATATAAGAAGGTTTGACATATAATAATTAGTGAAGGAGTATGAACACGTAATGCTTTAGAAGTATTGAATAATTTTTTCTAATTGAAGATGAATCAAAAAAATAAAATAAATTGATTAAAAATATTTTAAAAATACTAAAAATAAATGAATATTCGAACAAAAATTTGTGTATTTTTGTTTAGATTTTCATTTGTTTCTAATTATTATTATTATTTTTTTAACTTTTAGATGTATCTAATCTTGATGTATCTAAAATGTATTAAAAAAAAAACTAAAATATAAAAATTTTAAAAAAAATCAGGACAATCAAAAACCCATCTAAAAATAATTTATGAAACCTATAACTAAACAAATTACCCTATCTCCAATCTTTTATCAATTTTTTCATCTAATTTCATTTTAAATTTGAGTGAAAAACTTAATTTGATATGAATTAATCTAATTATTTAATCAAATATTTTAAAAAAAAATTCTTATCCCAAATTTTTCTTTTTTGAAATTTGATGAAAAAAGCCATCTTTAATGATTCATTTTATAAATTTCATCAAATTCAGATTGAATGAAAGATTTGATAAGTTTTGATGAAAAAATTAATTCTTCCTTAATTTGATGACCATTTAATTATTAGAAATGATTTTTTAGCACCTTTTTATTAAATTTAAATTTGATGAAAGAAATGTGAAGAGCATCCCTAGCCTTTCATCAATTTTTTATTTAATTTGATTCTAAATTTCAATAAAAAAAAATTGATTTTATATAAATTATTCCAACCCTATCATTGAATTTTTATCGTAATATTTTTAAAAATTTCTCTTTTATCCTAAATATCTCTTTTTCTCAAATTTGATGGAACAAATCATCTCCAATACTTCATTTTTTAAAAATTTCATTTTGATGAAGAATTTAATAAATTATTTCGATAAAAAAAAAACTTTTGCCTTGATTTAATGAACATTTAATGAATAAATTTGAGATAATTTTTAAATATTTTTTATCAAATTTAAATTTGATAACAAAAAGGTTAAAAATTAGAGATGTTATTATCCGATTGAAAATCAACAAAATAAAATAAAATAAAAAATCAGACCAATGTTCATAGAGGGGTGGTGATGGGTTTCTTTTGTTTTATTGTGGTTGTATTGACAGGAATGTTGTATTAAAAAGAAAAGGAAAAGGGAATAAATTAGGTAGTGCCAAGTTCACATTTTTATTTATTTTTTCATCTCAAAGTGTGGTGTGGATCAATTGGGTCAGAATTATATCTTGGTGTCCTCTTTGTAAACTAGAAATAGAGAGGCACAAGTGAAGGATACCAACTCAGAAGTTAAAATTAATCATGTTTTTTCTTTCTTCTCCTTCTTATACTTTCCCTTATTTTCTTGAGAGAGAAAATACCACCATGATTCTAAATTTTTAAATAATTTTCCATGGTTACAGTGAGTTTATTCCTTGTAGTCCATCACATCACACTCTTATGGAGTGGATATTAAGCTTATAAGTTCTTTTATTTTTTGTTTTTTATTTATTTTGTTTTTAGTAAACTTTTTCTAATTTTGATGGTTTTTCTAAAAATTTGGAAAAAAAAATTAGTTAAATAGGCCAACTTTTTAGGTTTTTTCAACAAAAAATGATTTACTTTCATCTCTGGATGATTTTTTTAATTAAATTTTACAATTGTCTAATATATATGAACTTAAAAATAAAAATTTAACTCAATTTTTTATTGTAAACAAAATTAAACTAAAAAATAAACCAACTTATAAGTTGTGCCAAAAGATGCAAGAGTGAGATGGCACAATTTAGAACAGTGAGAAACAAGAAACAAACTTGTCTACCTAATCTATTTGCATTTGTTTGTTGACCCAAAATATTATGTAAAACAATATTCCCATTACATTTAATATATATTTCATTACAAATCTTGAATTTTTTTTTTTTTATTGCTCATGCCTGCATGATCTATGGTTGACAAAAATGTTAGGAGATTTTCGTAGGTTACTTTAGTTTCTAGCATTCCTTTGTTCAAACACAAAACATTTTCTTATACTTATTTTGTTGCTCATGCCTGAATAAATAGCTCGGTCAAGTCTTGTGATGCTGGACTGTCTTCTGGCATGGCGAGCTGAGGAGTGGTGTCGATGGGCTGGACAGAGGGCACTTCAACCGCGTTAGCTGTGTTGGCGGCTTCTATCATCTTTTGTTGGACGACAGCAATGTAGGCTTGCATGTAAGGCGGGATGAAGTGGAGAAATTTATACATGCATGTGTTCATTTTAGCATGATTTTGACAATTGTCTCATTTCACATCATTTGACATTAATTAATCAAGTCTTCAAAGTGTAGGACATGAATTACACATGCATGTTATGTATACATATTGTTCAAGTTTGGTTTTGAAGAATTGACATGCTCTTGGGTCTTGATTTTGCAAAATGATCTTATATGCACAATGTTTTCCAAGTTTACATAAGTTTCGTTAAGTTTTGGCCCAAAAGAACATGAATTGTAGCCTTGAATTTGAGTTTTGGACTTAGAACATCAATTTGGAAATTTTAGAATTCTGTCTCTCTGCTCGAGCGACAGATCCTGTGCTCAAGCGACCACCTTTGATTTTACACTTCTGCTCGAGCGACCAAAAGTTGGCTCGAGCATAAAATGCATGTTCCCAGAAGTTTACACATTTTGCAGATTGCTCGAGCGACAAGAGCTATGCTCGAGCGAGTACCTCAGTCTCACGCTCGAGCGACTGTCGAGTAGAAAAATCTAGCAACTAGTACTTTTGTAGAGTTTACAGACCGCTCGAGCGACTGAAGTTGCGCTCGAGTGACCACGCTTTATGTTGAACCTCCACTCAAGCGAGGACCCTGTTTTCAACAAATCTCACTAAGTGTTTCCAAGTACATTTTGGCATCCTCATTGCATACTAGGCATTCTTAGGCCATAATTAAGACATAAGGATGAGGATAAGACTTAGAAACACACTAAGAATGAAATGAAACAAGTTAAATACTATCTGAGTGTGTGTTTCAATATGTGTATATGTTATGTTTGTGTAGGTCATGTGCCGTAAGCCGTCTGATTTGTCTGTTATGTTTGTTTGCTTTCGGAGCCATCTGTGAGTAATAACTTCGTAAAGTTATGTTCAACTTTATTATTTTCTGTACGATGAAATAAGATTTATTTTCTGAAATGTTATGCTCAATACAATGAATGATTGTCCAATTTCTGACATGGATTCATGACATCCTTAGCACCATGTGATATTTGTTAACTGTTATCCAATA
This sequence comes from Camellia japonica, assembly GCA_030407325.1. NCBI lineage: Eukaryota > Viridiplantae > Streptophyta > Magnoliopsida > Ericales > Theaceae > Camellia > Camellia japonica. The sequence continues at coordinate 7,983,092 of JAPPVO010000031.1, read as the reverse complement.
TCGGAGGTTCCATTATGGAACTTAGTATATCTGTTATCTGTTACCCATACCTGAGGCTCAATTATGGAGCTCAGCATATCTGTTATCTGTTACCCGAATTCGGATCCAGATCCGGAGGTTCCTTTATGGAACTGGTTATACATAACCACCATCTGTTCTGTATCTATCTGTATCTATTCTGTTAACGTTAATGGATGTACCATATATGAATAAGTATGAACTCTGATTTCTGTATAAGAATATGAATCTGCTTCTGATATGAACTCTGATTTCTGAATCTGATATGGGACATCATTCATTCAATTAAAACCCCTTTACTCTGTTATCATTCACTGGGCTTCCGCTGACTCTATTAGTTTTGTATATAAGTGATCAGGTGCGTGGCTAGGCTCAATGATGATCGCCTGGAGCTTGTTTTGTCAACCAACCCTTGTGCCTCATGAGGAGGTTCCGAAAGTCATGTGGTTATGTTTTGTGAACGTATAAGACTTTGTTTTCTTTCTGGATTATGAACAAGTTTTCTATTTATCTGTATATTTGGGCTAAGTTCCCTTTGGTTATATCTGTATATTTGGGCTAAGTTCCCTTTGGTTATATCTGTAATGAATGTGACGAAAAACTACTGTAATTATGACGTCACGTGTAGGTATATAAAGTTTTAAATTTCTATTCCATTTACGCCAGCACAGCTCAATGGATTATGTATGTTGTATATAATTGCTTCCGCAGCCCCTTATTATGCTAATCTGTTTAGAGGCCTTCGGTATTCCAAGGATTACTGGCCGGTTACGACGCTAAACCTTTAGGGGCAGATTTGGGTCGTGATAGAGTGGTATTAGAGCATGAGTTATACCGCACACACAAGTCCATATAAGCTATAGAATGTCCTAGAAAAGAATTATGGACATTTCATCTGCATATGTGAGGATGTGTTAATTTCTATAAATGTGAAAACTGAATCTGAACATGAACATATGAAATTGAAAGAAATGATTTTACTCTAAACACTGTGAACAAGATTATTCCTATGTTTATTATTTCTTTGTTTCCCTATAGCATCATGGAAAATGCAATGAGTAATGATACAAGTGAATCTTCCAAAGCCCGAATGAGTCGAATGGAACAAATGCTCGAAGCCCTAATTGAATCTATGAGATAGCAATAAAGACAACAACCACTGCCTCCTCCGTCCCCTCCGGTCTAAGTTGAGCCGGATAAAAATGATATTATAAATCTAACTCAGAAGTTCATGAAGATGAAACCGCCAACTTTCTTAGGTGGTGTTGAACCATTGAAGACAGAGACATGGTTACTCGAGATGGAAAAATTATTTAAAGTTTTTTCCTGTTCCAAGACACAGAAGGTTCTATTGGCCACCTATATTCTAAAAGATGAAGCTCGAAGATGGTGGTTACTAATCCGCACTAACAATGGGAACATGACATGGGCATAATTCAACGAGATCTTTTATGACAAGTACTTTCCTCAGTGCTTTTAGGACCGAAAAGTTTCTAAATTCCAAGAACTCAAGCAAGGCAACATGTCTGTAGTCGAGTATGAGGCTAAATTCACTGAATTAGCTCAATTTGCTCCTCATATGGTAGATACGGACTACAAAAAAGCCCGAAAATTTGAAGGTGGATTAGACTTAGAGTTATTTGATCGGGTAGGTGTCTTAAAGCTACCTACATATGTGGATGTACTTGATGGAGCATTAATGGCAAAGGCCAATATGGCAGCAAAGAAACAAGTTAAAGCGCCAACAACAGAATGAAGGGGTAAAAGGTCTGGGTACGATTTCAGAAAGGGCCGTTCTTTTGGAAACAAAAAACAAAACACAAGGTCTACAAGTAGCTCAAGTCAAAGCAGTGGGTCTATACCAGCTTGTTCTGATTGTGAAAGAAAACATAGAGGTGTATGTTACCATGCATCCGGTGCTTGTTTTCGATACAGCAAGACAGGCCATGTAGTGAGAGATTGCCCACTTGGATCTAATAATGCCAACCGTCCTGCAGCAAGTTCAGTCGGGTCTACTTCTGCAACTAGAACAAACACGAGAGCTAACACTGGAAAAGAAACCTTAAGACAAGGCCGAGTTTTCGCACTAGTGCCTGGTGATGTACAGAACACCGAAGCTGTGGTGTCAAGTATACTCCCTATTTGTGCTCAAAATGCATATGTGCTGATAGATTTTGGTTCTACACATTCTTTTGTATCGCATGTTTTCGCTCGAAAACTGACTAGACCACTAGAACCTATGAATTATTTGTTATATGTATCTACACCATCTGGAGGTTCTGTGATATGTGCGTATGTTTATTCAACATGTGACATTGTTATTGGTGGTATGACATTATATGTTGATTTGTTGCCGTTGGGTATTGATCATTTTGACTATATACTTGGTGTGGATTGGTTGATGAAGTACTGTGGAACTATTGATTGTGTGAATAAAACTATTGTGTTTCAATCGCCAGGTATGCCTGAGTTTGTATTCGTTGGGAATGGAGTAATTCCTCCACCGTATTTGATTTCTTTTGTGAAAGCCAGAAAATTATTAAGAAAAGGGTCCCGGGGTTACTTATGTTTCGTGTTGACTGCGACTTCTAATAGTCTTATTGTAGAGAACATCCCTGTAGTAAATGAATTTCCTGATGTATTTCCAAATGATTTTCCTGGAGACTTAACTAATAGGGAAATTGAATTTACTATTGATGTTGTACTTGGAACATAACTGATTTCTAAAAGCCCATACTGAATGTCAACTTCTGAATTAAAAGAATTGAAAGTCTAACTTCAAGAATTGTTGGATAAAAAGTTTATCCGACCAAGCACTTCACTTTGGGGTGCTCCAATTTTGTTTGTCAAAAAGAAATATGGGTCTTTGAGACTGTGTATAGATTATAGAGAACTTAACAAAATAACTGTGAAGAACAAATATCCACTGCCTCGAATAGATGACCTGTTTGATCAACTTCATGGAGCACAAGTGTTCTCTAAGATAGACCTCAAATCCGAGTATTACCAGTTAAAAGTTATGGAAAAAGATGTAGAGAAAACTGCATTCAGAACTAGATACGGGCACTATGAATTTTTAGTGATACTATTTGGGGTAACTAACGCACCTGCAGCTTTTATAGACTTGATGAATAGGGTTTTTAAACGATTTTTGGATGAATTTGTTGTTGTATTCATTTATGATATCTTGATTTACTCTAGAAGCAAGGAGGATCACGAAAACCATTTGTGAATTGTGTTACAAATTTTGAGGGAAAAGAGATTGTATGCAAAATTCCCTAAATATGAATTCTGGCTGGACAATGTGACATTTTTGGGGCATGTAATCAACAAAGACGACATAGCAATGGACCTATAGAAAATTAAGGCCATTGTAGATTGGCCAAGACCAACCAATGTGTCATAAATCAAAAGCTTTCTGGGCTTTGCAGGTTACTATCGCAGATTTGTAAGAGACTTTTCAAAACTCGCCATGCCATTAACACAGTTTACACAGAAAAACATGCCATTTGATTAGATTGATCAACGGGAATTAGCCTTCCAAAAATTAAAGACTAGATTGATAACTGCACCTATTTTGACATTGCTCAACAGAACCGATGGGTTTCAGATTTACAATGATGCTTCCTATAAAGGTTTGGGGTGTGTGTTGATGCAGAATGAAAAGGTGATTGCGTATGCTTCTCGGCAACTTCGACTACATGAAAAGAACTATCCGACCTATGACCTTAAACTAGTAGCTGTGGTGTTTGCCTTGAAAATTTGCCGCCATTATCTATATGGAGTGACTTGTGAGGTATATACTGATCATAAAAGCTTGAAATATTTCTTTACCCAAAAAGAACAAACATGAAACAGAAAAGATGACTGAAATTGATCAAGACTACGACTTGCAAATTCTGTATCATCCAGGAAAGGTAAATACCGTTGCAGATGCATTGAGTCGAAAATCTACTGAGAATTTGTCAAGTCTTCTCACCGGTCAGAGAGAGTTGTTATGTGACTTAGAGAAGAATGAGATTGAAATTGTGTTGCGTGAATAGGGTAGGATCTTAGCCGCAATTTCTACTTAGCCAGCAATCATTGAAGAAATTAGAGAGAAACAACTTGAAGATGAATTCTTGAAGAAAATTGTGGATGAAATTGACTCAAAACTGAAGCTGAGATTTATGATTGAAAATGATGTGCTGAAATTCCAGAATAGACTTTGTGTACTGGATTGTTCTAACTTAAGGAAACGTGTTATGATTGAAGCTCATAATTCAAAGTTTGCTATGCATCTGGGAAACTCAAAGATGTACCATGACTTGAAGTAAAATTTTTGGTGGCCTGGAATGAAGAAAAGCATTACTGATTTTGTGGCTCGATGCTTGCATTGCCAGCAAGTTAATGCTAAACATCAACAACCCGCTGGATTACTTTAGCTACTTCTAATACCGAAATGGAAATGAGAGCATAACATGATAGACTTCATTGTTGGACTGCCTCACTCTTCCTGAGGTATGGATTCTATTTGGGTCATTGTTGATCGTTTAACCAAATCTGCCCACTTTTCGTTTAACCGAAAGTTTTACCAAATGGAAGCCAAGATTTATGATTGAAAATGGTGTGCTGAAATTCCAGAATAGACTTTGTGTACTGGATTGTTCTAACTTAAGGAAACGTGTTATGATTGAAGCTCATAATTCAAAGTTTGCTATGCATCTGGGAAACTCAAAGATGTACCATGACTTGAAGTAAAATTTTTGGTGGCCTGGAATGAAGAAAAGCATTGCTGATTTTGTGGCTCAATGCTTGCATTGCCAGCAAGTTAATGCTGAACATCAACAACCCGCTGGATTACTTTAGCTACTTCTAATACTGAAATGGAAATAAGAGCATATCATGATAGACTTCATTGTTGGACTGCCTCGCTCTTCCCGAGGTATGGATTCTATTTGGGTCATTGTTGATCGTTTAACCAAATCTGCCCACTTTTTGTTTGTCAAATCTTTGTATAATGCGGATAAGTTGGCTAACTTATATGTCAATGAAATTGTGAAATTGCATGGAGTCTAGTTTCCATAGTATCTGACAGAGATCCCAAGTTTACTTCGAGATTTTGGCAGAGTTTACAACAGGCTTTGGGGACTGAACTGAGACTAAGCAGTGCTTATCACCCACAGACAGACGGCCTGTCACGACCCAAACCCGCCCCTATGGGTTTAGTACCGTAACCGGCTAGTAATCCGTGATTACCGAAGGCCTGCATAACAGTGAAACAGTAATACAGAGTACAGGGGCTGGCGGAAGCCAAAACAGTAAATAGAAGACGTCCAATGAGCTGTGACATTCTGTATGCAAAAAGAATTTTCATACATATACACATAAACAGTACATATACATCCATATACAGTCATCCAGGACAGGGACCTAATCCCTATTAGAACAGTACAGTAAAGCATCATTCAGTCTATACAATATTACAAAAACAGATACAAAAAGGGGGAAGACTAAAACACCCCAAAACAGCCCTAGCTTGAAGGACTCGGAACCTCTCAGTGAGGCACAGTGGTTGGCTTTGACAAAACAAGAGCTTACCCTGACGCCCCTAGCAACGGTCCGGTGCCTGTACACTTACATATATATATGAGCAGTGAGCTAAAACCCAGTGAATAACATAATGCGTAAAGAGGTTAAGAATGAATGTCCTTTCAGTATTGAAAATAGTCATTTCAATCAGTATATCAGTTACTTAGTCATAGCAATCATATGTGGTACATCCAATAGCAAAGCAGTACAGTAGGTCTAAACAGACCGAACAGTCAGTTGATGGCCATCATATCAGTAAACAGTAGTGGTTCCAAACATGGGAACCGACAGAGATCTCTGTGTCAGTAGCAGTACAGTACAGTAACAATAGGTTGCTATGGATGCCACGAATACAGTTCACAATAGGACATTATTCATTCAGTAACAGTATCATTTCAGAAAACAGTACAGTTCAATTGTTCAGAAGATAATCATTTTTGAACATATCTTTACAACATTGTTACTCACAGAGTTCTGGGCTTCAGATAAGCTAGAGCGTCCCCGGATGCCAACCCTACACAGTTACAGAGTGAACACACACTAAGCTACACAGTTGGGAAAAATAATAACTTAATCCCTAATTTTCCTCGGTGTGGTTCTACATCAATATCCTCCTTAAAATGCCTTAAACATGCCCTAGGAATACCTAGAATGGAAAGAGGATGCAAAGATGCACTTTTAAACACTGTACAAAATTTTCAGAAAACAGGGGTCACGCTCGAGCGTGGCTTTATACGCTCGAGCGGACATGCAAACAAAGGTTCCACGCTCGAGCGTCACTTCCCTCGCTCGAGCGGACTGCAAAACATGGCAAAAGTATTGGATGCATGAAATTCACACTCGACGGGCGCTCTACTCCCGCTCGAGCGTGTGACTCAGGTCCCCGCTCGAGCGTACATTTCCCCGCTCGAGCGGACTGTAAAACAATACAAAGTGCTGGGAGCACGTATTTCACGCTCAAGCGCCACTTTCCCCGCTCGAGCGTGAGTCCAAATTCTGGAAATTCCATATTTGAACCTCAAGCTCAAAACCAAGTTTCAATGCATCAAATTCGATCGTTTTGGGCTAATTTTCTGGAAAACACTTCAAAACTCATAATATAACATGTTTCAAGGCTCAATTTGTAAAATCAAAGCCCAAAGGTAGTTCAATTAAACAGAATTTCAAACCAATCTCATGAACATGATGTAAATCATAACATGCATGGATTTTAAACAACTCAAGCTTCAAATACATGCTCAAATGAGCCAATTTCTCCATAAACAAGATGAATTCATGGTCCAATGCAAAAATATGAACATGCATGTGGAATTTCATGAACAATACTCTTCAAAACTCAAGGATGGCAACATGCATGCATGATTTATGCTACAATTCAACATTTTAAGCAAATTCTTGACTTAGACCACTAATTAGCCATGGAATATGCAAGATACAACTCAAATACACAAATGAGAGGATGAAACACCAATCTTAAGTCTAGAATGCAAGATATACAAGCTCAAGTGGCACAATTATCCTTCAATTCTTCTAGTTCCAAGCCAAATCTCAAATGGAGCTAAGGTTTCTCCTCTCTCACTCCCTCCTACGGTTTGCTCTCAAGAAATGGCTGAAGAAATTATGTCTAAGTGTGATAAGGCTTTAAGTGTGTTAACATAGTGGCCCACTAGCATGGCAAGATGGTAAATAAGGCTAACTCTTATAATTTAGCTTATTTTAATCTAATTTAATCATGCTAAATCACATTTCAATAAAATATACCATAAAATCCCATTAATTCTAATTTGCATAAGACATCAATCGATTTCAGATTCGGCCACCGATAAGGCCTTCAATTTGCAGTTTAAAGCATAAAACACGAACAGATCATTTAAACGACAAACAGATAGATATGTAAAGAACACAATATGTTCATGCAATTAATTCGGGATTTCAATCTAATCATTTACTTATCCAGTTCAGTCACAGTTTAGCAGTAAGCAGTGGTCTTATCACACGGCCAATCTGAATGGACCATTCACATATTGGAAGACATGTTACAGATGTGTGTGTTAGACTTTCATGGCAATTGGGAGACCTACTTACCACTAGCCGAGTTTGTGTATAACAACAGCTACCATTTGAGTCTTGGTATGGCTCCTTATAAAACTTTGTATGGTAGAAATGCTGTTCTCCGATCTGTTAGGCCGAGGTAGGTAACAAACCCTTGTTGGGACCGAAACTAGTGCAAGAAACGACAAAAAACGTGAGATTGATTCAACAAGATTGAAAACTGCACAAAGTCGCCAAAAAAGTTATGCGAATGTCTGAAGAAGAGATCGGGAATATGAAGTCGGAGGCCATGTGTTCATCAAAGTGACTCCAATGAAAGGCCAGACACGATTTGGTGTAAAGGGGAAGCTAACACCGTGATATGTTGAGCCATATCAAATTCTTGAGAAGATCAATCCAGTGACGTATCGAGTAGCCTTACCGCTAGTCATGGAACATATGCAAAATGTTTTTCATGTCTCAATGCTTCAGGAATATTTATAGGATCCGCACCATGTTATTGAGCCAACACATGTGCTTTTGAAAGATGATTACACGTATGTGTAGACACCCCATTTTTGACCGCCCTTAAGACTTGGGCGTTACTGATGGTTTACTTGGTGGTGAAAGTCGTGCAAGGGTTCGATTTCTTCAGCAAAGAGAGAGTCAAATCCCAACTTCATACCCTATTTTGGACCAAAACTATCTTGATCAAAAGATTTTGAGACCTTGAAACCCTCTATTTCAAAATATTTTTGAAAATTCTTCTGCAATGTTCCGACGCTCACATTTTGTTAAATGTCGCGCTTTTCGGTAAACCGAGCAAGGACAAAGTGGAAATGAATGAAGGAGAGATGAACTCTTTTGAAAAATCTTTCGAAACACCTTGTTTAGGGGTTTGGATTTGAAGAAAAAAGGAGAGGAGATAAGAAAACTAGTTTGGGAAAAGTTTGGCATGAATCCGGGAAGGATCGAATCTGAGTGGCTTCACCAAAATAGGCATAACATTTTTCACAGTTGGAATTTTGATGCAAGGCTACAACCATTGGAAAGATTACTTCCGGGGCTTCATTTTGGACACAAGAATGACCTAAAAAAGAGTCCATATGAAGGAGATATGCCCGTTTGAAGTTGGACCTACAGAGCATATTTTCTCTGCCGGCCACTGGTGAAGGGTGCCGGCCATGGGTGATGCAGTGCCGGCCACCAGTGATGGCCAGCTGGCCAACAATGTCAAAAATCAGATATTTTGCAGATCTTTTCCCCCTTGCTGTTATGCATAAGCCCCTAGCTCAGATATTTCGACCAAGCTCTCTTTTGGTTATATATTGAAGCCATATCTCTTGTTTTGAGAGGTTAGAGAACTTCCTAAGCAAGTTTTGAGAGCTTCTCTCACTAAACTCCCTCTCTCTCTACAATTTTCAGAGCAAAAACCTCTGCCTCTCTCTCTAGAGCCTCTCTCCATTGCCCTTTTTGTGCATAGAAGTAAAGAAATACTTCTAGTTTGCATACACTTCCTTCACCAAAGTTGCATATCTATGGGCTGAGGTCCCTTGGAACTTATTTTTGGGCTGATAGAAGGTCATTTGAGCCAAGAAAAAGCCATTTTGCTGCTGTGCTCCAAAGGTAATCACTCACCCCTTTCAACTTGTTTTGTATACTAGCTTTGCCATAGTTTTCAACTACTTGGGGCTATTTTTTGGGGTGGTGTTGAACTAAAAAACCTCTATTTTTTCTCTGTTTTTCAGTCCTAAAAGTCTTGGTTTGTGCCTTGGTTGGCTAGGGGTTGTCATCCCTTTTGCTCCTTGGCATGTAAGGCCTTGTGAGCTAACTTTCAAACATTTCAAACAACTTCTTTTTGGCCTTAGAACCACTAAAATCCAGAGGATTTTCAGTGGTAAAAACCCTATTTTGAGGGCCCAAATAGGAGAGGGTGATCCCCTCTCCTCTTGTCTTGCTTGCTAGTGTTGATGGCCAACCAATGAGCATGTGTTTTTACTTCTTTATGGCTTTGTTTAGGCTCTTTTTTGTAACTTTGAGGACCTGCCTTAACTCTGTCCATGGCTGGTGTGGTCACCTTATGCATGCTTTATACACTTGTAGTGTAATTCTTGCAAACTAGCCTTATATGCCTCACAAAGTAGTATCTTTTTGTGGTTTGTGTTAGCACTTTTCAAGCATGTTTTTGTGACTTTTAGGACATGATATAACTCTGTTTTGGGCTGGTTTGGTCACCTCTTGCATGCTTCATGTACTTGTAGTGCAAATCTTGCTTACTAGCCTTGTATGCATGATGTTTTGGCTCATTATTCTAGCATATTTTAGCTATGCTCCAGCATGATTTTATTCATATTTTGGGCTGTTTTAGGACTATTTTGGGCTTCCATGGTCATATGACTCATGTTTTGTATAGCTATAGTGCAAATACCTTGACTAGTCTTGAGTTTTGAGGCCCCTACCATGCTATACTTGTGATGTTTGCATGCCTTGGCATCATTTGGAATGATATTTCAGAGCATATAGTGTTGTTACACTTCCATGTTTTCCACTCTTTAAGTGCTCTTGAGAGTTGTACCTTTATGCCTTATTTGTGAGCCATTACATGAGTCTCATTTTCTTGCCTTTCCAGCCATCATCTCAGTCCATTTTGGCTACTATTTTGACCTGCATAAGGTCTGTTCGGGGCTGGTTTGGCCATTTGAGCATTGTCTTGCACGCCTCTAGTGTAATACACTTCACTAGCTTTGATGTTTGAGCTTTTCAACATGCATTACATGGGTTGTTTGCATGATTCCAAGTCATTTTGCATGCCATTTTAGTGCTGGAACACATGCCACTATACTCCATGTTTCACTCTTTCAATGCCTTTGGAGAGTTGTGTTTGGTGCCTTAAGCTTGGGCTAATATGTATGCATGTTTGTTTAGTCTTTTGAGTTTCTATCTTAGCATGTTTGGCCACTGATTTGGGCATGATTGAGGTCTACCCATTTTAGTTTAAGTCCATTTTGCATGTTGTTGCATGCTTGTTACATCACATGTTGTTGTATGCTTCGTGCATTGCATGTTGTTGCATGCTTGGTACATTGTTGCATACTTGTTGCATGCTTAGTACATTGCATGTTGTTGCATGCTAGTTGCATTACATAACATTTTTGCATGTCATGTTGCATCTGTGCATTGCATTGTGTTCAACCCGGTGTTGTGTTTGAACACAAGGTGGATTAGCTCATTTCATACTTGAAGTGATGAAATAAGCCAATCTCCCTTGGTCTCCATTGCCTTTGATTTCTCATGATAAAGAGATGGTCTTGGTGTCTTGTTTGTCATGCATTTATTGAAATTGCACATGTTGGATCTTTGGCCATCATGCATCGAGATGCGTGATTGATGGTCTTAGATCCAATGATGCCCCATCCATTGATGATTTGAAGTGATATGGAGTGACATAGTGCGTACATACCCTTGGGAGACCCTCTCTTTCCTCTATTTTGTGCTCTGCTGCAGCTTGGTGTCACAGCACACCAGTGGCCGGCAACCTCTTATTGTTGGCCGGCAGCACTTCATTTGTGGCCGTCAGTGCATTATTGGCCAGCAGGGTGGTCGCAGTAGCTCTTCATGGCCGGCAGGCCACTGGTGCACTCCTCAACCTGTTTTTGGTAAGATCCAGCAACTAGTTCTCAAGGACACCCTGCAGACAGAGCCTCTAAAGAGCATTTGGAGAGCTTTTCGAGATGGGAATCGAGCATGCATTTTCAACTTCTTCAAGGCAGAGCTGAGGCGGCCTAGTCCACATATTTTAATGCTTAGCATTCAGTGTTGTAACTTAATTAATTTGTTTGATTAGTTAAAGTTTTGTAATAATTAGTTGTAACTAGTTATTCAATTTGGTTGTGTAATAATTAGTCTAATTAGATTATTAGATTAGTTGATTAGCTTAGTGTAGCTAGCTTAGAGTATTCATTCGGACCCTCCGTCGAGAGGGCGAACTTTTGTAATAAGTGTGCGCGCGTGCGTGAATGTCTTCCAACCCTACGTCTTTCTCCCTTTTACTTACCCGCTTTTGATGGTTAGTTTTAGGGCATGTTTCAATTAGCATACTTATGCTTTGCATGTTTGCATTCATTCATTTGTCTTGCATGCACCAGGCTCGGCGCATCATACAAACCGCATTGTATTTCAATACATTTACTTGAATACGTGTTCAACAGCATGTTATCAAGTTGCATCTCATATGCCATTTTAGAATAGCCGAGCCTATTTCTAGTTGCATTTTGCATGTGTTGCATTAGCCATCTTAACATGAACTAGAATCATGCATTGATTTCTAACTAGTTCTCTGTTTTGGCTCGGAGTACACTGTAAGTGTTTATGCTTTAGCATCTTGCATGCGTGTAAGTGTTGCCATGATAGCATGCTTGCCGTGATGTTAATTGCTTAACTGATATAACTGCCTGAATGCCTGTGGGTGAAGGTTGGATTATTTGAATTGGAACAATTCATCAAATGTACGTTTTAAGCCCACTTTGGGGAGTGGCAAAATCATGTTTTCTAAGCCCACTTGAGGGTGGCAAATCCGCGTCTTAACCTACTTGCGAGTAGCACTTTCAAACCATTTTCAAACAAACATGAGATGTTTTGTTCCAACTTAGGCGATCTAGTCTATACTTGTATGTTGTGCGCATCACATAGTAATTTTAGCTAATAAATCGGAATAAGAACACATGTGTTTTCAAAAACAAAATATCATGCTTAGTAAAGGATGATCTTTGATCGAGCGAGCGGGGGTGCTCATTGCATGACCTTCCCCTCTCGTACCCAAGTTCCCGAGCTGAGGCAACTTTGGTGATAACGGACACGTGGCCTTAGGCACGAGTCAGGGTTTCCTAAATTTCCCAAAACAAAACATTTAGGTGGCGACTCTGTATCTGGCAAAGCAGTCCATGTTTGACACTTCTTTATAAAAATCATTTTTTTAAAACGATTTGCCGGATTTGGACTCTTTGGTGATTTATCAGTCTTGCATTGCACTTTGCGAGATTAGATTCAGAACCGTGACATTGAGTCCGAACTGTAGCAGCCTAATGAACAAAATGGATTTCGCGTCGTTCATGCGTGGAGCCCGTACGTTCGGGCACGTCTACAGTTTCTGGCGACTTTGTTGGGGATTTAGAGAACTTGACTCGAACTAATGATATGTTGTTTTGTTTACACTTATGTGCTTCTTTGCATTGCATTTGCATTGGTGCGCCTAGGACACCGTGTTTGCTGTATGCTATTCCTGAACGGTTTGCCGGAGGCTCGCTTTGAGAAGCGTGCCATAAGGCTGACCGGTTGCGGGCTTTGCCACGACAGGAACACAAACCCCGGTTTTTACCGGGGCATCCTTTTTGACCATTCGACCTAGTGCATATCGGAATCCATAGTGACTATTCCAAGCTAGGACAGGTTACTTACTCGAATGTAGGTTGTTTGAAACCGCTGCGTGCGTAGTGAAACCCTAGCTTCTAACAAAATAGGACAGGGAAACCCTATCCTACCATAGGGGTGTTTTGGCTCTCACTTGCTTGATATGTGCTGTCAGAGTGTGTCTCTACAGGTTGTATGTATCAGTTGCAAGTCTAAGTATCGGCCTGAGGGTATCAGTTTACAGGCTGAATTTCAGGCTGAATTCTGTAGGGAGTACAGTCATTTAGCTATGCTCAAATCTGTTCTGGTGAAATTAGGCTGAGATGCTGTCTGTTTTCTCTTTTGCTAGGTAGTCTTGGAACCATAGCTTCAGAAGGCTCCAATATCCCCCAAGTACACCAGACTTGTGTTGATAGACTTTGTCAGGTCAGAGATTCAGTTCAAGGGTAACCAGTGTTTCCTTTGCTGAGGCAAGGCAAAGAAGGGTCAGTCAGGGCTCACCCCACCGGTTTAACTGATCCGTCAGCCACCAGTCACATCATTAGCAGACACCGTGATGGCATAGGGTTTAGAAGAATTTGTGGCCATGATAGCAGCGTTAAATCAGGGAACTGCCATACAGGATGAGACCAATCTGAAACGCAACACCCATCTGGGGCATCTACTACACATCCAGCTTCGGGACCCCAGCCGAACTTTGACCCGCTTCCGCCAGCTGAAGATTTGCATGGTTCGGATCCCCAAGAAGGATTGGCTCAAGCTCGAGTTTCCGCACTCCTGGGGCAACCTACTGAGAGGCTTCATCCCTTTGATGTTAATAAGTTCAATCTGACTGCAGTGAAAATGCAAACCTTGAGAAGCAATTCAAAAAGGCACATGGCCTTAACTCCATTCTCGACATTGAGAATGGGTACACCGAGGCTGCCGTACGGCTCCCAGACAGATTCAAAATGCCATATATTGACCGTTTCAACGGATCTGGAGATCCTATGGTACATATCCGGCTTTTCTTGGATGTCCTGAAACCGATGGGTCTGACTAAGCCACAGAAACTCTCTCTGTATGGAAGAACCCTGTCAGGTGTAACAGCCGCTTGGTATGCCAAATTGGAGAATACAATGAAGCAGAACTGGGAAGAATTGGCTGAGGCCTTTGTTGATCAGTATTCTTACAATACCCAAGTTGAAATGACCACTCAAGAGCTAGAAGCTACCCACCAAAATCCTACAGAGCCGTTTGTGGAATTTTTTGCAAGGTGGAGAGCAAAGGCAGCACAGATGATAGATCGCCCTTCTAAGAGGGATCAAGTGCAGATAGTGGTGCGAAACCTCGAGCATGATATGTTGCAAAAGTTGATAGTTGTTCCACTATCCACTTTCAAAAGTTTGCATGAACTGGGGGTTCAGGTCGAGAATGCGTTCAACAGTGGGATCATTCCCATAACAAGTGAACCAATAAGGAGGTTTTTGCAGGGAGTGCCAATGATGGTAGTAGCACCATTCCCGAACCCACCGAAATCAATACAGTCGTCACAGCCGACCCTTTTGCCAATCCAAGCCTACAAACAGCTGGCCCGACCCGAGCTCAGGGTAGAACTTTCACCCCTCTCTATATGAGCCTAACCAACGCACTAAAAGTCTTCATGGAAAGAGGGCATCTCAAACCCCTTGATCCTCAACCTCTGCCTGACCCACTCCCTGCCAGGCACAACCCCTCCAAATACTGCGTATATCATCAACAGCGCGGTCATGGCACCGATCGTTGCTACCGTCTTCGTCATGAGGTCCAGAATCTCATCGACAACCGGACTATAGCTCCACCTCCAGACCCCAATGACCAAACATCTCTTGCCTACCTCAACCTCATCCATATATTGCATCTGCCTACAACCCGAGCATATACATCACCTCGGCCCATCTACCTAAGCCTGAGGTGTTTATCCCAGAAAGCATGGACTTATGCATGATGGGTGCATCTAAACCCCAATTATCTCAAACCTATGAACCCACTACTTCTGAACTGATGAGAATGATCGAAGATCTTCAGAGAACTGTGGCAGATCTGGCTTTTGGGATATTGGCTCCGTCATCGACCACATCGCATGCCAGAAGTTTCATGCCAAAAGCCTCCTCAATCTTGGGACGGGCTACATTAGAAGAAGGCCAATCCCTTAGCAAAGTGGAAGCGAGTGGAAAGAACAAGGTAGGGGTAGACATTGATCCTCATGAACACCTTCTGTGGGCTATTCAGGCTTTGAAAGCCAAAGGGTTGGACAAACAACAAGTGATTGCAGTTGTTGCAAAGGCTGTGGATGACATTTTTGCCACTCAAGTTGGGAACAGTTTGAATCAAGGGGCAAGCCGAGAGAAGGGCCGTCGTACCAGGAATGTTCCTTTCAGCTCTAATCCCATGCCTGTCAATCCCTTTGCTGGTGCATCCAGCAAAACTCCACAAACCTCAAAACACCCACCTCGGGGCCAGAGGGTGTTCACCTCACTGTACATGTCTCTATCAACAGCCTTGAGGGTCCTGATTAGAAAAGGGGATCTGAAACCCCTGGAGCCGCGGCCACTGCCAAACAAACTTCCTTCCTCTCATGATCCGGCCAAGTACTGTGCCTTCCATCAACAAACCAGTCATGGCACTGATAGTTGTTACCGTCTTCGCCACGAAATACAAGATCTAATTGACAATGAGGTCATCCTCGCACCAGACTTTGCAAAGTCTATCGACATTGGATCACTGAACTTGGGGGATAATGTGATCATTTGATCGAGGAATGAACCACCTGCGGATGGCGCTCATTTTACTCCAGATAGGGTAGATGGCATGCACTGTTTTGAGCAATGTACAAATGCTGTTAATTTTACTTTCTGACTTGGGTATTGGGTCAGTCTTGTTGTGTTGTATTGAGTCAGTCCTTTTGTACTGAGTCAGTCGAGTCAGTCTTGTTGTATCGAGTCTGTCTTGTTGTGTCGGAGTCGGGTGGTTTCGGGGGTGTTACCTCGGACATCACTATCTTGTTTTGTGTTTGTCTTTTATACTCTTTTGAGTCTGTTTCTGCCATGGGGCCAGTTGCACCAGAAGATCTGAATGAAACAGTAGTGATTTTCACACTTTTGAGTTTATTTCTACCTTGAGCCGGTTGTGCCAACAAATTTGAATGGAACGGCAGTGCATTTTCACCTACTTTTCTGCGCCTTGAAATCATTGCATTGACCTAAGTTTTTCAAAAAACTTTTTTGAACACTGTGATGAAAACAAAGAGGAAGGAATTCCTCTGGATTTGCAAAATTTGGTCAATTGAGAGGAAGAAAGGCATGCTAAGCCCTTAATGAATCTAATCATGTTTGTTAATGTGAGTACTGAGAAGGATCCAAGCTTGATCTAGATTGATTCTACATTGTCTTCCGCGCGAGCGACTAGTCGCTTTCTTAAAAGATTTCAAAAAATGTTTTGCGTAGTCCTGCGAAGACCTGTGTGGAATCGCTCTTGAGATTGTGCAGCATAGGATTGCTCTCAGCCTCGAGACTCAACCTCCTTTTGTTCCCAAACCTTGAACTTGGATTCAGAATGTCAACGGTCAATCATAATGAGAGGCCTGTGTGGCCAGATTCAAAACAGCCCTCACACTAGGGGCAAGAAAGTCAGATCAAGAAGGTCAGACGTCATCAAAGGAAGCTTGCAAAGCTAGATCAGAAGCCCCCCTTCGAACTAGGGGCAAAAATGTCCGATGTGCTCGAAGAGTCAAAAATTGGGACATTTCTCAAGTTAACGAAGATCGGCAAGAATGCCAAATCCCAGAAGGGAGGAAAGAAGAAAGTATTGTGGAAAGACAATCAAGTTCCTATCTACAACACTAGGGTCAAATTCAGCCCCCATTGGATGGACTCCTACATCATCAGCGAACAGCAGCCATTCTCCTAGATTCAAATGGCTTCGACATCTCAAACCATTCAACATGGACAAGTTACACTTTTACCCTTGAGAGGCTCGCTGGGCCGAAAACCCAGAAGGGTGACCCAGGCAAAAGTTAGAGCAAGAAAAAGAAGGAAAAGAACAAAAAAGAAATGAAGAAAAAGAAATGAAAAATTTTGAAAAGAAATGAACAAAGAAAAGAAGAATTGAAAAGAAAAGAAGAACAAAGCTCACAAGGTTGAAAACCCAGAAAGGGCGGTCTTGGCAAAAGTTAGAGCGTAAAAGGAGAGGTTAATACCCGAGCGTACCTTATACCCCGAACTACGTAAGGCTTGATTCCCATGTTTGGGATACGTAGGCAACTTCATTCTGAAGTCCAGCCATAAACACTTCCAAATTGATTGTGTCCATGTAATGGTTCTGATCATCTTTGTCTTCTCTGTATCCGAGAGTTCGGTTGTAATCGTTACTTTGAGGACTGATTACGGTGTGCTGCGGTGCTATTCAAACAAGGGGCAACTTTCCGTTGCCGTGCAGTGTCCTTCAGACAAGGGGTAATTTTTCATTGTTTTTTGATCTGAGGTTGTGCATCTCAAGAGTCAATTCCATGTTGGTCAAGCAGTGGCCATTTGTAAAAATAGTTTTTGAGAATTTTTCCTGAGATTAACTAATTCTCTCAAAAATTATCCATTATTTTCCAAAACTGGACCATTTTTTGGACCCAAAAAGGAAAATTTTCAGTGCCTATAGCCTGACTTGCATGATTTGAATCAGAAAATCGAACAAGTATGTTAATCTAACTCTCATGTTGGTCAAAATTGTTTTAGTAGAAAGGCAAAATAAAAAATGGTCAAAATGATGAACTAGGGGCACAGTTGAGTCAGGTGTTCTGTCTTTTCTCCATTGTCAACATATTTGCCAGAAAGGGCACCGTATTCGCCAGAAAGGGAACCGTATTCGCCAGACAAGGCACAACCGAAGCTAACAACAGAGGGCTGAAAGCTCTCTCATCCTCCAAGCAGCGAGGTATCAAGCTAAGTGCGAAGCATGAAATGGAATGGATCAGGATATTCCACTCCCTCATCTAGACAGGTATGATCACATCCATACTAGCCAAGGGCATCACCAACCGCTGTCAGCTGTGGATCTACTGCATATCCTGTCGTAACCCCTCTGTGGGAGGAACTCACTAGTTGTGTGCAGAAGAACGAGAATCTAGCAGAATGCAAGGGGCAAGAGCCCGCAACTTCTTGTTTATCCACCGACCACCCAGGGGAGTAATAAAAAAATAAGAGAGATTGAAGAATAGAGAGATGTGCGCTGAGAGAAAAAGTGAGAAAAGGGCTTTTTTAGAAAATAAGAGATTGAGTGCCAGAGTGATGTGAGAATCACAAATGAGGAAAGGGTGGGAAACAATACCTAGAAGAAACTGGCTCCTTGTGAACTGAGAGGTCCCTTGCCAGTGGTACACATCCGAGTGTTGTGTTTGTTGTTTTTGTCTATTTCGATTCTTGTTTTGAGTCACCTCGAGTGTTTCTCATTGTCTTTAGGTTGTTTACCTTTTGTTTTTCGTTGTTGAGTCGTGGTGTGTTGTGTTCAATCGTAGGCTCAATACCCAGTCGAGAACTCATTTCTCAATTTCAAAATGATTTGTTTTGTGCTCAGAGTGCTGTGCCATTCTCCACATTTGTGCAAAACAGGATTTGTTCTTTCATAAAACCGCAGGGTTCAACCCAGGTCATGTGAAAACAGTAAAACCAGGACCTATCTGAAGCTAAATGGGTTCCGGACTGCACAGCAAAAAGAAAGAGGAAAAATTTGGAACATCTGAGGTTGTTTCAACTTCAGTAAGTTCCGAGATTGCATTCTGTGTGTACCTCTTCAGGTCTTGCCAATGCTCCGAAGTATGAGTGTGCCTCTACCTCAAGCTCAAGATCAAGCCTGTTTCAATGCCAAAATGGCGATCAGAAGTGCTCTCCCTGAGTACCAATCCCTGCCAGAGGCTTTTTGGCTGTGTTTGCAATGAGTTCCTAGGAGACCAACTGCGACGGTAGAAACTAGAGTTCGAATGGCTGTTGCCTAGAACACAAAGGTTCGGGATTTCCGAGACTAAAGTCTGGTTTAAATACCCAGGGGTGTATCCCCGGCTTGAAATCTGTATAGAAGCCCCATAGGTTGAGATAGCATGCGTGCGCCTCAATTCTAGATACTGAACCAACCTAGTCTGCCACCCCGTTGGAGAATAGGGAAAGTTGCGAATATGATCGGGAAGAAAAGCAGCATCCGTGGTTTTCACATGTAGATGTTATCTCTCGCCAATATGAACAGGGTGTACCCTTTTTGAGCTGAGCGTGTTACAAAGTCCTCTGAGAGGTAAATCGGAGGCACCAAAGTACATATTTGATGCCCCTCTATTGAATAGAATGTGCATTTTCATATACATTTCTGTTGCGTGCGTGCCATGCATCGTTCATGATTCACGCTTAAAATATGCTTTGCTTTCAATCTTGCATAGAAAATGCTTGTATCTTTTGCATAGAAAATGCACTTTTCCATACTTGCATAGAAAATGCTTGTATCTTTTGCATAGAAAATGCACTCTTCCATTCTTGCATAGAAAATGCTCATATCTTTTGCATAGAAAATGCACTCTTCCATATTTGCATAGAACATGCATTTTATCGCACCTTTTTTTTGTGCACCTCACTTGCATAGAACATGCATTTCATCGCACTTTTTTGTGCACCTTACTTGCATAGAAGATGCATTTTATCGCACTATCTTGTGCACTTATACTTTGTATCTCACTCGCATTATCTTGTGCATTGCATTACACTCACGCTATTTAGCATATCGCACTATTTAGTGCATTTCAAATCACTCACGTTGTTTAGCGCATCGCACTGTTTAGTGCATTTCACATCACTCACGCTGTTTAGTGTATCGCACTGCGTAGTGCATTTCAAATCACTCGCGCTTTCTTGCGCATCGCACTGTTTTGTGCAACTTACACTCGCACTTTCTTGCGCATCACACTGTTTTGTGTAGCTTACACTTGTGCTTTTTTGCGCATCGCACTATTTTGTGCAGCTTTACACTCGCGCTTTCTTGCGCATCGCACTGTTTTGTGTAGTTTACACTCACACTTTCTTGCGCATCGCACTATCTTGTGCATTTCATTACACGCTCTCATCTTGCATAGAAAATGCTTGTATCTTTTGCATTGAACTTGCATCGCGCTATTTTGCGCACCTTTCTTGCACCTGTTAGTGCATTGCATCGTGTTATTTCGCGCACCTTCATGCACCTGTTAGTGCATTGCATCGTGCTATTTTGCGCACCTTTCTTGCACCTGTTAGTGCATTGCATTGTTCGCGCTTTCCTGCGCACCTTACCTGCACTTGTTAGTGCATTGCATTGTTCGCGCTTTCTTGAGCATCTTACTTGCACTTGTTAGTGCATTGCATTGTTCGTGCTTTTTTGCGTATCTTACCTGCACTTGTTAGTGCATTCCATTGTTCGCGCTTTCGTGCGCATCTTACCTGCACTTGTTAGTGCATTGCATTGTTCGCGCTTTCGTGCGCATCTTACCTGCACTTGTTAGTGCATTGCATTGCTCACGCTATCTTGCGCGCCCTTTGTCTTAGCACTGTCTTGTGCACACACTTGCATCGCACTGTTTTGTGCATTCATCTTGTTAGCACTGTCTTGTGCATTCATCTTGTTAGCACTGTCTTGTGCATTTCAACCTGCATCGCACTGTTTTGTGCATTCATCTTGTTAGCACTGTCTTGTGCATTTCAACCTGCATCGCACTGTTTTGTGCATCTTTTTAGCACTGTTTTGTGCATTCACTCTGCATCGCACTGTCTTGTGCACCTATATAGCATTGTCTTGTGCACATTGTTTTTTTGTATCATTCGCACTATTTTGTGCACTCTCTGGTCTAAGAGACCTTAAATCCTCTAAAGGTGCAATTCCTTTGGTGTTTGTCGTGCCCGAACGACTTCCGGTGGTCTGGTATAGCCACATGCCTGTGTTAGCGATGAGTTCCTAGGAGATCAACTGAGACGGTGGAAACGAGAGTTCGAATGGCTCATGCCTAGAACGCAAAGGTTCGGGATTTTTCGAGACTAAAGTCTGGTTTAAATACCCAGGGGTATATCCTCGGCTTGAAATCTGTATAGCAACCCCATAGATTGAGATAGCATGTGTATGCGCCTCAATTCTGGATACTGAACTAACCTAGTCTGTCACCCTGTTGGAGAATAGGGAAAGCTGCGACCATAGTCAGGGAGAAAAGTAGTACTTGTGGTTCAACCAAGAAGAAGGGGAAGATTCCCATATTAGCATGAGGTAGGACATTGTTGAGATAAGTCATTGCCAATTGTCGCTGTGAGGTACCTTCACTTCCTAGCTGTTACATTGCATTTTAGCTACTACATTGCATTGCATATAGCATCTATCGTATGCATCTACTGCATATCCATTGTATCGCCTGCATCCTTTCCATGTTAAGCTTAGTCTGGCATGTGCCCATACTTTTCGCGTTAAAGCATAGTTCTCTGATTATGTGTACGCGCCTATTCCACTAAGAGAATTGTGATCTAAGGGTGTCGGCACCTTTTCTGTGTTAGACGTGATTTGTTTTGTATCTATGCCTTTTCTAGGCAAAATGTGGTTTGGCCGCGTGCCTTATCCATTGCATCCCATTACATCGTAGTTTGTTACGTTCAACATGTAGGATCGCAATCTTTCCTCAACAGGTCATTCCTCACTTATATCATGCCACCAAATTATTTGTATTCTTTCTGCGAAACACATAGTTCTGTCTGTGCATGCACCTATTCCACTAAGAGAATTGTGGTTAGAGCGCTCCAGCACCTTTTCTATGTTACACGTAGTTTGATTTTGCATCTCCATCTCTTTATGATATTTGTACGGTTTTGCACTGCTCGTGGTTTGATCATATTATTACATTGCATTGCATAAATCCTGAATTTTCAAACCGGCTTCGCGTAGCGTATAAGTCCAATTTTCAAACCGGCTTCGCGTAGTGTATAAGTTCAATTATCAAACTGGCTTCGCGTAGCGTATAAGTCCAATTTTCAAACCGGTTTCGCGTAGTGTATAAGTCCAATTATCAAACCGCCTTCGCGTAGCGTATAAGTCCAATTATCAAAATCGGTTAACAACAGCAGGTGCGCCTGTTTGTTCACACCACCCAAATCGGCTTCGCATAGCGTATAAGTCCAATTATCAAAATCTTCCTGTGTATCATTTTGCATCCTGCCCCTGAATTACGCTGGTTTGATTCCTTGCAAAGGGATACGTAGGCAGCCTGTAGGCGCAACCATTTATTTATCTGTATTTTGTTTGTTTGTCCAAGTCTTCGGCCTTGTCAAAAATGGGTCGTCTCTAGGCTTTGACATTCACTGACGTCATTTCATGACTTCGAGCTCTGTCAAAGAGGGGCAATTGTAGACACCCCATTTTTGACCGCCCTTAAGACTTGGGCGTTACTGATGGTTTACTTGGTGGTGAAAGTCGTACAATTTCTTCAGCAAAGAGAGAGTCAAATCCCAACTTCATAACCCTTTTTGGACCAAAACTATCTTGATCAAAAGATTTTGAGACCTTGAAACCCTCTCTTTCAAAATATTTTTGAAAATTCTTCTGCGATGTTCCGACGCTCACATTTTGTTAAATGTCGCGTTTTTTGGTAAACCGAGCAAGGACAAAGTGGAAATGAATGAAGGAGAGATGAACTCTTTTGAAAAATATTTTGAAACACCTTGTTTAGGGGTTTGGAGTTGAAGAAAAAAGGAGATGAGAGAAGAAAACTAGTTTGGGAGAAGTTCGGCATGAATCCGACAATGATCGAATCTGAGCGGCTTCACCAAAACTGGCATAACTTTTTGCACAGTTGGAATTTTGATGCAAGGCTACACCATTGGAAAGATTACTTCTGGTGCTTCAATTTGGACACAAGAATGACCTAAAAAGGAGTCCAGATGAAGGAGATATGCCCGTTTGAAGTTGGACCTACATAGTAGATTTTCTCTACCGGCTACTGGTGAAGGGTGCTGGCCATGGATGATGTAGTGCCGGCCACCAGTGATGGCCGGCTGGCCAACAATGTCAAAAATCAGATATTTTGCAGATCTTTTCCCCCCAGCTCAGATATTTCGACCAAGCTCTCTTTTGGCTATATATTGAAGCCATATCTCTTGTTTTGAGAGGTTAGAGAACTTCCTAAGCAAGTTTTGAGAGATTCTCTCACTAAACTCCCTCTCTCTCTACAATTTTCAGAGCAAAAACCTCTACCTCTCTCTCTCTAGAGCCTCTCTCCATTGCCCATTTTGTGCATAGAAGTGCATAGAAGTAGAGAAATACTTCTAGTTTGCATACACTTCCTTCACCAAAGTTACACATCTATGGGCTGAGGTCCTTTGGAACTTATTTTTGGGCTGATAGAAGGTCATTTGAGCCAAGAAAAAGGCCATTTTGCTGCTGTGCTCCAAAGGTAATCACTCACCCCTTTCAACTTGTTTTGTATACTAGCTTTGCCATAGTTTTCAACTACTTTGGGGCTATTTTTTGGGGTGGTGTTGAACTACAAAAACCTCTATTTTTTCTCTGTTTTTCAGTCCTAAAAGTCTTGGTTTGTGCCTTGGTTGGCTAGGGGGTTGTCATCCCTTTTGCTCCTTGGCATGTAAGGCCTTGTGAGCTAACTTTCAAACATTTCAAACAACTTCTTTTTGGCCTTAGAACCACTAAAATCCAGAGGATTTTCAGTGGTAAAAACCCTATTTTGAGGGCCCAAATAGGAGAGGGTGATCCCCTCTCCTCTTGTCTTGCTTGCTAGTGTTGATGGCTAACCAAATGAGCATGTGTTTTTACTTCTTTATGGCTTTGTTTAGGCTCTTTTTTGTAACTTTGAGGACCTGCCTTAACTCTGTCCATGGCTGGTTTGGTCACCTTATGCATGCTTTATACACTTGTAGTGTAATTCTTGCAAACTAGCCTTATATGCCTCACAAAGTAGCATCTTTTTGTGGTTTGTGTTAGCACTTTTCAAGCATGTTTTTGTGACTTTTAGGACATGATATAACTCTGTTTTGGGCTGGTTTGGTCACCTCTTGCATGCTTCATGTACTTGTAGTGCAAATCTTGCTTACTAGCCTTGTATGCATAATGTTTTGGCTCATTATTCTAGCATATTTTGGCTATGCTCCAGCATGATTTTATTCATATTTTGGGCTGTTTAGGACTATTTTGGGCTTCCATGGTCATATGACTCATGTTTTGTATAGCTATAGTGCAAATACCTTGACTAGTCTTGAGTTTTGAGGCCCCTACCATGCTATACTTGTGATGTTTGCATGCCTTGGCATCATTTGGAATGATATTTCAGAGCATATAGTGTTGTTACACTTCCATGTTTTCCACTCTTTAAGTGCTCTTGAGAGTTGTACTTTTATGCCTTATTTGTGAGCCATTACATGAGTCTCATTTTCTTGCCTTTCCAGCCATTATCTCAGTCCATTTTGGCTACTGTTTTGACCTGCATAAGGTCTGTTCGGGGCTGGTTTAGCCATTTGAGCATTGTCTTGCATGCCTCTAGTGTAATACACTTCACTAGCTTTGCTGCTTGTGCTTTTCAACATGCATTACATAGGTTGTTTGCATGATTCCAAGTCATTTTGCATGCCATTTCAATGCTGGAACACATGCCACTATATTCCATGTTTCACTCTTTCAATGCCTTTGGAGAGTTGTGTTTGGTGCCTTAAGCTTGGGCTAATAAGTATGCATGTTTGTTTAGTCTTTTGAGTTTCTATCTTAGCATGTTTGGCCACTGATTTGGGCATGATTGAGGTCTACCCATTTTAGTTTAAGTCCATTTTGCATGTTGTTGCATGCTTGTTACATCACATGTTGTTGCATGCTTCGTGCATTGCATGTTGTTGCATGCTTGGTACATTGTTGCATACTTGTTACATGCTTGGTACATTGCATGTTGTTGCATGCTAGTTGCAATACATAACATTTTTGCATGTCATGTTGCATGTGTGCATTGCATTGTGTTCAACCTGGTGTTGTGTTTGAACACAAGGTGGATTAGCTCATTTCATACTTGAAGTGATGAAATGAGCCCATCTCCTTTAGTCTCTATTGCCTTTGATTTCTCATGATAAAGAGATGGTCTTGGTGTCTTGTTTGTCATGCATTTATTGAAATTGCACATGTTGGATCTTTGGTCATCATGCATCGAGATGCGTGATTGATGGTCTTGGATCCAATAGTGCCCCCTCCATTGATGATTTGAAGTGATATGGAGTGACATAGTGCGTACATACCCTTGGGAGACCCTCCATTTCCTCTGTTTTGTGCTCTGCTGCAATTTGGTGTCACAGCACACCAGTGGCCGGCAGCCTCTTATTGTTGGCCGGCAGCCCTTCATTTGTGGCCGGCAGTGTGCATTCTTGGCCAGCAGGGTGGTCGGCAATAGCTCTTCATGGCCGGCAGGCCACTGGTGCACTCCTCAACCTGTTTTTGGTAAGATCCAACAGCTAGTTCTCAAGGACACCCTGCAGACAGAGCCTCTAAAGAGCATTTTAGTTGAGCTTTTCGGGACGGGAATCGAGCATGCATCTTCAACTTCTTCAAGGCAGAGCTGAGGCGGCCTAGTCCACATATTTTAATGCTTAGCATTCGGTGTTGTAACTTAATTAATTTGTTTGATTAGTTAAAGTTTTGTAATAATTAGTTGTAGCTAGTTATTCAATTTGGTTGTGTAATAATTAGTCTAATTAGATTATTAGATTAGTTGATTAGCTTAGCGTAGCTAGCTTAGAGTATTCATTCGGACCCTCCGTCGAGAGGGCGAACTTTTGTAATAAGTGTGCGTGCGTGTGTGAATGTCTTCCAATCCTACGTCTTTCTCCCTTTTACTTACTCGCTTTTGATGGTTAGTTTTAGGGCATGTTTCAATTAGCATATTTATGCTTTGCATGTTTGCATTCATTCATTTGTCTTGCATGCACCGGGTTCGGTGCATCATACAAACCGCATTGTATTTCAATACATTTACTTGAATACGTGTTCAACAACATGTTATCAAGTTGCATCTCATATGCCATTTTAGAATAGCCGAGCCTATTTCTAGTTGCATTTTGCATGTGTTGCATTAGCCATCTTAACATGAACTAGGATCATGCATTGATTTCTAACTAGTTCTCTGTTTTGGCTCGGAGTACACTGTAAGTGTTTATGCTTTAGCATCTTGCATGCGTGTAAGTGTTGCCATGATAGCATGCTTGCCGTGATGTTAATTGCTTAACTGATATAACTGCCTAAATGCCTGTGGGTGAAGGTTGGATTGTTTGAATTGGAACAATTCATCAAATGTGCGTTTTAAGCCCACTTTGCGGAGTGGCAAAATCATGTTTTCTAAGCCCACTTGAGGGTGGCAAATCCGCGTCTTAGCCTACTTGCGAATAGCACTTTCAAACCATTTTCAAACAAACATGAGATGTTTTGTTCCAACTTAAGCAATCTAGTCTATACTTGTATGTTGTGCGCATCACATAGTAATTCTAGCTAATAAATCGGAATAAGAACACATGTGTTTTCAAAAACAAAATATCATGCTTAGTAAAGGTTGATCTTTGATCGGGCGAGCGGGGGTGCTCATTGCATGACATTCTCCTCTCGTACCTAAGTTCCCGAGCCGAGGCAACTTTGGTGATGACGGACACGTGGCCTTAGGCACGAGTCAGGGTTTCCTAAATTTCCTAAAACAAAACATTTAGGTGGCGACTCTGTATCTGGCAAAACAGTCCTTGTTTGGCACTTCTTTATAAAAATCAGTTTTTCAAAACGATTTGCCAGATTTGGACTCTTTGGTGATTTATCGGTCTTGCATTGCACTTTGCGAGATTAGATTCAGAACCGTGACATTGAGTCCGAACTGTAGCAGCCTAATGAACAAAACGGATTTCACGTCGTTTGTGCGCAGAGCCTTGACGTTTGGGCACGTCTACAGTATGAAGAACGACTAATTCAAATCGTCAATCTAAGAATCAAGAGATTGTGGAACAAAGAAATACCGTTAGTAAAAGTTGATTAGCAAAACCACGGAAGGACTTATGCAACTTGGGAAACAGAATATGATATGATGAAGAGATACCCTAACTTGTTCCCTTTGGATCCGATGTTCTACCAAAACGAAGATAAATCAAGTTTGGAGGACCAAACTCTTTAAGAGGGGAAGACTGTAACAACCCCGACCTATGATTAACTATTAAACCATGATTATAAGTACCTAATCAGTAATTAAGATGGAATTCTGAATTAATTGCACGAGTATTGCATTATTTGTGTTTATATCTGTCTATTGTAGGAATATATGTTTGTGTTTCTGCTTTATTCTGCAAATTGAAGGCCTTATCGGTATCCGATCACGAAATTGACTTGATTTATGTGTTTTTGGAATTTTTATAATTTTATAGTAGGTTGAATAGAAATTCGATTTGGAACCGAAATAATTAGAATTAATGATGTCACTTAGTTAGGCTTAAACCAATTTTATTTTGAATAAGCCCCACTAGTGTCCTATACAACCCAAGGACTCTCTCATACAACTCTACCTTCAATCCTTGAGTGAGAAAACGTGAGAGAGAAAGAGAGACCAAGAAGGAGATTAAATTCAAGGAGGATAAGAGAGATTTGCTAAGAGTGATCAAGAATTGGAAGGAATTGGTGATAGTTTGTTGGGCCTAGCTAGAATCTAAGGGAATTGTGGACTTTAGGTAAGAAATTAACTCACACTCTATGAGTTTAAGTTACTTTATGCATTATTCAAAGAGAATTGAGGTTAGATGGTAGAATTGAACATGATTCATGCATGTATGCTTATTTTCTCATATTTTGAGGTTGCTTTTGAGAAATTTATACATGCATGTGTTCATTTTAGCATATTTTGACAATTGGTCTCATTTCACATCATTTGACATTAATTGATCAAGTCTTCAAAGTGTAGGACATAAATTAACACATGCATGTTATGTATACATACTGTTCAATTTGGGTTTGAAGAATTGACATGCTCTTGGGCCTTGATTTTGTGAAATGATCTTAAATGCACAAAGTTTTCCAAGTTTACATAAGTTTCCTTAAGTTTTGGCCGAAAAGAACATGAATTACAGCCTTGAATTTGAGTTTTGGACTTATAACATCAATCTGAAAATTCCAAAATTCTGTCTCTCTACTCGAGCGACAGATCCTGCGCTCAAACGACCACCTTTGATTTTACACTTCGCTCGAGCGACCAAAAGTTGGCTCGAGCGTAAAATGCATGTTCCCAAAAGTTTACACATTTTATAGACTGCTCGAGCAACAAGAGCTACGCTCGAGTGAGTACCTCAATCTCACGCTCGAGCAACCGTCAAGCGGAAAAATCTAGTAACTAGTACTTTTGCAAAGTTTACAGACCGCTCGAGTTACCAAAGTTGCGCTCGAGCAATCACGCTTTATGTTGAACCTTCGCTCGAGCGAAGGAAGCTGCACTCGAGCTTGTTTTCAGCAAATCTGACTAAGTGTTTCCAAATGCATTTTGGTATCCTCATTGCATCCTAGGCATTCCTAGGCCATAATTAAGACATAAAGATGAGGATAAGACTTAGAAACACACTAAGAACGAAATGAAACAAGTTAAATACTATTCGAGTGTGTGTTTCAATATGTGTATCTATTATGTTTATGTAGGTCACGTGCCGTAAGTCGTCTGATTTGTCTGTTACGTCTGTTTGCTTTCGGAGCCATCTGTAAGTAATAACTTCGTAAAGCTATGTTCAACTTTATTATTTTTTGTATGATGAAATAAGATCTGTTTTCTGAAATGTTATGTTCAGTACAATGAATGATTATCCAATTTTTGACATGTATTCGTGACATCTTTAGCACCATGTGATATCTGTTAACTGTTATTCGATATCAGAGATTCCATTATGGAATTTAGTATATCTGTTATTTGTTACCTATACCGGAGGCTCAATTATGGTGCTCAGCATATCTGTTATCTGTTACTTGGATCTGGACGTTCTTTTATGGAACTGGTTATACATAACCACCATCTGTTCTGTATCTATTTGTATCTGTTCTGTTAACGCTAACGGATGTACCATTATGAATAAGCATGAACTATGATTTCTGCATAAGAATATGAATCTACTTCTAATATGAACTCTGATTTCTGAATTTGATATGGGACATCATTCATTCAATTAAAACCCCTTTACACTGTTATTATTCACTGGGCTTCCGCTCACTCTATTACTTATGTATGTAGGTAATTAGGCACGTGCTCAGGCTCAATGATGATTGCCTGGAGCTTGTTTTGTCGGCCAACCCTTGTGCCTCCTGAGGAGATTTCGAAAGTCATATGGTCATGTTTTGTGAACATATAAGACTTTGTTTTCTTTCTGGATTATGAACAAATTTTTTGTTTATCTATATATTTGGGCTAAGTCCTCTTTGGTTATATCTGTAATGAATGTGACGTAAGGCTACTGTAATTATTACGTCATGTGTAAGTATATAAAGTTTTAAATTTCTGTTCCATTTACGTCAGCACAGCTCAATGGACTATGTATATTGTATATAATTGCTTCTGCAGTCCGTTATTATGCTAATCTGTTTAGAGGCCTTCGATAATCCAAGGATTACTGGCCGATTACGACGCTAAACCTTTAAGGGCAGGTTTGGGTCGTGACAAAGCTCGGTCCTGTGGTTATCACGGTGTTTCTTGAGCTCTGCGAGGTACCTCATCTTATTTCCATCCACCACTTTCTTTTTGTCTTTTTTAGGCCAGCCTAACTACTCGGCCAGCTGATCTCTTTCGGCTGCGGTCGCCACAAGGGAGGCCTTCAATTTCTCCAGCTTGGTCGCCTTCTCCTTGTTGTCGCTGATGGCCTCACGAAGATTCCTCTTCAGCGTAATCATACGTTCGTGGGCAACAAAGTTCTTTTGTGCTTCCTGTAAGCAGGAAAAATTCAATATATAGAGCCCGAACAGTGACTTAAGATTAAAAATAATGATTCTTACCAGCACAATGGACTTTGAGGCCCACCTGATAGGCTTTAGGTCGGACAACTGCTTATGCCTCTCCATCTAGACTAGGAATAGCAACCCCTTGGTTAAGTTAAACCCCAGCGAGTTATTTTTGTCCACATAAATTGAGTCAGTAGTGGTCACAGCTCGGCCCTTATACTTGAGCTCAGGTGACCACACTGGGGGAGCAGTGGTGCAGATGGATTGCTCGGCCATAACTTGCTCAACCTGCTCGTCAAGTTGAGCAGCAGGTAGCTCGGTCGAATTCTCATCAACCAATTGTGGCTCGGTGGAAGATCACCTTGTCCTCTTTCTTAGCTGAAAAAGAGCACGTTCGCTGGCCAAAGCCAGCACCGGTCTAGTCTCCTGTAAGGCTGGCTGGGAAGATTGGCCTTCAGTTGTCTCGATCGGATGTGATAAAGAGTCGGGCCCAGCCATGATCACGAACTTAATTGCTCTTATCTTTGCCATTTTTTCCTCGGCTATTAAAGGGACCAAGTTGATCTCTGGAAGATTAGGATTAGGTTCTGGATAAGGACCGTGCAAGAAGTCAGTGACCTTGCTTTTGCGTGGCGGATTATACCAATTGGTCGGTTTGTAACCCAATAACATGTGGCAATCTCAATGGGGATATCTTAGCGCAGTTCTAATTGAGTCTTGGTTAGCGCATGAATAATTCTCTACCAAATGGCTGTAATTTGTAAAAAAGAAAATGGGGCAAACCTTAGCTCGGCGTAGGATATTATCTCAAAAGAAAGTAAAACACGCTATATTGCTCACCTGCATAATTACCAGACACCCATAAAAAGTCATCATCGTTCAACTCTTTGTCTGGCGTGCTCTCTACCAACTTGGCTCGGCCCTTCCTCACCTTAAGGTACCAGTAGAAGCTGCCTTTGATCTTTCTACCCATATACTGATGGAATAGCTTGGCTAGCCTTAGATTCAAACCCAGTATGCGATTCAGCGTGGCTACACCGTTAATTATCTTATAGTTATTGGTTGACACCTGGATGGGACACAACCTGGTTTGCCTAAAAAACTCGTAAACTAATGGCTAGATCGGGAAGCGGAGCCCCCCGCTATTACTGATACTACTGTGAAGGGATAGAAATCTAGCTCACCCTAAGGTGTCTCTCCTTCTTTGGCCAGTTCAAACTAAACGTCATCAGGAATGCCAAACTCCTAGTTGAATTCAACAATGGTCCCTAGTGAACTGACCATAAAACGGTACTTTCCCATATGTAGCCCGATTTATTTTGTTCGCTAACTTATGGGTGGAACTATTGCTCAACCGATCTGCACGGCGTGAAATGATGGCTGTTTGAACTTTGAGCGTCACTAATTCGTAGTACTAATATGCGCCTGGTCGTTCATAGTTCAGTTTGCATTGGAAAAAACAAAGTACATTAAGTTTTAGTAAGGTCAAAAGGGGCATGACAGTGGGATAAACTCAACTCGACTATCGAACTAAAGCTTAAATTTTGGCTTGGTCGTTGAGCTTCGACCTCACGATTTCAGCCCAGTTGAATCAAGGAGCTATGACATTATCTAGTTTTGGGAGAGGGCAGTTTTAGCTCGGCACCAGAACCGTGCAACGTATTAGCCCTAAACTTTAGCTCGGTTAACTACCCTCAGAAACACAACTAATGTGAGACTAGCTCGGTTTAGCATCGATTTGGGATCAATACCGTAGTTTTAGCTCAGTTTTGTCCAGATTTTATGAAGTTCATCTTAAATTAGCACAAGTTGTGTGTTAAGGTGAGGAAAAGTGAGGGCTGCTGAAGCCCTCAAATATGTTTCTAAGTTCATTTTTCCCAAGTTTAGACAAATCCCATCATGAAGAACACAAAAAAAAAATGAATCTGAAGGCGAGAAAGTGAAGAACATGAAGAACAAACTGAGGGAAAAAGATGAAAATTGTGGAGAACTTACTAGTTTGAACTCAAAAGGCTGATCCGAGTGGCGAGAATGCTCGAACGTTGCTGACGGCTTGCTTAAATACAAGAAAAATGGCTCAATTGCGAAGCAGAGGTTGCAAAAGTCGCGAAGGATGCTTTGGTTCTTAAGGTTTGAACGATAGAGAAGATGAATAGTGTGGTGCGCGTAACGCTTTGATGACGTATATATAAGCAGAGAAGAAAATACGCCAACTTTTTGAATTTCGGAGATCGTGTTGACGACTGGAGGGTCGTACAGAGCCAATGAGAAGTTGTCATGTGGCGTGATACGACGGATTATCAACACGACTGACTGATAGGATGGACAAGCAGCGGTACGAATTCTGGGAGCCGGCCAAAGAGATAGCTTGGCAATGAAAGGTAGTCCCAGTCATGTCAAGGCAAACAGAATTAAGGGGCAATTGAGAAAGGGATTAATATCGAACAATAGGCCGAGCTAGGATCTCGGGCCTATTTGAATCAATATTGGATCTGGTGTTGGGCCGAACTGAGTCAATATGAGGCGTTATGTTGGCTGAGCTAACCTAACGTGGGATGTTGCGTTGGGTCGAAAGGAATAGTGATGGGCTACGATATTTGACAGAGTAGGAGATTGATCGGTTGACCAGTCAATGAGTATTGCGCCCTCGCGGCGCTGACTGAAAACGCAGCCAGTCGGGTGACCGGCCTGACTTAGTTCGACACAAGGTAAATCTGAGCTAGCATGTTGGGGGGGCCATATGTGATTTCTCGGTTGAGATTCTCCACATGGTCCAATGGCATGAAAAGAGGAATCCGTTCTAAGTACGCGTCAATACCGTTTGGTGGTTAAGCCAATGCTGTTTGGCAGTATTGAAGCATACACGTGTGTAGAAATGAGATAGCAACTGTTGGCTTTTTTGGCTTTTGAAGGGTAATTATGTAATTTTAAGCGTACCGGCAAGGATCAATAAGTCCTTACAAAATTTTAATTGCCAACCAATTATTAGACGATTATGTTGAAATTCTTTCAGCCTCAATGAAGAGGACTTTTACTGGTGGCTTGTTTTAGGAGAAATTTTATAAATAATAACAAGTACACAAATGTTTCAGAAACTGAATTTCATTGAGTAAATAATGAAATTACAATGACCCAGCCTCAAAGAGGTTCGCAGCAACAAACTACTTGAAAACTACTCCTAGGAAATAAAGTGCAGCGCAGGAATTGAAATGCTAGAAATGTAAAAAACTAGAAATGTAAAAAACTGGAAAAAAATATGAAGTAAAATAACTGGTTTCTAGATCTGAGTCTGGGTCCTCTTTCCTCTGGCCTTTTCTTCTACTTATACTTTCTGAAGGTAACCGTCGAAGTGGGCTTCTAACCGTCGAAATGCTCTCTCACGATCACTAATTATGGTCTTGCACAATGAACTCCCACTATGCCATCTTTACAGTTAGGCTTCCCTCTTGAATTTGAATTTGAATTGTGAGTAACCGTTGGGCCACGTCGTCTTGCGCCTTCTAGCTGTTCTAGTGCTGCGCAAATCCATTATTACCAATATGAATTGCCACGTGTTTGTTGCTGATTAGAGACTTGCATTAACTCTCCAAATTACCCTTTTCGAGCCACATGTTATGCTGTGATTGGCTTATACAAAATATATAGCCAACGTCACCCCCTACACTAATATACCCAATACTTTGTGATATTAGTGGACTAGTGCATTTTACCCACGTCCTAGGACGT